>BROG01000621.1:0-437500 GCA_030159075.1 Atrina japonica
TATATATATATATATATATATATATCGTAATGCCTAGTCTCTTTTGAAGGCAATAAAATGACTACTTTCGAACAGCAGATAAGAGAAACGGTATTTAGATGGATAGATAAGCAACCTTTAAAAAACTTCCCATGTCACTGGCAACTGTCCTGGCGATAATAATTCCTAGAGAGCTTTCGATCAGTATTTTGGAATAGCTGAAACGACTTTTTTTTGCAAGTGTACCATTGCTCGTTGTACCATATTTTTTACATATTTTAGAATTTTAAATTGTCTACAGTGATTAAATTTCATATTTTCGTAAGTAAATATTAGCAAATAAATTTTATTCAAAAGTTCTCAAATAAATCACAAATATTGAAATTAGCCTCACTTACATGAACGAATGAAATATTGCACAGAAGTAAATTTTTGTTACCGTCTGCTGTAAGCAAAACATTTACCGGTCACTTGATGGAAATTTCTTTTGTCAAAAATGGAGAAAACGATAGTTGTTCGGTAGATAAACAAGGCAAAACATGTGTAATTCAAAACTTTTATTTCAGTATTGCAGAGCAGATCATTTTTTTAATTCCGCGAGCAATGGTATACCGAAAGCATTGGTCCACACACGCTAGTGTTAGTTTGTTTCGCGATTTCATTCATTAGTTCATTAGATGAATGGCAAATAAACTGTTTAAAAAATATTTTACTGGTGCAGCATCGGGAGGTTTTCATAGGTCGACAGGGGATGCTTACTCCTCCATGGCACCTGATCCCACCTCTTGGTTTCCAGAGGTCCGTGTTTGTCCATTTTTTATCGGATTTGTATCTATGTCCTGGACATTCTATTGATTTACACTTTGGTATCTGAGGTTTTTATATTCTTTAGTATTGGATAAATATAGTCTGTCACAGCCTTCGGCTTTATTTATAATGATGATTTTTAAAGTATCCAGTATCTCTCAATAAATTTTTATTCATGGCAATCTGTACACATGCCCAATCACGTTTAATCCAAATAAGACAGCAACATTTGTCTGAATACGTACTGTGTGCCATTTACATGATGTCTACGGCAATTATCAATGTTGATTTCAACTGCTCACGCCGTTCATACAGGAGAATAATCATTATCTCTAACAGCAGTACTTCCGCCAAAAAGCCGCTAAAATGTAACACGGTCACGGAAAAAATTTGTAGCTTGCGTTTATTTCAATACACAGATTTATTATATAGATTTAAAGATGTGCATCTGACATTGATTTTTGTTGTTGTCTCTTTCAAACTAAATAATAAATAAAACTGAAGTGAACTGTACATGGTGTTAGATAGATCTATATGTTATACATTGTATATAATTCTATGAAGCAAAAGCTGAAGTAAAGTTTTGAGACACCACTTTCTGACTGTTTATAACGTGGTAATCATCTCTGACGGATACTACACGACTTTATTTTATTCAGCATGCATGTAAGTTTCGACAAGAAAGTAGTCCGAGTCGGAAATCAGTACTTAAATCTGATATTCATATACGTGTATAAAAAATGTTTGGTCTAGTCTCAGCTCTGTATGCATTTGATGTAACTTTTTCAAGGTTGTCTTCAATCTAAATTTTCCCCAGATATTTGTGCTTATTACATTTTGTATTACCAGATAGATCTATTCAATAGACCATTTCCGAGTTCTTACGAAATCCGTTTTTGGATTCGGATTTTTCTTGTGTCGCTTCAATTTTGTTATCCCTAGTTATTTCCGTATGTGTATTTGCCTCGATCAAGAAATAAAATGCTCGATTTCATACAATAAATAAAAATGTCACAATATTCCATGTTTGGTATAGAGTGAAGACGATAACGTCATTTTTTTTTTTACATAAATAGACTAGTGACAATAATTTGCCCTTCAGATATAACTGCATTTTATTCCCTGATCACCGCAACGACACAAAGATAGAAAGAGAAAAAGGGTATACAAAGGGATCTATGTTTTATTGCATATAACTGCTCTATTCAGTAATAGGTTTCTTTTCGTAAAAGTTAAGCGGCCTGAAAAGGGCCGTTTGTGTTTCAGGCTTTATATGCCATGACATAAAAAGGATTTTGTCCGTTTTCTCTGCCGTCTTTCTCTTTTTCTTTTTCAGACTTCACGAGCTCAATTCATTCGTCGATATTGGTTAACCAACCTTTCTTCCCACCATATCGATATATAACATCCATTCTTCTTTTCCTTGTACTTCGTCTAACGTGTTTACACAGTCAGCCATGACTACAGACTCTTAGGCATACTCAACAAGGTGTGACGTCAGACATCGCGTGAGCGTTTCTTCGCCTTCTTGTTGAATATCGCTTAGTGAAAACAAAAAACAAAATGGAGAGTACCTATACAGAATCTATTCACGGAATTATTCTGTTACAACAGAAGACCAAGTGGCGTACAATGCAGTGTAATCGTTACTATATAAAAATTTCAGATACCAAAGTATAAATCAATAGAATGTACAGGACGTAGACCTTGGTATTATAATATTTATAACCACTAGGTCGTTGCCACTGCTGGTGAACCCTTTGAGTCCCCGAGGGTATACATAAACCTAGTACCTGGTATTTCGGTACCAGTTGTTCATCTTATACTAAAGGAATATTTGGCACTGTTAACACCATTTAAATTCGATTTCGGATTTCGGCTATACTTTTAAATATATTGTTTGGCCCTGTATGACACCACTTTATCTTAAAAAAAAAACCCATACGTTTCAAATTGGAGCTCAACTGATGAAGTCTAACTGACAGAAACGGTATCGTCTTGAGCATTGTGACTTTGGTATTATAATATTTATAACCACTAGGTCGTTGCCACTGCTGGTGGACCGTTTGAGTCCCCGAGGGTATACATAAACCTAGTACCTGGTATTTCGGTACCAGTTGTTCATCTAATACTAAAGGAATATTTGGCACTGTTAACACCATTTAAATTCAAAAATTTTCTAAAGCTAAGATAGTCATTTTTGCAGTGGTTACTCTTAGACGGATTTCGGCTATACTTTTAGATATATTGTTTGGAATTGTATGACACCACTTAATCTTTAGAATAAAAAAACCTCAGATACCAAAGTGTAAATCAATAGAATGTCCAGGACACAGATACAAATCCGATGAAAAATGGACAAACACGGACCTCTGGAAACCAAGAGGTGGGATCAGGTGCCATGGAGGAGTAAGCATCCCCTGTCGACCGGTTACACCCGCCGTGAGTCCACAGTCAAGTCCAGTGAAACATGTGAGGAGTGTATCCTCGTCACAATTGGTACAGACGTCTCAACAACCGCCAATGAAAAGGCAACTCAACATTTCACCTAGTGAAACAGAGTAGTCGCAAACAAGACTATTATACCGACCGTAAAACTTGCGGAACGTTGACATTAAATGCGGTTTTCGATATCCTTGTGTCAATAATTTGTCAGTGAGTAGTTTACCTCTGTATATGAAATCTTCATATGTTGTGCACGCCCTGGCATATCGGCTCATTTGTGAAATATAAACTCCATATGCGGGTGACTGAGGGATATTACTACTTAAATGTGGAAAATTGACGATGGGAAAGCCCAAATCGTCGCGTTTATCGTATAGCTTCGTTGCTAATTTCCCGTCTGTGTTTATATTAAGTAAAATGTCTAAGTATGAAGCGTGTGTGCTTGATTCTGTTGTATCTTTAATTTCTAGTTCGCTGGGATATATCGCATTAACATATGTATGAAAATTGTCATTATTAATTGACAAAACGTCGTCGATATATCTAAATGTCAAATTAAAAGACACCGCTAGCTTTTTCTTCTTTTGATTCAGCAGTTTCTGAATGAAGTCTGCTTCGTATCAATAAAGGAACAGGTCGGCCAATAAAGGAGCAAAATTGGTTCCCATGGGAATTCCGACAGTTTGTTGAAAGACCACGTCTCCGAACATTACAAATATATTGTCTATTAGAAATTCCAGCTTGTTTTTTATATCAACTTCAGTATATTTATGTGTAGAATCAGAGTGGTGTTTGACAAAATCCTTATAGCCAATCACTAGATATTTAAATTTTCGGGTACCACCTTTAGTGAAAAAGCAGTTGTCTATGATGCTGAAAAGTCTTTCTTTTAATTTTTTATGTGGAATAGTAGTGTAAAGAGTAGAGAAGTCATAAGTTTTGATACTGTGAATTCGAGAAAAATTGTGTGCCTTCAAATTTTCTAAAAGCTGTTTAGAATTTTTAAGTATCCACATCTGATTTACACCGCTTCTGGAATAAGCAACTGTACAGTATTGTTGAAGTTTCTCCTTAACGGCTGTCAATATCTTGGTAAGGAGTAAAGATAAAGGTTTGGTAGAACATTTGCTGGATCCTGCTATGTATCTTTGCTCATATGGGGTTTTATGAAGTTTAGATATCCAATATAAATATGGCAGCTCGAAATCGGTATCCATTGTAGGTGTATCAAATGAACGTAATACGGATACGTGATTTTGAAGGATCTCGTCGTTTGAAAGTGAGCTACGTGTATATGTAGGATTACCAGAATTCATATTAAACCCAAGTTCTTCTAGTAAACATTTATAGTAATGTGCCTTACAAATAAAAACTATATTATTTGAGGCTTTGTCTGCTGGTACCAGTACATATTGGTCATGTAACCTATCCAGTTCAGTCACTACTTCTGGATCATTAAATACAGAGGGATAACGTGTTTTCATAGTCCCTTTTAGTTTTCGAATACGAGATTTTAGCAACCATCGTATGGCTTTCAGCCATTCAGACAAAGTGTCTGGTTCTACGTCTTCATGTTTGGTCCATCGTCTGGCATAATCTTCGACAGAATCCATAACTAAACTGAAATTCTGACACCAATTAAAGGAACGGGCTTCCCGGTATTTAGGACCCCTTAAAATAAGATTTTTGAGTCTTTCATTTTCAACAATAGAAACGTCGCCGGTAATGACATGCCCTATAGTATTGTATTTGAAAGAAGATGAAGCACATGAACATGTGACAGTGTTGTTTAGAAGATGTTTGATGTCTAGGCACTGCAAAACCTGTTTGTAATTGAATAGCTTGGATGCGATGCTAGGTGCATAGCTATATGAAATGCAAGGCGTGGTCTTCAGTTTAAAATATGGTGGAATACAGGACTGATCTTTTTTGAGATTTAGAAAATTGCCAATGTTTAAAGCGTCTATGCCTTTATTTGTAAATTTAAGTTTAAGGAAAAGACG
Source organism: Atrina japonica (assembly GCA_030159075.1). NCBI lineage: Eukaryota > Metazoa > Mollusca > Bivalvia > Pterioida > Pinnidae > Atrina > Atrina japonica. Next base: position 5,235 of record BROG01000621.1, read on the forward strand.
TTTCTGTTCAGCACAGTCATTGTTTGTAACTCGTGTAGGCTTAAACAGTCTGTGATAAGCTATGTCCATTATAATGGAGTTCAGTATGTATTCTATACATTTCAAATTGGAGCTCATCTGATGAAGTCTAATTGACAGAAACGGTATCGTCTTGAGCATTGTGACTTTGGTATCATAATATTTATAACCACTAGGTCGTTGTCACTGCTTGTGGACCGTTTGAGTCCCCGAGGGTATACATAAACCTAGTACCTGGTATTTTGGTACCAGTTGTTCATCTTATACTAAAGGAATATTTGGCACTGTTAACACCATTTAAATTCGAAAATTTTCTAAAGCTAAGATAGTCATTTTTGCAGTGGTTACTCTTAGACGGATTTCGGCTATACTTTTAGATATATTGTTTGGCCCTGTATGACACCACTTTATCTTTAGAAAAAAAACCATACGTTTCAAATTGGAGCTCAACTGATGAAGTCTAATTGACAGAAACGGTATCGTCTTGAGCATTGTGACTTTGGTATTATAATATTTATAACCACTAGGTCGTTGCCACTGCTGGTGGACCGTTTGAGTCCCCGAGGGTATACATAAACCTAGTACCTGGTATTTCGGTACCAGTTGTTCATCTTATACTAAAGGAATATTTGGCACTGTTAACACCATTTAAATTCGAAAATTTTCTAAAGCTAAGATAGTCATTTTTGCAGTGGTTACTCTTAGACGGATTTCGGCTATACTTTTAGATATATTGTTTGGCCCTGTATGACACCACTTAATCTTTAGAATAAAAAACCTCAGATACCAAAGTGTAAATCAATAGAATGTCCAGGACACAGATACAAATCCGATAAAAATGGACAAACACGGACCTTTGGAAACCAAGAGGTGGGATCAGGTGCCATGGAGGAGTAAGCATCCCCTGTCAACCGGTCACACCCGCCGTGAGTCCACAGTCAAGTCCAGTGAAACACGTGAGGAGTGTATCCTCGCCACAATTGGTACAGACGTCTCAACAACCGCCAATGAAAAGGCAACTCAACATTTCACTTAGTGAAACAGAGTAGTCGCAAACAAGACTATTATACCGACCGTAAAACTTGCGGAACGTTGACATTAAATGCGGTTTTCGATATCCTTGTGTCAATAATTTGTCAGTGAGTAGTTTACCTCTGTATATGAAATCTTCATATGTTGTGCACGCCCCGGCATATCGGATCATTTGTGAAATATAAACTCCATATGCGGGTGACTGAGGGATATTACTACTTAAATGTGGAAAATTGACGATGGGAAAGCCCAAATCGTCGCGTTTATCGTATAGCTTAGTTGCTAATTTCCCGTCGGTGTTTATATTAAGTAAAATGTCTAAGTATGAAGCGTGTGTGCTTGATTCCGTTGTATCTTTAATTTCTAGTTCGCTGGGATATATCGCATTGACATATGTATGATAATTGTCATTATTAATTGACAAAACGTCGTCGATATATCTAAATGTCAAATTAAAGGACACCGCTATCAGAGTCTACTGATGAAATATATAAAAATTTCAGATACCAAAGTATAAATCAATGAAATTCAATCAGAGATGGAGGCAACTGAAACATCAGCAAACCTCGCAGAAAATCAGAGATCAACTCGACTGGCAGTACCGACAGTGCTTCAGCTCTGTCAGCTCAGTATATTTGTACTAGAAAACAAATTAAAGCTAGTTTTCGTCAACTACAGATACCGATCATCATGACTATCAAGAGAAACACAGATGATCTACTGGAAGCAGAACGACGTTTACCTCTGAAAAAGAGAAGATGCTACTGTCAATATTAGTAACCTATTCAACGGCCCTTTTCGGTGCCACCCAACTCAATAGAAAATTAATCTAATCTGTATTGAGATATGCTACATCTACTATTCTATAAAACACTCTTTCTGATAAACCCTATAACTCATTTTATTGTCTCATAAACCCTATAACTCATTTTATTATATACACTGCACATTCAGTTTAAGGTTTCTTTTCGTAAAATATAAGTGGTTCTGAAAAGACCGTTTTTGTAATATCTGTCATGATTCATGCACAGAATCTCTTGTTAAACGGCAAGCACTTCTCGTCCATCTGCTTACGTTTTCTCTCTTCTCTACCAAACCGCAAAACAGAATTGAGAAGTACAATTCGTCTCAGGTAAACATCTTCTTTTCCCTGATGAATGTTCATATTAATCTTTTGTAGATATATAGGAGAAAACACGCGACTAATGTATGATATTATATACCAAACAGAAATTTTGAAGCAGCCAGGTATGATAATTCTCCTTCACTTTGAAAAGGCTTTTGATTCAGTCTCTTGGAAATTCATTCTAAGTATTAAGGTTTTTTGATTTTGGAGAATATTTCATAAACCTTGTTAAGGTAATTCTATCAGACATAAAATTATGTGTAATACTATATAGTATCTTTTCAGAATTTTTTAAAATTGGGCGTGGATGCAGGCAAGGTGACCCAGCATCACAATATATTTTTCTTTTATGCTCTCATGATTAGAAATAATAAAGATATTATAGGAATTAGTCTATTTGATAAGAAATATAAGCTTATTCAATATGCAGACGACGCAACTCTTCTTTTGGATGGTTCTGAAAAAGTCTCTTCATTCTTCACTCTCTCTAGTAGATCAATATGCAAAATTTCCGGATTAAAACCAAATTATGACAAAACTAGATGCATCAAAATAGGTATGCTAAAAGAGATAAATCTTGAATATGTATGATATTGTATGGTCCCAGGATCCTTTTACTTTTCTTGGAATTACTTTCTCTGTGGATTTGGAAAATATAATTTGTATAAATTATAAAAACAAAATAAATTCTATAAGAAAATTGATTGTTAGTTGGTCTAAAAGAAATATATCTACTATAGGAAGAATCACAGTTGTTAAAACTCTATGTTTACCAAAATTGATACATTTGTTTATGGCATTACCAAACCCTGATCCAAAAATAATTTCTGAAATAGATACAATATTCTTTAAGTATATATGGAACTCTAAGGTTGATAGGATATCTAGAAAATATATAACTAGAGAGTATTGTAATTGAGGCTTAAAAATGGTCAATTTGAATATTTTCATCAAAAGTCTAAAAATTACATGGATCAGAAGATTTGAAACGACCAATTCTCAATGGAAAAACCTATTAAATGATACTCTTCCAGACTCATTCTCATTTTATCATATCTTTGGTTATAATTACATTAAGAGAAATTTAAAATACATAAATCCTTTTTGGAAGGATGTTTTTGAATCTTTATTGGAATTTAGAAGTACTGTAAAGGAAAACATTTTAGTTACTCCTATTTGGTATAATGATTTTCTGAAATTTGATAGAAAGGAAATTTTCATCGCCAGTTGGTTTCATAAAGGAATATCATTCATTAATGATTTCCAAAATGAAAATTTTGAATTTTTAAGTGTTTTAATGAAAAATTTAATTTAAATGTTGATTTCCTTACTTATGCAAGACAAACAAAATGTTCCATGAAAAATAATACCAAAACTAATCGGGAGTACAATTTTGTTCAAAGGCCTATAATCCCAAAATACTTAAATATCATTTTGTCAAAGACTAAAGGTTGCCAAAATATATATAATCACTTTATTTCTGTAGAAAAAGAAAAACCAAAACATGAAACTAAATGGGAAAATATTTTGAACCTAAATGTAGACTGTAATTGGTGGAAAAACACTTACATTATTCCATTTAAAGTGACTAAGGACTCAAAATTACATTGGTTACAATATCGATTAATAAACAGAATACTAGCAACAAACTCATACTTAAATAAAATTAAATACAGTAAAACCTGCTATAGTGGTCACCTCTATATAAGGATCACCTGTCTATAAAGGCCAGTTTTGAAACGTCCCTTGACTGCATACTTCAACTAAATTGAACCTGTGTATAAGGGTCACCTGCACATAAAGGTCAACATTCTCAGGTCCCTTGGGTGGCCCCTATATACAGGTTTTACTGTATATTGAATCATATTTGTGTACTTTCTGTAGGCAAGAAAAAGAAACTATTTTACATCTTTTTGGGGTTGTAGATTTTCAATTAACCTCTGGTTGAATTTGAGAGAGTGGATGAGTGAGAAGTCGCAACAAATTCCGGTAATTACTCACAAAGACATTTTCTTTGGCAATGTTAATATATCTAATTTACAGAACCTCATTATCATTCTTCTAAAATTTTATATATATCAACAACGTATAAAGAAAAGCATTCCAATTTTCAGTGGATTTATTCAATATTTGAAATACTACCAAAAAGTAGAAAAACATATTTTTGTTAATAAGGGAAAAATAGATGAATTTGAAGTAAGATGAATTTCCTTAAGTCTTATTTGAATCTGGTGTGCATATGTTATTGTCTTATATATACAAACCAGTCAGTGTGCAAGAGTGTGAATGATAGAGTATGTGTTTTGCTGATTGTATATATGTTAAAAGCCATGAAACATATGTAGTGATAAATGAAATTATTGTTAAAAATATGGCAATAAAATATAAAAAAAAATGCAGTCTCTTACCTCTAGTCAAGGTTTGAGTCTCACTAGTACCTAAGCTGATTTGTGAGAAAGTTTGCCAGTTTACTTGCAGATTGTTGGTTGTCTCTTCCCGGGTACATTATAACCAGGTTCCCCCTCCCTCACTAAAAACTGGTCGCCAAAATATAAAACTGGAGTAACTCTTGTGAGATAATGTTTATCATTTATATATATATATATATATATATATATATAATATATATATATATATATATATATATATATATATATATATATATATATATATATACATGTACAGTAAAACCTGCTATAGCGACCACCTCTATATAGGAATTACCCGTTTATAAAGGCCAGTTTGTTTAAGTCCCTTGACTGCATACTTCTACTAAATTGAACCTGTGTATAAGGGTCACCTGCACATAAAGGTCAATATTTTCTGGTTCCTTTGGTGGCCCCTATATACAAGTTTCATTGTATATAAAATTTTGAATGTGGAAAAAGAATATATTGTTTAGCATTGTTTCCAGAAGTCATATGAAGGTACAGTGGGAATCTGTCTTGAGACAGACCATCCCATCTGCCACTAAAATGTGGTCTCTCAAGACAGGTGGTGTCTAAAAAGAGTTTTAGTATTACTAAGTGTCTCAGAGGACAGGTGGTCTTGCAAGACACATTCCACTGTATTTTATGCCCCAGTCTGAAAGTTCTGCCGGAGGCATCTAGTGTTTGGATCGTCCATTTGTTTGGCTGTCTGTCTGTCCGTAATTCCATCCCACTTACATATAAAGTGCAATATTTCAAGTTTGGATTGTGATACAAAAACCAAACCTTGACTGTAAGTTCATCGAAGGGTTGCTCACACTTTACTGACATCATTGGGGGTGGGGTGGGGTCAAAATGTAGGATATCGCAATATTTAAAGTTTGGATTTTGATACAGTTGGGACCAGTGGCATTTGTTTTTCACAAACACATCATGTTTTTCCTTATACTGTAATTACCTTGCATAGCACATGAGAGTCTATTTCCAGTTTGTCCAAGGCGTCTTTTAAATTTCCGATTGTCGTCTTCATCTTGTAAAATGCATGCTTCAAAACATAAAAACTTTGCTGCCAAATTTTGTTCCTGTATATTTTCTGTATTCCTCTAGCTTCTTTCTCCGTCAGGCCCATCTCGATCACGATTTTATGGACATTCTCCAGTGAAATTCTCCTGGCAAGACGTCCGAGTATCACCTCCGAAGGTGATTTACTGTACATGTAGCTCTTAATTCCTGCAGGAAGATTTAACAATTTTTCAGTTATTTGGTGGCAACCTTGATGAGAATGGACAAAAAATGTTACCATGGGGAAAAAATATCCATCCACATGGCAAGTGGCAATATCTTCCAAACCAAATCAGCCTAGGTTCCAGTGGGACTCAAACTCATGCTTTGGTTCCAGTAGTACGTGAATCCATGCTTGGATTCCAGTGGGTCTCAAACCCATGCTTGGGTTCCAGTGGGACTTAAACCCATGCTTAGCTTCCGGTGGGATGTGAATCCACTCAAAATCAACAAAAACTTAATGTTGATGAATTCAATTAATAAATAATGAGAGAAAAACCATGCAAATTTTAACCCATGAAAGAATTTTTTTACAGTATTTCAACACTTTCCTGGCATTGCTCTTATTTACTAACGTACAATGCAAAGTTACATCTGTGTTTGTGTCAGCAAAACGCAATACCACTACAGGGCTTGAACGCAATTTATGACCAAAATCCATTCAGAACAAATGCACGAAGTACACTCAGTCTTTTATCTATCAGTACATGTAAGTTGCAGATCCTTTGTGTTTAAGTTTTATGCTATAGATTTAAATTAACCTGTTCAGTAGCTTATGCATGGTTTTTAATGAACTTGTGAATACATGTACTTTGAAATTTTTTTAAAGTGCAAATTATGTGGAGCATTCTATTCTGTCAGTTTCTATCAATACTTTATACAGATGTATTTTTAACTGAAATTTTATTCATTGACTTTTGGATGTTTTAATAGATCATTTTCGAGTTTTTACGTGGTCCGTTTTTGGATCTGCATTTTTCACGCGCCTATTCGGCTTTGTTATGCTTAGGGATTTCCGGTATGTGTCTTTCCGGCGATCAAGAAATAAAACGCAGTTATATCTGAAGGCCAGATTATTGTCACTAGTCCATTTATGTCGAAAACAAATTGAGGTGAACGTCTGAACTCTACACCAGAAATGAAATATTGTGACATTTTGATGTATTGTATGAAATCATGCATTTTATTTCTTGATCGACGCAAAGACACATGCCGGGAATCGCTAAGCAGAACGGGGTTGAGGCGGTGCAGGAGGGACCCAGATCCAAAACCGGATTGCACGAGAACTCGAAAATGATCTATTGTAACAGCGGTTGATGCGTTTAGTAAGAAATATTAACTACATCCAAACCAAGTCAAAGATTCAAATTTATAATAATTCTAAAATGTTGAAAAATGTAATAAAGGTCAAATTAAATAAAAAAAGATATTAATCTTTCGTAACTTCTCTTAAGTATCACGAATAATCTGCCTGGTGTCATATACAGGTTCGATTAGATCAGGTTTGTTTTCTTGTTCCATAGTGTACTCCATAGTATATTCCAAGTGTGACTTTTTCTTTTATTACTTAAAGACTGATTTCTCCTAGGCGTCTATCACTTTTTGCGTTTTCATTGGTGGAATCACGTTGCCAACGACGCATAGACCAATCATCAAAGAGGTCAAAGTTGACGAGACGGAGTACGTCGCGTGCGCTACACTGCTCATATAAAAAGCCGTACGCGTCTCATTTCACTGCGCTTCATTTCAAGAAGACAAACAACATGGTAAAACCATCACTCGTGACACCGACCTCTTGTAACGAAGACTTCTGGTGATAGACACGCCTCCAAGCTCAATGATTGGCTCTTTCTCCTTATTGCCATGACAACAGGACCCCACTTCCGGTATGGCGCATTTCCGGTATGACTTCAATTCCGGTATTACGCATTTCCGGTTAAGCTGTCACAGGCGACTCTCTGGCATGCCATTTGAATCGCCCAATCGATAATGTCATCAAACAGCGCCCACTAGCGGCAAAATACAAATGGCGTGCCAGGGAGCTGCCTATAACTACTATCTTAATCATTTTGAGCGAGTTTTAATAAATTCCAAATTCTCTGAATGTATTTATAAATAGGATAAGTTCTATTGCTATTTAAAAATCCAAATAACAACCGATAATAGTACGAACAATGGGCCGTATTTGATATTATAAAAAATCATAATCGTCAAGATCTAAAAGACGCTCTTCCTTTTCTCTATATTTCATATACACGATAGCATATCGCCGATTAAGTTATTAGAATAAAGATTCAAGGGTGTAAGAATACCGGAGTATATCTTATGTATATCTTTAAAGTGTACCTGCAGTGCAAATATAAAAACTTCAGATACCAAAGTGTAAATCAATAGAATGTCCAGGACACAGAGACAAATCCGATAAAAAATGGACAAACACGGACCTCTGGAAACCAAGAGGTGGGATCAGGTGCCATGGAGGAGTAAGCATCCCCTGTCGACCGGTCACACCCGCCGTGAGTCCACAGTCAAGTCCAGTGAAACACGTGAGGAGTGTATCCTCGCCACATTTGATTTTTTGATATTCTGTAATCAAGTGAAAAATAAAGTCATCCTGAAAGTTGCACCGAAATCGGTAATGTATTAAGCGAGATATTGCGAGAAAACCCTAATTCACACCTGACTAGTTTTGCTAAATGCGCGGTTTTCGAATCCGATGTGCTGTGACGTCACAACAGTAACGGTCAGCCATATCGGATAAGTATTAAGCCAGAAGGATACGAACATCACCTGACTTATATTTTCATTGATTTAAGAGTTAATTTAATTTTATAGTTCTTGTTTTAAGTAGTATTTGGTAGTATTAGTTTTACAATTATATATATGTAATATTTTGCTGGACTATTAACGATTAGCCAAGATTGAACGAGGAAAAATCTGAACACTTGGCGAAGTTTGTGTACAAACATGGCTGCATAGTCGCCAGCAGTAAGTTCGAATGGAGGAAGACGATGCGTCGCTGGTAGATGCAATATGATGAAGGAGATTGCAGAGGATGTTAGTTTACATTCATTTCCCTTGGATAGACCAGCTATTTTGCGCCAGCGGATTACATTTGTGCATAATTCAAGGAAGAATTGGAACGGGCCGGCGAAACATTCGTTGTTGTGTTCTCGCCATTTTACAGCGGACTGTTATCCACCTAAGTTTAGAATAATGGAATCTGTAGGCATGCCAGTAAAACGCAGGGTTCTGGAGAAAGACGCCGTGCCAACAATTCATTTTCGAGATTCAGATGCCCAGGAACGGCCTGGAAGTAGCATGTCTCCAGTCGTATCTACCCCGGTCGCAATATTACCACTGACTCCAAGACCAATGACGTGCTGTACCCCCCCCCCAAAAAAAACCAAGAAGGGCCTCCCAGAAGAGAGAGTACAACGAGTAAGTTAAATTTAATAGATTTTTATATCATTGGAGTGTAGCCTAGATGACTGTCGAATGTGGTCTGAAAACTATTTTCACAAAAGTTGAATTGATGTAAATACACACCCCAAGTACAATGTATTTATATGTTGATACCACACGTACAGGGGCGTGCCAAAAGTAAATAGTTAGTACTGTAGATTGTGACATCTTATTTGTAATCTTTGTTTCATTGTCAAATCTTTGAAGTACCAACTTTGTAAATTACATCAAAATTACCAAGGAAACATGGTGGAAAAAATGATGACCAATATTTTTATATATGAAATATTTAGATCTTCAGTGACCAAACACTTTTGACACATCTTAACCTGGTATTTAAATTATCAATATTTGTTCAAGTAGTGAATTAACTGGATGTAAAAATGAGTGAAAACAGAATTATAATAAAATTGTCCAGTCATAACTCAGTTTTCCAAATGTCAGTCACCTTGGTACATGTACATGGTATCTCGGTTTGGTACTTGTATCTGGTCAACTTGGTACTATTTTTGCTGTAATACCTACCTACGTGTATAACCTTATCTGACAGTGTATATTTGAATATGCCTGTAGTGAAACTTAAATACCTTGTATTTGTCACAGTCAATCTGTTTTTACATTTACGATTGGTTAATGCATTGTGCCTTAAATTGTGAATTCTTTCACTTCCTGTCAGTGCAGGTTCAAGTCCCGCTGGAGCCCAAGTTGATTTTTGTGAGAAAGTATTCAGATTACTTGCGAAAAGCTGGTGGTCTCTTCCCAGGTACATTGTAACTGGCTTCTCTCCTCAGCCATTAAAAAGTGACTGCCACTATGCATGTACATATACAGTATAACCACAAAAAAATGTTGAGTACATGTATAGTGTAAAACAACATTCAAAATTCAATTCAACATTGAAAATACTAAATAAGTAAGTAGAAATAGTAATATTTCATATCTTTGTTGTGAATGCATGCCAATGTACCAAGTTTTTGGACAATACGCTGAAATGAACACTTGAAGTTGCATAATGCAATAATATATATATAAATATATATATATATATATATATATATATATATATATATATATATATATATATATATATATAATTTACATTTTATTCTTCTAGGTACAAAAGTAATGGAGAAACTTGAATGTTTAGTTAAAAGTAACCATTATAAAAACCTCAGATACCAAATGAAGCCTGATATAAGTTCTCTCCAGTACTCCAAGTCCAAACCTGTAGTTTAGAGGCATACCATTCGGTGGTGAATCATTTTGCCCCCAAAATGTACAGTTTTTTCTACCCTGGGATGCAGAGTAGGTAAGCTCAGTATAAATTCTGTAGTTATACAAGTCTGATTTGTTGAGACATTTTTTTAAAGGGCATTAAATTATTTCATTTTTTTCTACCTGATGTTGTTTTTGAATAACAAATAAGACTAGCTTAACGTAGGCATAAAAATCTTATATTCCTATATATTTTGTGAAAATATAGTATTTCCTAATGTGGTATTGACATACAGATAATAAGGTTTTGTTAAACACTTTTTCACAATCACAATTCAGAAGGTGCCAAACCAGGGTTTTCACAAAATATATAGGAATTGAAGATTTCTTATGCCTGTCTGTCTATATAAATCTAAGTGTAAAACAGGGAGACCAATTTGGGGAAAAAAACTTATGCTCGGTTAACACTTCTGATACATTCACCACATCAATAGAAACAGATGAACAGTCTTTCATAAAATGCATAATTTAAGAAATTTGGTCACTTTTGCAGTAAATTGTAGTGAAGACTAGTTATGATAAACTATTATTTGTTGTTTCCACAATTTTTAATGTGTTCTGATTAGTGTGATTTATGTTTCAGACTGAAATTAGCTGCTCTGCATTTCAATGAGAACTCTTCCAAAGAGCAAGCAACAACAAGAGAAGGTGACCTGAAATACAAGATTGCATTTCCAAAGCAGAAGGGGGATTTCACTGTAAAGAAAGTAAAAACAAAAAGGACATGGTAAGACTTGCTTCTTTATTTTCTGTATATATTTTCAGAAATACTTTTGTAAATAACAGCTGAGGTAACAGTTTAAATCTAACAAGTTTTGTTGACTGTGATAAATGCACAAGAATGTAATTAAACATCATGTAAAATAAATGTCATTCATGTTGTCGTCTTTCAATAGGCTATGTTGAAATCCTTCAGAGAGAGGTGGTTGAGCTAGCCACAAGAAGAACTATGCCACAATGCAATGACAAAACTGTTGCACCGCCACTACTATTTGAGCAGTTTTTTCATCCCAAGAAAGATGATGCTGTGAGCCAAATGCACACTAGATATGGAAATGGTTAAAATGGTGTAAACCCATGATACTGGCCATTTTCCTCAGGGTACGTGGAACGTATCAATGAAACAGCGCATGCAGGCAATGGTACACGTACTTGGCTCCCAAGCCACCCCAGCACCACCTAACTAGTTGTCTGTATGAAATGTACCGCATTCGCCTGAAAAGACAAATAATAAATTAAATATAATATTAGATTCTTGTTAAGTTTTAAGTCTAATACCAGGCTCTTGTTAAAATGTTATACATCTCTTGTTTTAAAATGTATTTGATGTAGGATTCTCTGTTAAAAGTTGTTCTAGATTTCTTGTTAAGTTGATAATGTATAAGTTTGATACAGGCTTTCTTGTTTAAAGTTGTTATCGATTTCTTGTTAAGTCATGATAGATCTTTGTTAATGTATATGTCCCATATAGACTTCCCTGTTAAAAGTTATATATTATATTTTTCATTCATATGGTGGCGGCCATTTAGTTTTTTGGTGAAGGAGAGAAACTGATTATAATGGTCCCAAGAAGAAACCATCTGGGGCAAACAGGCAAAGTTTTTAAGACAGTCAGCTGAAGTTCTAGCAAGGCTCATACCTGGGCTGATTAGAGGAGAGACTTTTGTTTTAAATCACGAAGCTTCAACCACTCAGGCATGGTGGCTTGAATAAATAGATGAAATACTATAATGCATATAATAGTACATTTGCATTTCATCATGTTAATGTCTCAGTTTTGTTATTGTAAATTATAAATATTTGTAGTTTCACTGATGTTCTAATAAATAGCTGGTGTCTCAGTACATTTGCAGTACATGTATTGTTGTTGTAGATATGCTGTGCTTCAGTAGTGTCATAGAATACATCTGGTGTGTCAGAATTGGTTATGTAGGTATTTAGATACAGATTTCCTTGTTAAAAGTTGTTACAGATATTTTCTGAACAAGTCTGATGCTCTTGTTAAAAGTTGCCACAGATTTTTGTTATTGTGTATGTCTGATGTACACGTTTCTTAAACTGTTTTAGTTAATTTTTAGGTCTCATGTTCATGTGTAGGTCTTAGACACTGCCTTGTTAAAAGTTATAGATTATGCAAGTCTGATGTACTAGATGCCTTTGTTAATGTGTAACTCTTAATCAAGAATCCTAGTTGAAAGTTATTTTTAAATTCCTTGTTATTTTTCATATAAGTTTGATATAGGACTCCCTTTTCTTATGATGAATCCTTTGTCAGCAGTTGTTACTGCATAATGAAATGCTTAAACTTTATATACTATAATTATTCAGACATGTAATTTCATTTACAATATATTTCATTCAGTCATTTGCTTCTTTAATATGTTCAATTTGTTGAGTGATAACATAGTCCAAGTGTAAGCATGTTGTTATATCGTAATTTTGATTAAGTATTCTTGTGGAGGTACACAACTATTCATTGCAGTTTTTAAGTGATTTATTCATGTTCAGAATTTTGTCTTTTACAGTCTTGTTAATTGTTTATTACTATTTGAAATGATGTCTCATTGATGTATATATGTGTTAATGCTTTTCAACATTAAATAAAAAATATACATTAACGATTTAAGTGTTCAGTTATCATTTATTTTAAGAAATGTGATTACCCATTGGATTCGAGGATTTCCTCATAATGAGATCATGATATGCTGTTCTCAGAACTGATGGATGCAGAAACACTGGGTGAAATCCATTGTGCTCTGTTATGCACTGCTTCCCTGGATCTTCCTCCAGTACCGCCATCACCTTTTGTATCTCGTGGCAACACATGGATTTTTACAGTTGGCATTTGGGAACAATGACCACATGTACACCTTATGAAAAGAAAACAAATACATATGTATTAACTAACATGTGTTAAAAAAAATAAGAGTGGTGGATAGCAATCATTAATTTTGAGTGTTTTATATAGCTGAAGGGGGTATGGACATCTCGGCCCATTACAAACTCGGCCTATCGCAATTTCGGCCATATCAAAGTCGGCCCATAGAAAACGTACAGGTAAATTTACAGTGGGATAACTCGGCCCCCTGATAAACAAAAACTATGCTACAGGTAAATTGACAGCGTGAGAATTGGACAAACGTACTATCAAGGGCTTCACTTGTTTATACTAGGCTCATATTGATGGATAGGGGTACTCACCCCTACCAGACTGTCCAGAGACATGTATAATTATGTCCGTTCCTTCCTGACACGTTTGATCTCATTGTGGGTTTGCAGTAACCAATTGAAATCATTGTTGATTTGACCAATTAAAATAATTTGGCTAACTTAGAAGAATATGTTAGTCTACTGCAAAATCACATTTTATTTTCACAACCATGGATGATGTTTGCATCTCCTGCTGCAAAATAGTACGTCCGCGCCAAGAGGCCCTTTGCTGTGACAGATGCAATCGTTGGCAACACAGAACATGCGGCACAGGTAAGTGCATATCGATGTACTTTCCAGTATTTTGACATAAATGATTTTCCAAGATAGCTTTCCAAAATTTTATATTAAACTTATTATTTTCTTTCTTGAAATATCCTCTTATTCCTAAGTGTCAGATTTCCATGGAGAACACTTAAAAGCACTTTCTCTTTGATATATACTTATAACACACATGTTCAAAATTTAGTTTTATAACTTAAAACTTGATGTTCATTACTTCATATCCAAATATTTATTCTACTTATTTTACTGCTAGAACTCTACATTATATTGCATAAAGTTTATGAACAGACTTCTTTTTCCTATTAGATCTATGTCTACTTTCTATCTCTTTCTTAAATTATTTTCATATGATTTAGAACAAATTTCTTAAATTTCCATTCTCCTAGAGCTTAATCCATTTTTAAATAACTGTTTATTCTGTGATATATTTCAACATTTTTTCTTGGGTTGATTTTGGGAAATGGTGTTATAAAATTTACCAAGGAAGATTATTCTGGTAATTTTCTAATCATAAACAACCTAGTTCAAATATAAGAAAGTTAATCTGTATGTATTTAAATATAATTATTGATTATGTAAGAAAATAGATTAATCAATTAATATAAAGTTACTGGTAATATTTTAGTAAAGATTGTTTTACATAGATAGGTCTAGAAAAATGTTAAAATAAAAAATATAAATTGGAAAAGTTGTTTTTAATAAATGAACTAAAAATGGATTTCCTGTGAAGATTTGAAGGTATTGATTCAGCATTTTTAAATTCATGATTAAAATTAATCAGAGATTTTTCCTTAAAATAATAAAAAATATAGCTGATTTTGCATTGGGAGTGGGTTTTTTACATATTGATGATATTAATACCTGTTATGTGTCAGATTCAGAATGTTCCTTTATGTGGAAATTAAAATTTTAATCCTTTTATGTAATAGGCCAATTCACAGGTGTTTTATTATGGCACAAACCACATATCTTTTTATTGGGTGTATATTATAGGTAAAATGAAAATAAAGAGATAATAAACAAGATTATTTGGATCTCATCTAAGATCAATATACTTTCATAAAAATTCAAAGTAAAGTAAATAAATGTACATAATTCTCATAAAAATTTATTAATACAAAGAATTCTGTGATTTATTCTGTATTGACACCATTTAATTTAGTGTTTTTATAATAACAAAAGGTATTTGTAAATATTTATTTTGTTTATGTTTTTTGCTTTTAATGAGATGAAAAATGTGGTTTGGGACAAATGGTGCTGTAATCTTTACAAATTTGTTTTGTTTTTTAGTTACTTTAATATTTACCCACTGCTTGATAGCTGCTATAATTCCACCATATTCAAGAAAGTTAGTTTGCAAATTAAATATTTTTTTAAAATCTTCAAATTTTAAAAAATTCCCAGTTTCATCAAGTAAATCATGGATAAACTTTATGTTCTTATCAAATAATTTTTATTAAATCTTCCCAAGCTTTAAATACATCTACCCAAAATTTATTTTGTATGTTAGGAATTACACTACTAAGATAGTCTCTACCACATGCTAATAATTTTTCACATTTTATCTTTAGTTTGATAATATTGCTCCATGATTTTTCTTTGTCTAACCAATGAAATTTTCAGAAATTTTACAAAAAATATTTTCATTATTTTTGATTTGGGTTGCTAGGATTTCTGTACATAAAATGAACAAATATGGTGAGAGAGGGTCCCCCTGCCTACAACCCCAGTAAAGTTTGAATGATTCATATATATATTTCCCCCCTGATTTACACAATATAATAATATGATAATTTTGTTTTAGGGATTTCCCATGCACTCTACAGACAAACCTGCAAAGGCAATGGCATTGATGTGTGGATGTGCAGGACATGTTCGTATAGTGAAGATGACGAAAATGTATGTGTCTTTTGTGACCAATCTATCTAGAATAATTCTATAGTTTCACAGTTGTGATTGTTTTATATGTCTATATTATCATATTTTCCTGTTTGCTATAAAGATGATTTGAACAGTTAAGCCAATATTAATAAAATAAATATTCCAGTAATCACTGTAATGGCAACAAATAACAAGTGTAATGATTTAAATAATTTTACAGACATCTACATCAGATTTGGAATCTGAGTCATCATACTCGGTTACTGAAGATGATGTCCATACTCAACAGTCCTTCCAAGACCACATAGCGCATGTGATAAACTCTACTTTCATCACTGATGAGAATCGTAACAAGTGAGTTTCTGTGTTTAAGTTGAATTTATCAGCTGATTATTTTCTAGGAAAATAAGCCATATATCACAAAGTGTAAAAGTATACATTTATTTTAAATTTACAATGTATATAATGTAATGTTTTGAAATGTAACCTTTTTAAAAGGTAGGTCCACTGTAGATATGGAGTAGAAGAACTAAGAAGTATAGGCCCTATCTATTTATATATAAAAGTTGTCTTTGATTTTTTTAGTGTTTAGAAATGTATCACACTGGATAATCATTGTCATATTAATTTATTCAATGAACTTGGTAAAACTGTCACATTATTTACTTTTCAGTTCTGAAGTATTGGATCGGGAAGTGAATGTCACTTTTGATGTCCCAAGGGCTTAAGTCGAAAGAGGCCAAGAAATTATGGAAGAGTATGTATTATTAATTTTAGAGTTTGTTTAAAAAAACAATTAGTCTGTTTTATGCCAAGGCAGGCTTTCTGTATGTAGAATCTTCCTAGATGAAATTGCTGTAGGCGGAATAATGTTAGACAGATTCTTATAGTATCTTATAATTGTATAATCAATGTCATATTAATTTATTTAATGAAGAAAGTTTCAAACTCTATAAAAACTGTCACATTGTTTACTTTTCAGTTCTGAAGTACTGGACCAGGAATTAAATGTCAGTTTTGATGTCCCCAGGGCTGAAGTCCAAACAGACCACGAAATCATGGAAGAGTTAGTAACATTATCATTTTTTTTTCTTTTAAATTGCGAATTTTGCAATGACAAAGATTTATTACAATAAATGTCAGTGGTTCATAACATTAGCAAAAGTTATCCTTCCTATTTGACACCATACCTTTGAGGAATAAAAGACTTCCCTTGATTGAATACATTTGTTACATTTTTGTTTGTTGAAACTTGAGGGATTTTTATTTTAATAGAAGTCTAGAAAATACCTCATAGGGGCTTACAACTCACTGGATTATTCAAAATTATATTTTGGGAGCTTACTCCCAAACTCAGTTCAACAGATCTTTCAAACTTTTCTATATGGTCCCTTGAACTTTGACTCGAAAATCTATTGTACATGTGTATAATTTTTGCAAGATCCCGAGTTGCCGTTTGAAGTTCTCCCTGATGGACCTATAACATACAGCATCATTGAAGGAGGTACTCAGAGAAATGCCACAAAATTAATTAGCAGTGATGGCTATGAATATACAAAAAAGGTATTAATTAAATTACTGTAAATTTGGATACTCTAGCATCCTTAAGACTTGGATACTTTATACAATGGCCATTTAATGAAGGGTTACATTTTAGTCAGTTAACTTTTGGCCATATATATACATGCTATGTTTATTCCACATTTAGATTTGGCTTACCATCAGATTTTGATCTTGTTGTGTTGAAAATTCCTGGGGTTTGAAATATCCATTGACTATAGCTAACTCCCAAACAGCGGCGATGCTGTCTATGCTAGCTATTTGACTTGGCTCACACTACTGCCATTAATTTGTGTTGATTTAGTTACATGTGGTTAAGTTCCATGAACTATGACTTGTATATACTTAATTTTTATTACAGACATCCAAGGGTGACTTTACGTATTGGCGCTGCATAAAGCGATCAAAGAATTCAAATTGTCCAGCGACAGTTTCCCAGAAGGGCAATAACTTTAAAGCCAATGCAAGTGAGCATAATCACCAATCTGACAAAGGGGAATTGAAGAAAGTTTCTATAAGAAAGGAGGTTAGTTTAATTTAACTTTCAAAACAAATTACTGTAGCGATTTCCATTGATGGTAGATAATGTAACCATAGCAGAAAGACTTGATTGTGATGTAATATGAACTAAATTTGCTGATATATCTGTGATTACTTTAGGTGAAAGCAACAGCAAAACAACATCTAAGCAAGCCTGCTCGAGAGATAGTGAATGATTTGATGTTGCAATACATTGAACCAGAAGATCACCAGCTGCCCAGTGTCAATAATTTGAAACGTTTGGCAAACAGGACAAGATCCGACCTCCGACCCAAAGAACCAACTTCTTTGAACTTTGAGGTATTAAACACAATTTTAATGCTTAATCATCAAAAGTGGTAGAGCTTATAACTTTGAGGTATTAAACACAATTTTAATGCTTAATCATCAAAAGTGGTAGAGCTTATCTAAATAAATTACGGTGTTGTTCCTTCACCAAGCATTGAACTCAGCTTAAAAAGTCCCATGCATGTTACAGCACGCTTAGCATGGCAAAAAGAAAAAAGAAAAATTCTCATCACATTTGTCCATAGTAAAGAATTAAAACACTTCACAAAATATTGGGGGATGTAAACAACAATCGAACCTTGTGCACCACCCTGCTCACCCTCCCAGAACAATGCATCTCTATTTAGTTCAGTATCTGCATGTGTTTATACCTATAGTCATAAACATAAAACCATATCTTATTCATGAATTATTTTTTCCTTTTCAGATAGATTTTGATTTCTTGAAATGCGAGGAATTTCTGCTTGCTGATCTAAGGGTAGATGACCAACGACATCTGGTATTTACTTCACAAAATCAACTGCACCTTCTCAAGAATGCCAAACGATGGTTTTGTGATGGAACTTTTAAGATGGCAGCAGACCCATTTAACCAACTTTGGTCAATTCACTCATTTATCAGAAAAAGTGATGCCATGAAGCAAGTGCCCCTTTTATTTTGTTTGATGTCAAGACGAAAAACCAAAGACTACACAGCTGTAAGTAATTTTTTTTAAATCTTCACATTCTTAAATTCTTAAAGATCTTAACAAATCAAATATATAAGATATAAGAAGGCTGTTTTGCCGCACTGTCACACCACACTGTTTTGCTATATTTTCATGCCACATTATCAATTCATAAGGCTGTTATGTTGTATTATCATGCCACACCATCTGTTTATAAGGCTGTTTTGTTGTATTTTCATGACCCACTATCTGTTTATAAGGTCATTTTTGCTGCATTGGCATGTCACATTATCCATTTATAAAGCTGTTAAATTGTGCTAGTGGCAAATATCATATCCGTACATATATTTATTCATATCTATATCTTCAGGTGTTGGAAAAGGTCAAAGAGGCTGTTGGCAACAGAGTTGAAGCATTTGTGCTTGGTTTTGAGAAAGGTACTTTAATGCATCTGAATAAATCTTTCTGCTCATGTTTTTATTTTGTGAATGTTCAATGCATTTCTAACAGGTTGTACAAACTACCAAGTGTCAGAAATAATAAGTCATGTGACATGTGATCTACACTTCATATTGACATTGTAAATCAATTCTACAAACCAAGTCGTATTTTTAGAACAAATGTTTATATACTGAATTTTTAATTGTTTTGATTTTAATGTTAAATGTAATTACATATCAATAATAATTTTGTAGGTGCCTGGAAAGCCATTCGGGAAGTTTTTCCCAATTCACAGATAAATGGCTGTGCATTTCATTTTGGCCAAGCCATTTGGAGGAAGACACAAGAATTGGGTCTAAAAACTACATATAGTTTAAGAGGACCAGTTTACAGGTGTGTATTTTTTATTTTATGACTGTCAGGTGTTGTTTATTAATGGGAATTGAGATATGTCCGTCTTACAATTTGTAAAAAAAAAAGATGGGTCCAATTTTATTCAACACAGAAACACCAACTGTTAGAATTTTGAATGGTGTTTTATGCCACACTTGACAATTTTTCAGTAATATGGTGGCGGCTGGTTGATAATGGTGGAGAAAACCCAGTTACAATGTAACTGTGAAGAGACCACTGGCCTTCCACAAGTAAACTGTAGGTTCCAGCAGGTATAAGATATAGTTATATGGTATTTCATTCACCTCAATGTTAAGCATATAAATGAATAAAGGAATGTACACATGTATATTTATAATAACACTTTGAAATATTATTATGCTACATTTTGTTGTATTGTTCACAGATACATCAGAAGCCTCTTAGCTCTGCCATTTCTTCCTTGCCAGGACATTGTTCCAGCATTCCATAATCTTGAACAAAGAGCCACATCACAAGAACTGAAGTCTCTGGTCAGATATATCAGATTAACTTGGATAGACAGTAATTTATGGACTCCAAGGACCTGGTCAGTCTTTGACACCATTATAAGAACAAATAACGACGTGGAAGGTAAATATAATGCTAAAATAACATAAATTGATAAATAATTAATTGTGCATAATGACTAGTAATTAACAGTATAAAATCAAATTTATGTAATGATACCAACTATTAAAATGTACAATTTAGCAGCAAGATTGAGTAGTTGTCGCACAGGTGAGTGGACGTGTTTTTGTACCGCTCCACAGCAATGGACTTCTGGATTTTATTGTGTGGCGCATTCCACTTCAATATCATTTTCTAAACCATTGCATAGTTGTTTGTAGTGAATATGAACTTATTAAGATATCTGACATGCAAAGTCCTGATTTCTCTAAGCAACCGCCAAAGAAAAAACAGCGAAAGAAAAGTAAACAGAACAAAGCAGCTGACGTGAGTAGTTGTAACATGGCGACTGAAGGTAACAATGGAACTAACCACCAACCACCTAATTCCATACCGTCTCATCAGTGCAACCAACAGTTTTTCCCTAACAGCCAGCAGTATACGCCTGCTAACCATGTGTATACGCCACAGGCCTCATCTCCCCAATACCAACTGACAAATCCCCAATTTATGGTCGGAAATGCTGGCGGAGTTGGATTCGATCTTCAGCAGTTAGTTATTGAAAACTAAAAAAAACTTGATTTTTTTATATCGAGGCTCGCAACATTGGACGATTTGAGTAATAAAATATCTGCAATGGATGGGAAAATGTCAGGATTTGATAAAAAGATTAAAGAATTTGACCAAAAATTAGTTGAAAATGAAACTAGCATGCAATTTCTATCTGACCAGGTAGACTGTTTAAACAATGAGTCGTAAAGTTTGAAAGTGTCAAAAAATGAGATTGATCGAAACATTAAAACTATGTTGTCTGAAATCAGTGCGCTGAAAAAGCAAAATTTAGAACTCAAGGAATCACATCTGGATCTTCAATGCCGATCAATGCGGGATAATTTGTTGTTTTTTGGTTTCCCCGAAAATGAGCTCGAAGACCCAAAGGAGTTGATACACAATCTATGCGCTAATGAACTGAAAATCGAGCACTCCCACGAAATCAAAATTGAAAGAGCTCATCAGCTAGGTAAACGGGCACAAGGTAAACCACGACCTATAGTTGCGAAATTTAACTCTTTCGTGGACCGTGAAAAATTACGATTGTCCAGCAAACATTTAAAAAACACTTCATTCGGCATTCAGGAGCAATTCCCTAAAGAAATAAAAGAGAGACGTAATGCTCTTATCCCACTTTGGAAGCGTGCGCGATCTGAAAACAAGAAAGCAGTGCTTATAACGGACAAGTTATTTGTTGACGGCCGTAGGGTATTTCCACCAGGTGCTAATCAAGATCATGTTCCGATGGCATAGGACAGTCTGGAGAGTTTCATGGAATATCTGTCGTAATATACATGAGAAACTGAATGACTCTAACTTTGTTTCAATTGTAAAAAAGTTTGATATTATATGTTTATATGAATGTTGGGTAGCCGCTAGTGATGTTTTACAAATACCAGGCTATAATTCACTTGTTTTTCCACGTTCTAGATGTAAGGGTGGTGGTATCGTTATTTTTTACAAATCCGTTTTTCATAAAAAGTTGCAAGTTATTGAAAATCTTTTTGATAGTATAATCTGGATTAAAATTTAGTCCAGGTATTGTATCTGACCAAAATGTATATATATCCTGTTGTTACATCCCCCCTGAAAATAGTAAGTTTTTATAATGACAATGAAATTGATTTGTATCAGAGTCTTGAGGACCTAATATGTAAATACAAAAATACAGGGAAACTTTTCATCGTTGGTGATTTTAATTCTAGAACGGGTACCAGAGATGATAACATCCTAAATTGTGATATTAGTAATATATTTTTCTGATACTATGGCAGCTATAATTGATTATAGGTCAGATGTACATCTGGTTAAACGGAATAATTTAGATAAACATGTTAATACCTTTGGTAGAAAACTTCTGGATATTTGTAAAGCGACGGGCATGCGTATTGTTAATGGAAGACATACGGATGATCCTTACGGTAATTATACTTTCTACAATTCGATTGGTACTAGTACAATAGATTACGTACTAGTAGAGGGGGCCCAAATAGAATGTATCTCTAACTTTATCAGTGGTCAATTTAATCCTTTTTCTGATCACTCACCCGTCTCTTTCACATTGAAGTTTACTATGTCACGGTACAATAAGCCAGTAGTATCCAGGTGTGATGATCATTTATACAGAAAGAACGTTAAGTCAATCAGGTGGAACGATGATAATATTGCACTAGTTAATACTGCCCTGGCAAATAACTTAGGTAACTTGTTAAGCCAGTTAGATACTGATGTGCATTCGTTAAATGATGTCAATGATTGTGTAAATAATTTTACTATGCTTCTTAACGAAATTGTTTTACCTTATTGTAATGTACGCACAAAAATGCATAAAGATAATACTAATGATAAAATTCGCCATGTAGAAGATGATAAACCGTGGTTCAACCATGCATGTAAATTAAAATACAACGAATATAGAAAAGCTCTTTTCCTTTTCAGTAAGGAGATGACCAAAACAAATCATGAAATTTTAGTTGCTAAAAAATCTGAGTATAAAAAATATGAACTTAGGATGAAACGTCAATATTTGAGATATGTAGGTGACATGATGGACTATTTGAAAAAAAATAACGGTTTAACCCTAAAGAATTTTACAAATTTTTTTCTAAAACAAAATCTAACATTAAATGTGACTTAAGTGAGGTCGAATTCCTGAATCATTTTCGTAATCTTTGTGCGCCTGAAAATAACAATAGTATTTTTAATAATAATAATAATAATAATGAAGTAAATCGTACCGTAGCTTTTGAAGAATTGAGTATGCCTATTTCGGTAGATGAAATTAAGAAATGTATAAAGAAACTTAAAACTAATAAATGTTGTGGTGAAGATTATTTAGTTAATGAAATTTTCATAAAATGTGATGAGCATATTGTACCATGCCTACACAAATTATTCAATTTAGTTTTTAACTCGGGTCACTTTCCCGAAATTTGGTCTGAGGGAAATATATTACCTGTATTTAAGAAAGGTGATCCTAATGATGTTAATAATTACAGAGGTATAACTATCATAAGCTGTCTCGGGAAACTATTTACCTCTATCTTAAATCGTAGATTATTAGAGTGGGATAAAATTTAATAACATTGTTAGTGATGCTCAGTTTGGATTCAAGCCAGGAATGTCAACAGTTGATGCCATGTTTTGTCTTCAGTCCTTGTTAATCGAACTTTAAAAAGTAAACAAAAATTATTCTGTTGTTTTATAGACTACAGAAAAGCTTTCGATCTGATTGACAGACACAAGCTTTGGTTCAAGTTAATTAAGCAAGGGGTCCGTGGTAAAAGTTTTGATATTATTAAGTCCATGTACGTCAATGCTAAATCATGTGTCAAATTTAATGGTCAGTTGTCTGATTTTTTCGAAAATAATAATGGTGTGATGCAGGGTGAGGTATTGTCTCCCCTTCTTTTCTCCCTTTATGTGAATGATTGTGAAATGAGTTTTTTTAAATCAAACTGTCCGTCAATTGAAATACAGCTTATCAATATTTTTCTTTTAATGTATGCTGATGATATGGTTACAATTTCAGAAACTGCAGAAGGTCTCCAGAAAATGCTAGATTCCTTACATATCTACTCTAATGAATGGAACTTGAAATTAAGCACAGAAAAAACTAAAATTATGATTTTTCGTAATAGCAAAAGAATTAATCTGCAAATGAAGTGGAAATATGATGGGCATGAATTAGAAGTTGTTGAAACGTTCAATTATTTAGGAATGTTATTATCCTATAATGGGAAATTTAGACAAGCTCAACTTAATTTTGCAGATCAAGGTAGAAAAGCGTTGTTCGCTCTATCAACAAAATTTAAAAACCATAACCTTAATGTGAAAACAAAACTTTCATTGTTTGATACATATGTAAAAAGTATTTTATCTTACGGTGCGGAAATTTGGGGGTTTCACAAAGCACCTGATGTTGAAAAAGTACATATACTGTTCTGTAAAAAAATTATTAGGTGTGAAGAAAACTACTAGTAACCTCTTAGTGTATTGTGAACTACGGCGGTTCCCATTGAGAATATATAGAATTTTAGAAATTTTCAAATATTGGTTAAAAGTAAGAAATAGTCAAAAATTGTATTATTAAATCTTGTTATAATGAAATGGTGTTGAATAATGATGAATGGATTTTAAATATTAAGAATGAACTATGCAATCTTGGTCTGAATTACTTATTTGAATGTAGATTGTCAGATAAGGCTTTGTACTGTATTTTTGAACAGAAACTTTTCGATGTTACAAAGCAGCAATTTTTTGCAAATATAACTACAATGTCTAAGGGTGTAATATACCAACATTTAATTGATAATTTTTGTGTACAATACTATCTTACTAAACCAATTGAGTTAAAATACAGAAAACATTTAACAAAAATTTAGAATTTCTTCTCATTCATTAAATATTGAAAAAGGAAGACACTGTGGTGTAAGTAGAACTGATCGTCTTCTGTACTAAATGTAACCTAATAAGCATCGAAGATGAATTTCACTTTATATACTTGAATGTCCTTACTATAGGGAACTAAGAACAAAATACATAAAAAGTTATTATTATAATCGTGCTAGTGTATTCAAATTAGTTCAATTACTTAGTGTGCAAAATGTAAAAGAATTGGCAAACTTGGACAAATATTTGTATTTAGCATGTATTAAGAAAAATTTATGAATATTTATTTATTGATTGATTTATGTATTTGTATTTACTCTCCTTGTGTGACATATGTATATTATCTGTTGTATTATATTTCTGATGAGTCGTATGACTCAAAGGCAATAAAGAACTGAACTGAAAAAAAAGAGAAATTTTGAACTAATGATGACAAGTGTTTAATCAAACACAAAGGGAAAATGTGATCCCTAACCTTATTTAAATAATTTTAATTTATAATCTATATAATTTATCTTGCTTAGAAAAAATATTACTTACTTTTTATATTTACAGGCTGGCACACGCGAATCAATGCAGGCAGGCGACACATAACATTTTACTGTTTAATACCATTGCTAAGAAGAGAGGCCAACTTGGTGCAAATCACAGAAAGATTGGTCAGCGAAGAACGGATCATTCGCAACCAGCGGCAAAAAACAAAAGAGACACAAGGAAAATTAAATACTGTGTGGGCACAATATAAAGCCGGTGATTTGTCTGCATCAAAATTGCTGAGGGAAGGTGGTTACATTTATGGAATAGCAAATGATTAATTATGACAAAGTTGCTGCATCATTTGTGATATATACTGTATATATTGGACATTGGACAGTTTGGGAAAGTGAATTTGGATAATGGTGATGGGTTTTTTTTTTTTTTTTTTGAAAGAATGTATGTGTGAAAATGTATATGTATATGTGTATAAAATTGTACATAATTAATAAATTTATTTTGTATAATGGCATACACGTCATACGTCCCGGAGGGACACCAAAAGTCCCGTAAAATTGATATCCTTAAATGTGTCCCGCAGGGAAATCGTTTTACCCGTAAAATTTACCACTGTCACAAAATCATATTGTGCCGCCATCTTGTCTAAATGAAGTCTCGTGACTAACAGCTGGTTGTGTTTACCTGAGCCACAGTAGTAATTGTGAGTGTTTTGATTGTAATTACTGTTTATTAAACAATATAAAAGGACTAATTCTTTTGTTATTTGTTTGAGTGGTGCTCTGTGGTGTTGTGTAGTATTAAAATACATGACATGTAGGGTACATGAAGTTTTGGTCCCAAGGTTAGAGTAGAAAGTATATTTCTTGATGAAAACTAATTACATCACTTAAGTTGCATAATTTCCCTCCTGGATAAAACATGATTCAGACTCTTTGGTGATCTTTCTAGTTATATATAATGCTGTGTTATTTGTTTGTTGAGCATAGCAGATTCGAATGCTGATGCCGAGAGATCTTTCAGCATTTAGACAAATATGTATTGCACCAGTCTGTATATTCTTAATAATTCTGAAATTCAAGTTAAAACATGGTGAAGGGCTTAATTCTAGAGAAGTTATATAGTACAAATTTACTAACAATATATAGTGAAAACAAAGTTTGGAGACTCATTTATACATGTCATACTACTGTAAAAACAATTACTAATTACTTGCACATAGAAAATCCATACATGTAGTGTTATAAGCTGCTTAATTTGAAATTAGTTGGAATCCTGACCCAAAATTATTTATTACCATTATAATCCAGTTATTTAAAAAAATCCTGTTTATTTGAAAGAAAATCTCATCCACTTCGGTTGCAATATGCCAAGGTTGGACTGCTCATATACTTCTTAAAATATTAAAGTAGGCCTACAGACACCAAATTTTAAGTTCTTAGGCAAAAAAAAAAAGACCTAGATCTATTTGTAAATTTTATCAACTTTAAATTTAACCAAAATTATGTATTTTTTCCCAATATGACAAAGAAAGAAAAACTCATCCACTTCGGTTGCAATATACCCAGGTAGGACTGCTCATATACTTCTTATAATAATATTAAAGTACAGACACAAAATTTTAAGTTCTTAGGCAAAAATATATATATATATATATATAGACCTAGATCTATTTGGAAATTTTATCAACTTCATGCAAATATAACTATCATATTATATAAATTTCTGTAATTTAAATTCCAGTCCAGTCCGGTTCTGGTTCTAAACTGTATTTTACCCTGAACAATGATCGTGTCACTTTAACATCAGCAACGAACGAAACGATGCGAGGTTAAATTCTTCCTTAGTTCCTATATGAATAAAATTCAAAGTCAAATAAAAATTTGGTATCCAATATTAAGATATATATTTCAGTAGGATATAACAAGATATGTATATAGGCCTACGTAGGGAAATAACCGACATGTGCACCCTCTAACATGTCTAACCTAGGGTCTGGCTCTACTAACAAAATGCAATTTCGATGTAGATCTAGCCTACTACCAAGTCCTAATGAAAATAATAAAAAATTAACACTTAAAAATTCCCGTGTTTTAAACCGACTTTAACATAGGCCGATTTTGTTATGGGCCGAGTTTGTAAGGCCGACTTTGTAATGGGCCGAGATTGATTATAGGCTGAGTTTGTAATGGGCCGAGATGTCCCTAAACCAGCTGAAGCAGGAAAAACATTTCTGAAAAATGCCATTATTGTGAGAATGGCAATGAAGTGACAATATCATAGCATTGCCTGAATTCTGATTGACATACAAATAAGATATGCAGACATTCTTAAATTCACTACACACACATATATAAACAATGTTTAGCACTTTTCTATTATCATTGATTAATTCCAATTATTTGTACATGCAGAGGAATATCATGTCAAAATAGGTTGAGTCGAAATTCTGGATATGTCAAAGTTGAGGGTCTGGTCTGATTTTTATTTTTTTTTATAGATCATAATAATATGTCAATTAAATAATACTTGACATTTATAAAGTATAAAATTATCGAATCACTGGGGCGTCTCTAGACGCAAAATCCGATCCTTTGGACAACCGTAGTGTTGGTGGTCACTAAAAGTAGTAGTCGGAGGCGGAGTCGGATTCGAGATTCGGCGGATTCGAACAAATAATTGTCGATTTCTTCCCCAATACTTATTAAAAGAATACAATATTTTCAGTATATCTTTATTGTGGTGTTTTACATCATTCACAGTAGAAAAATTGTACAAAATTATTTTTTGGACTCGATTTACATGACATTGTCTTACGTTGGCACACTAAAATTAGTAGTCGGATTCGACGGCCGAGTCGAGGTATTGGATCGATTTAAGTTAATTTGTTACACTTAAACCTACAGTAAGGTATATATCACAATCGTTTATGATAATGTCCTTCTAAGTATACCATTTAATGACACTAAAATCACTTATTTATCGTTAATATTCACAATTTGTAATCGGTTAGTAATACTGCCGAGTCGGATCGAAAGGATGCAAATGTCCGAGTCCTGATAGTATAGTGTTTTCGGATTCGATTAGCGGCGGATTCGAAATAAATAATAGTTGATTTCTCGTCCATTTCCAATTCTATTTAAATAATCTTTTAAATGATAATTAAGGATATCATTCTGATTCATTTGCAGTAAAAAGTTACTCAAATTTTGTTTCGATTTAGATTTTCTATATTTTGTATGATGCCAGCACACTAAAATAAGTAGTCGGATTCCGTGGCGGAGTCGAGATGTCAGGTCAATTTATACTAATCTGAAGCTTTTTGACTTAAGATAAACTGAATATAATTATTGTATATGATCATAGGTATCTATAAATATTATCAAATGACATTCAAATAGCCTAACTGTGAATCACCGTAATCGAATTCATCGAAACTTGAAGAACCATCAGACATTTCAAGGTCCAAACTACTCTCACTCGCTGTGTCGCTTCATATCTTCCGCCATCTTCCTAAGATAAAACTACTGTTGTGACGTCACGACCACTGGAGCCTCGATTCCGATCGTTTCCATTTGTGCTATGATTGGGATTGCGCGGCAGGTGAAAATTGACAACTTTGACGACCGATAACACCGTGCCCTCGCCTTGTATCAATAGGAACAATCTACATACAAAAAATCATTTTCCACTGCAGGTACCCTTTAAATTCAGCCATTTTAGTCGTATAAGAACAATCATTACCTTTATAGAACTCTTACTATAGCAAAGTCTTCCTTGTCTAATTGCATAATTGCTACCCAATCTACTGTTTTATCCCAAGGAAATCTGTATTCCTTTTGTTTGCAAATTTCTTTTCTAATTTCGTTGTGTCTATCGACATTAACATCTTCCCATGAAACACAATTTTCACCGATTTTTTTTTATAAAATCTTTCCAAGATTTCCGTCGTTGAAGAATTACGGTACAATCTATGTCTTCGTCCCAATTTTCAGGAGACCATTTTAAATTGTAGATATACCATACGTCTTTGTTGGGAAGATATAATTATTTTATTTTAGAAAGATGTATTTTTGAAAAATTCTGTAATTTCATTTCGTGGGGGAGAAATTGCCAATATTCGGATAATTTCGGATTAATTTCTGCCATTGTTTTGTTTATTATACGATAGGAAATTTCTTATGTCATTTATTCAATTGTTTTCGGTATATCAAAACACTATTTTCTCCGGGAAATTTATTGATTTTTCCGAAAAATAAAAATTATGTGACAAGGAAATTTCTTATGTCATTTACTATAGATTTTTTTTCGGGAATTTATCGATTTTTCCGGGAATTTGAATTTTATTAATTTTATTATTTTTTTCATCCACCGAATGGTAGTGATCTGAGGTGCCCATCATATACTACTTATGTATTATTTTGTTTGTATTCATGTATTTTGTATTATTCGCTGTAATAAGCCTAATTATTTCGTTGTTTTTATGCCCCCGGTCTGAAGATCCGCAGGGACATGTAGTGTTTGGATCGTGTGTCTGTCCATTTGTTTGTTCTGTAGCGCTTACATATAAAGTGCTATCTTTTTATGCATGCCCCAGACATACTATTTGCAAGCATAGAAATTTGTTGGGATCGGGTTCATTTGTCTTTCACTCACTCACTCACACACACACACACACATCTTGTTTTTTCAAGATTTTAAAATGCTTTAATTTTTACCTTAGTAGTACCTTCTTAGTTAGGCCTATAGAACGGCATTATGATTGTAACTAGTCCAACTGGAAAAAATAGGCTAAGCAGGCTAGAAAAAACTAATATTGCTAAATTTGAGACAAACATAGATTTAGCAATTATAACTTTGGTATTATGTTTAAAATATTTATACCAGCTGTTTATCCTATACTAAAGTAATATATGACACTGATAACACCATTTTAATTCCTTAATTTTCTGAACCTAAGATAGTCATTTTTTACAGTGGTTACTCTTTCTATACTTTTAGAGTTATTATTTGGCCTTGTATGA
The DNA here is from genome assembly GCA_030159075.1 of Atrina japonica. Lineage (NCBI taxonomy): Eukaryota > Metazoa > Mollusca > Bivalvia > Pterioida > Pinnidae > Atrina > Atrina japonica. Next base: position 35,514 of record BROG01000621.1, read on the forward strand.
TACCACTTTCTCTTGGTTTGTTTATTTTTGTTTAACGTCCCACTCAAGAATATTTCACTCATATGGAGACATCACCAAATTCCCGTGAAGGGCTTAAAATTTTGGCCTCTGCTCGACTCTTACGGCCATTGAGCAGTGAGGGTTTTTAACGCGCCAACACCTACTGTGACACGGGACCTCCAGTTTTTACTGTCTCACCCGAAAGACAGGAAACCAACCTGACGCCGTCGGGACTCGAACTCACGATCCAGCGTCGAGCACGCTACCAACTGAGCCAGGTCGGCTCACTTTCTGTTTAGAAATTATACTATCATATTATATATTATTCATAGGCGTCGGAACCGAGGGGGCTAGGGGGGCGCTACCCCCCACACTTTGGCAAAGATAGAAATAGGTGTTGAAAATTCAGGCTTTGCGCCTAGATGTTTCTGGCGTGTGTGTGTTTTAAGTTGGTTTAGCCCCCCCCCCTACACTTTCAATTTGCTTCCTACAGTGTTCTTATTAAACTGGAGCTCAACTGATGACGTCTAATTGACAGAAACGATATCGACTTGACCATTATAACTTTAGTATTATGTTTAAAATATTTAACAGACTCAACGCGATTTGAAGAAAAATATTTCAAATTTTCATGTCTGGTTCAACACAAACAAAAACTTGATTCAAAGTGCGTTAGGGAGGTACATTCATTTGTTTGTTTGTTTTTTGGGATTTTTTTTTTTTTTTTTTTTTGGTTCACGTTATTATGCAATATAATTTCGACAGGTAAGTAAGTACAAGTATTTAGTCAGTTTGCCAGTCAGTTATATCCTTCGGAAAACGTTCGGAATTTTAGCTCAATAGTTAAAGAAGGACGAATAAATTTTTATTTCTATCTCATAAGGACAGAAGACTGGGGTGCAGAGTCGGTGGGCATTTACAGTTAAAAATGAAAATATATACCAATAAAGTAAAATATAAAAAAATACGTGATGGAAGCTCTGTATCCATATACCTGCCATGATTATATACCAAACTTTAATGTTGTGGCGTTGTTACAAATACGTCATAATACATACCCAACATAGGCGTCGAAAGCAAATTGAAAAGGGGGGGCTAAACCAACTTAAAAAACACACACACGCCAGAAACGTCTTGGGGCTAAGCCCTAATTTTCAACACCTATGTCTAACTTTGCAAAAAAAGTGGGGGGGGGGGGTAAGCCCCTCCCCCCCCTCCCCCCGGTTCCGACGCCTATGCCCAATAATCCAGTTGTTATATTTTGCTCACTTCGATCACTACATTAACTGGAGGGAGTTTGACCGGAATAGGGAGCTATAATCGTTTGCGTTAGCTTTATTATGACGTCATTTTATCATCGACTCGACATAAAGACATTGTTCTCTAATATTGCTTTTAAAATCAAATCGGCCCGTTGGCACCCACGGCCCATCAAAATCGGCCCGCTGACATTGATAGAGTTAACGCGCGATGTCCTAACCATTCGGCCACGGATGCCCCGAATAAAACTAAGTAAAGTTAAGCAAAATTCTCAAGACTTCAGTAATACATATACTGAAGTTTAATTGTATGGCATTTGATCCGATTTTGGTTTCTCACTTTAGTCATTTCTTGAAGACGAAATTCAATTTGTGTGAGAACCAAACCTCAATAAAAGTATTCAAAATTAAAGTAGTCCACCAGTCTTGTGTAAAACGTCATCAACTGAGCTGCATCACATGATTTCATTTTGCTACACTGCAGTACACGTTACAGAAAAAGGTAAAGCGGTAAGTGCACGTTTTGTTCGAGTTTTAACAGATTTTAATAGTGTTTATTTTCACATTTGTTCAAAAGCATTGAATTAAGAACAAATTACGTCTTTGCATAAACTTTTTTAATCATCAAAATCGTTAATTTTAAAGCAATGAACTTTGAAAAAAATAGCATTGTTAATGTTAGCCGATATGACATGCTGCTTGCTATGACGTCAGATTGAGAGTTCCCAGACAGATCTAAAGGTCAAGCGCGAGATTATCCGAGATCCAACGTAACTCCCTCTTCTGGATATATAAACACACAAATGCCAAACGATTAGTCTATCGCTCTGTTTTTTATAACTCGCATCTGGTGTAGCACGGGCATTGGATTTCCCGCAGCTTTTAGAAAAAAAAGTGTTTAAATTTGGATGTCTGTAAAAGCATTTATCTGCGTTCAGACAAGAAAATACGCCTGACAATCCGCTAACTCGCATTGTTTTATGTTTAATGTTTATCTTTCTCAAAACTACAAAAGAAGTTTAATTCAGCAAAAAATAACTAAATTATGACATCTTTAGCTTTAACTTGTTGTGTGCCAGCGGACCACTATAGTGGCCTAAACTATAAAGAAAGTAACTAATTTTTATTGGTGTAAAAACACATTTTAAAATTTAATATACATTTCATATATTACAACATCAGTTTCTAAAAATTTAACGCGATTTAAAGTCTCGAAATACAAATTGCAAACGGGAAAACAACTCTAAGCAAGATGGACGAAACATTTGGCATACTTACAAAATCATGTGAAGTAACCGTAACTTGCATTGATTTATATAAATATTATTGATGAATAGTCAATATGAATTCATTATTGATGTAAATCAAAACTGATAAAGTGCCACAAATATAAATTTTGGTCTATCAGTGTAAAGCCATCACTTTGGTATTGTTAGAAAAAAATGTAAATCTATTTATATTTTCGTCCAGTTCCTCTTTCAGTTTATTTACTATGCATGGTATAACAACATGGGCAAAGTTTCCACCCTTTTATTATAAAGGTTATTCACAAATTATCGTAAACGTAAACGTTAGTATTGGCTAGATACAATTGTGGTTTGGGATACAACATTCTTCTGTACATTGACGTAGCAGGTGTTTTGACATTCGCGCTGTTCGGCGAGAATGTGATTGACATGAAAAGACACAGCTCTTCATAGCTAGCTCAGTACTTTGCTGAATTTCAATAAAAAAATAAATCCACTTGCTGTGAAGACTTGATAACTAAATATAGACTATCATTCGATGGGAAAATGTTACCTTAATTTGTTTGTTCATACAAGTATATATCTGGCCATACATACTCATGCTTCTCAACAATTTAGGACAATTATGTAGATTACCTTACCCCTGAAGGCGATCTTCAACGTATTCCGACACTATTTTTCATCCAACCTCCATAAATTCCGATATGTTTGAATAATTATTGACACTTATCCCTAAAAGTCATCCGGGATTCTGTACATATAGTTTTATAATTGTTGACCTTTTGACACCAAAATGTACAAATTCTTTGCACTGTCCTTTACTGATACATAAAGTTAAAGTGTTGTTATCCAACGGTGATTGTTGATTCAAAACTGAGATCTCAAAATCTCGGATTTTTCCACGATTAAGTATGAGCATGAGAATAAGACTTTCCAAAATATGTCAACAAAAATGGAGGGCCCATCTCACCGAACTACCGACTCCCTCAGTGGATCCGCCACTGGGGCATCTTACTGCTCAAATGTTCCAATTGTCAGTGGAACACAGCATAGCAGTAAAATACAGATATAGAGATAGTATAAAATATGTCGGGAAAAAATACTGTTACAATTACTGGCTTATTCCATATGGAGTTGGAAAATGTCGGGGATTCTATTGTTGAAATAATAGGATTTTCCCATGAAATACAAAATCCACAGCCTAAACCTATTTGTAGGCGATGGACTGCCTTTTAAAGGTAATGGGCTACATCTTAAAGGCGATGAGCTACATTTTTAAAAGCCACAATTGTATATAATTTCATAATTTAAATTTGATTATATAATGTTGATTCCTCCTCCCCGTCCACAACAGTCACACTCGCATTTAACAGCGATATCAGGACCCTACACAGTTATTACACATAGAACCTGTTAAAGCTACATGTACTGAATTTACATCGCTCCCTCTCTTTGTGTACGTGTGCGATATAATTTGAGGTATGTTTTACATTTCTTGTCATTTCATCAAAGTTGGACATGCATGGATACCTTTTTAAAAGCCCTTTCCCGAACGTTTCAGGAGGCTATTCAATTCAATTATTAAATAACCAACAGTCTATGCTAATAACATCGGTCCGTCGGTCCCGACTGACAAAAATCCGTTCTGACCGATGTTCTCCTAATTTCCGGACCGCATGACCGATGCCGTTTTGAGTAATAATTTTCCTTGATTATACACTCGTAATTTTTTTTTACGCCAATTCATTACTTGTCCATAACAAAACTCTAAATCACTTGCAGATGCGACTATTTTTTAGGGTTTGGTGAGTGTTTACTTGCAAATCAATCGCGTATCGCGACTAGTTTCTACCGAACCAGAATTCGAAAGTTTTCCGTTTTACTGTGAAATGACATCATCGAAATCATGGTCAGCTATGCCCTTTACAACATCGCATTTGGCATTGCAGTTTCGATAAATTAGTGCGCCTGACTCATATTGATTACTGTCAAAAAAGCACGTTGTGTGTTGTCACATTTGTACGACTTTCAACTTGAACAACCAGAACAAGGTGACGTTTTCTTTAAATCAGTGTCGATTTCAAAAGAACAATCTGCTTCATCATCGGACACTAGCTTGAGTTTGAAAGATATTGGTTAAAGAAATACTAATGCCGAGTCGTGGCTAGTACTCGAAGAGGAGACGGACGCTTGCTTTGTAAATTCTGTCGAAATGCAGGCTATTTATACGTTGTATCGGCCGTTAAAAATTGAAAAAATAGAACTTAAAGTTTTCCATAACTCTGAAAAATCTGGGTTTATAAATACTCCTGGCCTGAGCGAATAAAAAATCGGAATAAACATCGTTTATAATAAAGTCAAGTCAGTTTAAAATAAATGTGTTTTCTTTCATTTCATCATGTTCTCAACACACTCACACACACACACACATATTAAAAATCCCTGTCTAGCAAGTAAAACTACTGGTTCACATGAAAAGTGATTCTCTTTATTGTTGTAGATCACTGCATGTCAAGGTGACTGTGTCTGCATGATCAGGATTTCATCAAGACTGTAATAATTGTGGTTTATCAATTTACCTTATAAATTTTTTCGGACTGACAATATTTGGTTTGGACCTGTGTGGAACCCAACAACACAGGTCCAAATGACCTGTGGGAGACCAAAGAATTTGGTGTAGACTGACCAAATGCCTTACAGCATATAGCCATAGGTATTTTATAGATTGAAATTACATCATATAAACAGCATATGGTGTATGTGTTGATATCCAGTGTAGAGTACAAGTACAGGCAATTCAAAATTTATAAACAATATCAAGTCTTTGTTTTGAGGATACCCTCTCAATGGTGGTCAGAAAAGATAAAGAAACCAATAGCGACAAAAACTTAAGTTAACTGGTTTAGGAGCATACACATATCAATGGATTGAAAATTAGAAACGGAGAGAACAAACAAGCAGTAAAATTCTTATTCAGGATTTTAAGGTTGAACTCCAGTTTTATAACAATGGAACTTTATGAAGAGTTTGGCATTGGCTTATGTAAAAGAGCATTGCATCTAAGGTTTGCTAAATTTAAATACCTTACTAAATTTGTTAGCTCCTTTGTCTCCACAGAACTAAAAAGTTGAACTAGGACGCATGTTGCATACCCCCATTGAATCCATCCCCATAATTTGAATAGATATAAGAAATGGTAAATGTCTGCCTAGTATGAGGGGGTTTCTGGGGGCTGCCGCCAACACATCACCCACTTTGTGGCCCAGAACCCACTACAGACCCCTATGTGAATTTCCTCCAAATCGGGGCCCTTTATCATCAACGAAACTCCCTCGCTCCAAATTGGGTCAAATTTTGAACGGAATTAAGATTGTGTTCAAAGGTCAAAACCCCCTCCATCAACAGGCCCCTTCAGGAATTTTCCATCCCCGCTTATCCCAAGACCACCGCACCTCATGCTTCACCACTCGCCCACATGGGGCCCCTATGGGACCCAACGCCTCAACACTCTTCACCCGGTTCAACCGACCACCATGCCACATCACTCAACCATCCAGTTCAACCAATAACCTCACCATCACTCCCCAACTGACCACCATGTCTGACCACAACGCCTCATCACTCGCCCGTCAGTGCCCCACCCCACTCACCCTACCTTCCACTCGCCTCACCCCATCATGCCTCACCAATCACCACCACGCCTCAACACTCAACCACCTGGTTCAACCGATGACCATGTATCACCACTCACCCCATCGACGGAAATGGACCATCTTTCAATTCGAGTTGTGCCACTAGAGTGGGGGCAAGAGGTTGCAGAAAGTCACAATATGTACATATAACATCAATACAATAAAATACATAATTAGCATATACATGCACTAAATATCTAACATATAAAACAATACAAAATCAATATTTAATAACTTTGTGGTGGAAATTAGTAAATAGAACACTTGCTTTGCTATGAGAAGTACCTTATTTTGACTGATGAAAATTGTAAGCCAACTGTATTCTTTGTAGGTGATTAACACTGATATTGGTTAGAAACAAACATCACTTCCGGTTTTATGCGTGGAAGTGAAAGTGGGGGTGTTAAATAAACGATCGATCTACAAGTCACATATAATGTGTAACTAATAATTTTAGAAACATAAATTTGTTTACAACTTAATTATGAAAATGCTTGCGTTATAAACACTCAAATAAGGAAATAGAGCTTGTATAAAATTGTCAGGCTTTCTTTTACTGAATGTTTATGTAATTTTTAAGGTAATAAATCATGCATAGTAAATATCTATATCTATCTGTATAACATTGTAACATGTATATCAAAATTATGTATCTGTTATATGAATTAAATTTAGTAATATACCTTTAATTGAAACATTTCAGATGTAATTTGAAGACGATGCTAAAAATAATTTGTAGTTTAAAACCCAAGGACTGAGCCTATATTCCATGTTTATATAATTATGTGTAATTTTGATAATAAAAATAGCTAACAAATTTTGGTTAAATTGTAAAAACAAATCTTAACTATGGATCAGGTATAAAAACAGAATAAGGACATATCGCTATGTGAAATGATGCAAAATGTGTGTACGTAAGAAGTGACAATTATTACAGGCATTTTACAACAAAAAGTTACAAAGACAAATTGTAAAAGTAAAATCTGTCATACCTGTAAAAATTATAAGAAGTCCTGATTAATTTTCACCGGTTTATTGTTTTGTTTATCCAGCAGAAAGTAATGAGCTTGGTTCTATACATGAAACTTAACCAGAATCTTTGACTAAAGCCGAAAACAGGTAGTTGTGTCCCTTATTTTTTTCTAGCAATTGACTATATATTGTTCTATGCTTTTTATGACTGGAAAATAGCCCATTGTTTCCACAGGTAAGAGTGTTCCAAAAATTTCATACAATAATCGATTGCCTCTGGAAAACAGTAAAATTTGTAAACAATAAATTTCTGATGGACATAATTGAATTATGACTCCCTTAATTTTTTACACACAATGTTGTGATTGATTGTAAATAGGAAGTTTTCGTCTAAACTTAATTTTAAGAAATATTTTAGATTTTATCTTCTTGAAAGAAAATTAAAAATAGATATAAAATATAATGTAGATTTATCATTATGTAGCTATAAATAATTAAAATAAGTTTTATTTATTTTAAAACTGAAATAGCATCTGACTGGCGTGCAAATTTTCTGTACGATAATATTAAATTTTTCGAAATAATGTCAAAAAACATCCCAAAAAATCCCCTTAAAAGGGTAAATAACTCCAATAAGGGATGACCAGACAATTTCGGTCCTTGGATTATTTTGTAGATCTTTGCAAGCTGAACATTTTTGCTTTTTTGCATTTACACTTTTACTCTAGCCATTATACTTCTCAAGATAATGTCAAAAACCATCCAAAAACATGAAAAATCCACTTGAAAGTGGAAATGACTCCCATAAGGGGTATTCCAATAATTTAGGGCAATCTGACTTTTTTGTAGATCTTTGTGTGCTGAACATTTTTGCTTCTTTCACGTTTACTCTAGCTATGATACTTTTCAAGATAATGTCAAAAAGCATCCAAAAACATGAAAAATCCACAAAAAGTGGAACTAACTCACTTTTTTTGTTAAATTTTGCCTGGTTCCAATTAAGTATTTAAGTCAGATTTTTATTATAACTATTCAATACATATAAAAAAAAGGTGGGACACAATATTATATAAATTAAAAAATGCCACAAAATCATATTAAAAAATGATGATTGAAATTTACAAAGGAAACAAATGAAGTTTAGAAAGAAAGAAATTGAAAGAATAGTCATTCAAACTTGTTAGGTCCTTGGACCCACACAGCAAGAAAATGACAGGGTCTTGAAGTAAAACAGGTTCTGGACCTCAGACTAAAGGAGGGGGGCAGGACCCACATTATGACATATGCACCAGTAAATGTGTCTTCCCATAACAATCCAAAATATATATAGTTATAGTTTAAGGGTGGAGCTGTGAACAGCTTTTAAGTTATTGGTAAAAATATATATTTCAAAGGGTGGGGCAGGACTCCACATACACCAATGAATGTGTTTCCCAATAACGATCAATAATATATATGGTTAAAGGCGGGGCGTGAACGGTTTTTCAATTGAAAGCAGAAATATAAATTCTGGGGGATGGTGCAGGACTTGCATATGTACCACTAAATGTATCTGCCATATGTACAGTCCAAAATATATTGGTTTAAGGCAGGGGCTGTGAACAGTTTTTAAGTTATAAGTAAAAATATATATTTCAGAGAGTGGGGCAGGACCCCCAAGGACCTTCCATACACAACTGAATTTGTTTCCCAATAAATATAAGTAAAATTTAAATTTCAGGGGGGGGGACAGAACCACCCCCTCCCCATTGACTCAATGATCATGGCTTGGTGGTAGATATGTAAATGGTTTTCAAGAAATACATAATAAACTTTAATTGTCAAAATCCAAGATGGCCACCTGGCAGCCATTTTGTGATCCGACCCACTTGAAACTGTACAGTACACTGTACAATAAAACTTCAAGGAGAACCTATATGTCAAATTACATAAGATCCCCTGACCCACCTGAAAATGTACACTGCACAACTAGACTCATAAAGATCCCTTCAGTACTTTCTGAGAAATGGTGATAACAATTTTTATGATCCAAACTGCTTGAAAATGTACACTGCACAACTAGACCTCAAGGAGAACCTATATGTCATATTTCATATTGAAGATCCCTTCAGTACTTTCGGAGAAATAGCAATAACAAACTTTCATTGTCAAAATCCAAGATGGCCGTCTGACAGCCATTTTGTTACCCAACCCGCCTGAAAATGTTCACTGCACAACTAAAACCTCAAGGAGAACCTATATGCCAAATTTCATAAAGATCCCATCTGTACTTTCTAAGAAATAGAAATAACGAGAATTGTTTAAGGACAGACGCCAGACCACTGACGCAGGGCGATTTTAATAGCCTACCATCAACACTAAAAATCAAATAAAAAATTGTGCATTACTAAGGAAAAAGGGAGATAAAAGTTTTCTCAGGGTTTTATTCATTTGCTTTGTTTGGTTAGACCAATAATTTTATACAAATATAAAAGTAATCAACAATAACATCAAGCAGCACACACACACACATATATATATATACAAACAATTAACCACACAGTGCATAACATGATACTGCATTGTTAGACTAGCAGAACAATTCACCTGTTTTTACCGAAATTATTTTTTTACTTTGAATGCATGATCTCATCTTTTCATATAGGATTTATTAGGTTCTATGAATTACAGGATAACTGGTAAATGAACAAGACCTGTTTGTAAAACAGTTTTGCCCCATAGATGGAAACTGAATTAATGGAAATTTTCAAAGTTCAAGGGGCATAACTCTGTCAAAAATTGTGTGATGTAACCATGTAAAAAACTTGACTCGGATATTCTCATGATGTTTTTGTATGCCAAATATCATTTCAATATGTGTACCTGTTGCAGAGGTAATGAATGGAAACTGTTAGTGTACGGACAAACCAACTGACAGCGGCAAAGCAATATGGTTCTCCTTCTACAAAGGGGGTGGGTGGGCGGTGGGGCATAAAAATTGGGTGTGGTGTAGAAAGTACATTTATATACCTTAGCAAAACACAAATTCAGACCCTACTGGCTCTAAAAATACTAAATCATAAATTTAATTGTAATATGGATTACTGATATGTTTTGATAATTTTATTTCAGTCAATCTACCAACAATTGGTGGTCAACTCATTGCTGTATGACTTAATTTCAATGTAAAGAAATATAAATATTACTGGACTGTGGTTTTAACCTTTGATCTGTTACTTAGAAAATTGATTATTTTGTTTGTTTTACCTGTCTGGACTATCTCAAATGTCTTTATTTTGTTACTTTTAAATTTTGAGCACAGAATGGATACAAAAACAATAATATTAGTTTATTCGGATATTTAAATGTTTCTAATCTAAATAGGGATGGTAAACAAGTACAAAATACTTAAGTTTGGAGCACAAATGTTTTACAAATTTTTATACCTTTAATATATAAACATGTTCATGTATAGTAGTCATGAAAGATTTAAATTGCCAATGAAATGGCATGGGTAGATCTAGCAGGTATACTCTAGTAGTCATGAAACCAAATTGATTATAAAATAGGTAGACTTGGTGTATATAGTAAGCTAAGTAGTCATGATATTTAAATTGACTATGGAATAGGTAGCAGGTATCTGTTTAGTGTAGTTTAGAGTGATTCAAAATGGCTACATATGTAGCAGGTATATTGTATACTAGTCACAAGAGATTCAAATTGACTATGAAATGGGTAGATCTAGCAGGTATATCAAAATTCAAAAGTACATTTGTACCTACATTTTTAGATAAAAACGACTTTTTCTGTTTTCACAGTCAATTTGACTCTTTCGAGACCTAAATGTACTTTTGAATTTTGATATACATGTACACATTTTGTATCAAAACAGAAAAAAAAACTTTTTGGGTACAGGCGAGGTATATATGTACAAATCAGACCAAATGCTGAGTTAAAAACTTGTGTATGTATCAGACAAGTTATATTTGTCAACTAAGTACATGTGCTCTATGGCTAATGTAAAATACATATACATTTGTAACACTAAATTTTAATACTGTTCTATTTCTGATAAAACATGCGGAAGGTCGGTGGTTGGTGGTAACCAGGGTTTCTCCTCCACCAATAAAAACTGGACGCCATCATATGACTAAAAGATTGTTGAGTATGGCGTAAAACAAAAAATCAAATCAAAATTAAATTCTGATAAAACAGAGAGGAAAGGAGGTATAAGTACTGTACTGGGTATATGTAAACTAAAACTGTCCCCATATTCAGTTACCGGTAAATAAGAACAAATACATTTATGTAAAATTATTCTCAAGTTCCGAGTAATGAATTGACACTTTCAGCCACACTGGAGTTTTCATGCTGTAATGGCAGTTGCACTTTTCCATCATAAACAAGTTTTGTTAAAGATCAATTGATGTTGTAGTTCTATTTACACAAGTCTGAAAAAGAAACAAATAATATATATACAGGTATTTTATTTATATGAAAATTTATTTATATGAAACCAAACACACTGTAATGCAAGAACATGTATTATATATATATATATATATATATATATATATATATATATATATATATATATATATAGACTTGACTGTTAACAATTCTTATGCACCATTAATATGCAAATGAGTTTTGGTCAAGTTTCCCTTACTGTGTATTGCCAAGATCTGTCCATGAAGTTGGACATACATGTGATCTTAACTGATGAGAAACTTGCAGCAGTCTTTAAAGTTGGGAAACCCATATTGGCCTAGAGATTTAAAACTACTGATAGGAAGTATAGTGTAGGATATACTACTGCCCTGTTGCATAGAAATTTAATATCATGAAACGATGTTTATAGGCACAAGATTTTATTATCATATTGTTGAACTATGCAGTTTGTTGTACAATAAATAAGCCTTTAGTACTCGTCTGACCGATTTTTAGTTACTTTTTTTGTAAAACCTAATTCAAATTAAAATCAGTATACTGAGTGTATTACCTCATTAAAACTTAAGATTGTCATCAAATCCTAACAGTACTTTCAGTACTTTGATTTATTATGGTTTTCACAAGATTTCATTTTATTGTATTGCATTGGAACACTTGTGTTTATTATGCATAAGAATGTTTTAGTAGTGAATGGTTATCTTTCATTCAGTGGACACCTCTCTAAAACGGAGAATTGGATTAACCGGCCACTGTCCACTAAACAGTAGTAAACACAGGTTTTACTGTACATAGTTCCATTTGGTTTGTTAACACTTACAGTAAAACCTGTAAATGTATATTACTAATTGCAAATCAATTTTATACCAGTGTCAAAGATTGATAGTTTTTCATTTTGATGTCTTTCGGACTTGGCGGTATGCACATTAGAAATGATAGTATCTAAATGTATGTACAGTATATGGTAGACTAATTGAAACATGAAAAACACATTTATGGTTATATTCATATAAATTTAACTGTTACAAAGGCAATATAATCCAGATAAAATCACGACTAACGTATAAAATTGAAAGAAATGTTCTAAACATACCATTCTTGCATTTTCAAATGTTGATGAGTGAGAACCTGTCTGGATAAACCACTCTCATTAAAGACCACCAGTACTTTGAGTTACCTGTTTTTGTAATTTCACATCTCAGTAGCAGAAGAAGTACGTGATCTTTTGGCACAGCTTTCACTGTGACTTCTGCAGTGACATACAAAACAGGGAAACTGGTGATGGTTAATTTCACAAACTTTTGCTGAGTGAGGTTTTCTTCATTTTTAGCTTACCTGAAACAAAGGTACAAGTGAGCTTTTCTGATCGCCTTTTGTCCATTGTCTGTTTGTCCGTAAACTTTTCACATTTTCGACTTCTCCTCCAAAACCACTGAGGGGATTTTGATGAAACTTGTGGGAGAAAAGAGGCCCCAGGGGTACCCCTCTTTAAAAATCTTTTCAAGAACATAGATGTATGATTCAAGTTATTTTTTAAGACCGCAAAAAGGAAAGGGACGGGGTAGGTAATTTTCCACATTTTCGATTTCTCCAAAACCACTGAAGGGATTTTCATGAAACGTTATAGGAAGTAAGTATTCAAGGTCCACATTGTGGCAAAAAAGGCCCCAGGGGGTACCACTTTTTAACAAGAGGCCCAATGGGCCTTGACGGTCACCTGAGCAGAACATAGTCAACTCCCCATGAGCACTGACATGATAATAACTGCATGCTGAACATTTTTGTTTCTTTCTCTTTTACTCTATTATACCTTTCAAAGTCAAAGAGCATCCAAAACATGAAAAATCCACTTTAAAGGGGAAATAACTCCGATAAGCATTGACTTGAAAATTTCGGCCTATTTGACTTTTTTGTACATCTGTGTGTGCTGAACATTTTTTCTTCTTTCACGTTTACTCTACCTATTTACTTTTCAAGATAATGTCAAAAAAACATCAAAAAAATTGAATAACCCACAAAAAGGGGGAATAACTCCCCTAACGGGTGACCCAACAATTTTGACCTTATTGACTTTTTTGTAGATTTGTCCATGCTGAACATTTTTGCTTCTTTCACTTTTACTCTAGCTATTAATGAAAAATCCACTTAAATGGGGAAATAACTCCCATAAGGGGTGACCTGACAGCCTTATTGACATTTTTGTAGATCTTTACTTGCTGAACATTTTTTGTTGCTTTCACTTTTACTCTAAGGGGGTGACCAAACAATTTTTACCTGACTGACTTTTTTGTAGATTTTTGCGTGGTGAAAATTTTTGCTTCCTTCACTTTTACTAGATAATGTCAAAAAACATCCAAAAACATGAAAAATTCACAAACAGGGGAAATAATTCAACTGGCAACCCAATAATTTCTCTATATTGAGATTTTTGTAGATCTTTGCATGCTGAACATTTTTGCTTCTTTCACTTTTACTCTAGCTCATTATACTTTTCAAGAAAATGTCAAAAACATCCAAAAACATTAAAAATCCACTTAAAAGGGGAAATAACTCCAATAATATGGAGACCTGACAGTTTTGGCCTTTTGACTTTTTTGTAGATATTCGCGAGCTGAACATTTTTGCTTTTTTTCACTTTTACTCTACCTATTAAACTTTTTAAGATAGTGTCAAAAAACATCCAAAAACATGAAAAACCCACTTAAAAGGGGAAATAACTACCATAAGGGTGACCTGACAATTTTGGCCTTTTGGTTTTTTTGTAGATCTTTGCAAACTGAACATTTTTGCTTTTTTCATTTTAGTCTACCTATTAAACTTTTTAAGATAATGTTAACATGACAAATCCACAAAAAGGGGAAATGACTCCCATAACCGGTGACCCAACAATTTTGACCTTCTTGACTTTTATATAGAACATTTTTGCATCTTTCACATTTATCTCTAGCTATTATACTTTTCAAGATAATATTAAAAAAATTCCAAAAACATGAAAAATCCACAAAAAGGGGAAATAATTCCCAAAAGGGCCAACCAGAAAATTTCCACCAAAATGAAATATTTGTAGATTTTTGCAAGCTGCTCATTTTAGGGTAATGGATGTTTTTCTAGCTTTACTAATTTTGGAGATACATGTATCAAATAAAAAAAACTGCCGATGCATTCATTCTATTTTTAGCCATTAAAGCCATGTTTGGTCCTGGCCCCTTTTCATCCACAAGCGTAATGTGCCTTTACATGGTTATACTTTCTGTTTGGTTCAGATTGAAACAATGGTTCTAAGAGTAGTCAAAAGTGTTGAAAATTTTACACAAAAAAAACATATTTTCCATTTACTTTGGTGTCTGTGACCTTGACTTTTGACCCCATGACCTTGAAATTTTGTCAAAATGATCCTTAGATAATTCCTAACACCTTTCCCATATAACTTTGTATAAAAAAAGGTTCTTTTGGTGATTTGGAGCCCCTATGAGAGCTAGCCCCTTTTCATTCACAAACTTTATGCGACTTCACATGGGGATGGTACATGCCAAGTTTGGTGAAATTGGTCCACTGGTTCTTGAGAAGAAGTCGAAAATGTGCATCCAAGTGATTTTTATGGATGCAAAATTAAATTTCCTGTTTTTGGAATAAATTGGAAAACTAATTTCTGACATGTTTTTGACATCTTTCCCAGCTTTGTCTTTTTCATTCATTTTTAAGTCTCCTCCACTCCTAAGGGGTGTTTAAATGATTTGTAAAGGAGTAGGACCATGATGGGTGAAAAATGGCCCTGTGTCAGAATCAAATGATTTTACTTTTAAAATGCAGAGTGCTCAACCACATTTTGAAACTTGATGTACATTTTAAAGAAAACTCTTTTATACCATCATTTTGGGCTAAAACATGAAAATTTGACAAAAATCACATATTTCTGGAAATTATTTTTAAAAATTTATCTGTCCAGATATACATTCAATCAAGTGACACATTTGTATTTATCTAAGTTCATTCCATATCTAAAAAAAATAAAAGTTAAAAAAAAAGCTGGTTTTAAAGGTTATTTTGGGGTAAAAACAGTGAAAAATGATTGAAAATCACAGATTTTGGGGGAATTATTTATTAAAATTATCTGTTTTGATATATGTCCCATCAAATGACACATATAGCTATATGTAGGGTCATTTAATATCTCAAAAAAATAAAAGTTCCAAAAAATGGTTTTACAAGGTTATTTTGGGGTAAAAACAGTGAAAAATGATTGAAAATCACAGATTTTGGGGAATTATTTATTTAAAATTATCTGTTTTGATATATGTCCCATCAAATGACACATATGGCTATATGTAGGGTCACTTGATATCTCAAAAAAAATAAAAGTTCCAAAAAATGGTTTTTAACAAGGTTATTTTGGGGTAAAAACAGTGAAAAATGATTGAAAATCACAGATTTTGGGGAATTATTTATTAAAATTATCTGTTTTGATATATGTCCAATCATATGACACATATGGCTATATGTAGGGTCATTCAATATCTCAAAAAAGATAAAAGTTCCAAAAAAATGGTTTTACAAGGTTATTTTGGGGTAAAAACAGTGAAAAAATGATTGAAAATCACAGATTTTGGGGGAATTATTTATTAAAATTATCTGTTTTGATATATGTCCCATCAAATGACACATATGGCTATATGTAGGGTCACTTGATATCTCAAAAAAAATAAAAGTTCCAAAAAATGGTTTTTTACAAGGTTATTTTGGGGTAAAAACAGTGAAAAATGATTGAAAATCACAGATTTTGGGGAATTATTTATTAAAATTATCTGTTTTGATATATATGTCCCATCAAATGACACATATGGCTATATGTAGGGTCATTCAATATCTCAAAAAAGATAAAAGTTCCAAAAAATGGTTTTTACAAGGTTATTTTGGGGTAAAAACAGTGAAAAAATGATTGAAAATCACAGATTTTGGGGAATTATTTATTAAAATTATCTGTTTTGATATATGTCCCATCAAAATGATATAGGGTCATTTAATATCGAACAAAACATTAAAGATTGTTTTACATGGTTATTGTTGGGTACAAACAGTGAAAAATAATTGAAAATCACAGATTTTTGGGAATTACTTATTAAAATTATCCATTCAAATATGTATACGATTAACATGTATACGATTAACATGAAAAAATGGTTTTACAAGGTTATTTTTAGGTAAAAACTGTGTAAAATGATTGGAAATCACAGATTTAGGGGATTTTTTAAAACATTGTATATTGTGATATTTGTGCAGTCAAATAGCCCATAATTATGTCTTTACGTGCGGTCATTCCATATAACAAACAATTGGAAAGTTCCAATAAATGGTTATTTGGGTGTAAAACCATGGGAAATGATTGAAAATCACAGATTTCTGATTTATTTATTGGTGTGATGAAATTGATTCTAGTCTCAAATGTTGGTTATTCTCTGTCATGTTCTAATGACACATTCGAAAAATAAATTCTTATGTATAGTGAATTATTCGGGTGAAGAAAAAAAATACTTGAAAGGTATACAGAAACCACATATTTATTGAAATGATATACGAAAGTCATCTCTTGTAAAATTATTTTCGTATTAGATATTAGAAGAATATTTTTTAAATTCTTAAACATGGATAGCCAGGGCGATTTTTAATGGAAATGACAATATTTCTTGGATGAATGAAATTAATAAGCTTACATCCCACCAGCATTACTATCAAGGTCACCGACTTATTAAATCCCCTTCAACAGGGAAAGGTACAGCACAGGGGGGAATTATAAGGCTAAGACAGGATTTTTTGTTTTTACTTGCCCTGTATCCAATATATGCTGGGTATCCATGTCTAAGATATAATTAAGGTAGGGGGAGACCAGAAGCAGGAAAATTATCGCATTTTATATCTACACCTCTTCATTTTGATTTTTTTTTTTTCATGGAATTCCTAAAATTATTATTTTCAACAGAATCTGTGGAAATAATTAATCCATCCGAGTAATAAAGAAAGAAATGCATTAGATAATATAATTAAATATTATAAACTATAAATACGGATGTAGTTTAGTGAGGCAGATAAAAGTGAGCAGAAAATCACAGCATTAACATATAGTAGGTATCATATAAACATTTTGTTATGCGTGCTATATCTTTTTACTTTTACTATCAAATTGAAATATTGGACTAAAGAAAAAAAAAAACTGTTGAATTTGAAACCAATAAAAACTGTCATGGACTCATTATTCTTGTGTATTTTCAAGTCTCAATTTATTATGATGATCCTCTGTGTTTCAAGTTTACGTAAGCATTCATTTTCACTTCATAAAACCTAATGCAGATACCAAAGAATGATGTCTCATGATATTTTTTTAAAAATATTTTTTGTTTTCAATTGAAAAAGAAGACAGAAATTGTAAAACAAGATATTTTCATATAGGCTTATTTACTTTGTTCTTGAGTTACAATATGGCAAATCGTCCGAGTTAAAAAAAAAATATCATTTTTGAAAATATTATACTGTATTGTGAGCGGGGAAATAAATATTTTAATAATTGAACCAAAAAAAAGTTCGTCAAATTTCAGATTTGAACCCTGGACCCCTGACTCTAAAGTCCACGACCAAACCGCTGCGCCATTGTGAATTATATGACACAAGCTCCTAAATATTGCATAGTAGGCTAGATCAGGATCATGTTTAGACGATGCCTTTCGATGGTTTCCAATAATTTCTGTATTTTATTTTCAATATTAAAACATACAATGTTTAATTGCTTCTTTCTCCATTATTATTGGCCTGTATTGTGTATGATCTTTACATTGAATATGTCTATTGAGTCGGATATCTGCCTCCTCTGATCACTAGCCTGCAACTGCAGTACTAGTAGCCAAGATACTAACAAAAATTCTAACCAGTAACCTACTCACGAGGCAAACACAGTAGATGTACTTTGCTAAATATGGCTAGATCTGTCTATTTATAAAAAATGTTATTTTTATAGTGTGTGTTAAAACAAACTAAGACAATAAAATTAAATGTTTTAGAGGGTGCCGATGCGATACGTCCAACTGATATATGACGTTGCAGACGATAGTGTAGGATCAGTCTAAAATAGGTTGAGTCCCAGAAAAAAACATCTAAATCTAGATTGTGTATTTCAGAAAAAAAAGATAAGAAACCAAACTCCTAATTTTTTCTTTGTTCTCATTCAAATTCCATGTAGATATTATTTTTTAAGTAAATATTGTTCACTGAACGATTGATTTGTTCGTTTACATATGTAAAATAGCTCATTCCGGATTGCTCCTTGGTTTAGTATATAATAGTTTATTTTCATCAACAGCACACCTTCTGATCTAAAAATTCTCGCTTGAAAAAAATGTCTTTGCTGATAAAGATTTAATGGACTGCAATTACTTTTTAGATCAGAGGGTGTGCTTTATATGAAAAACGTGATCAAAGTAGAAAAAAATGGAGATTTCTGCATAAAACTAGTCCGATATCGGTTTTGTCTATTATAGAATTCAGCAAGATGACGTTTTGGCGGGGAAATTTTGGCATGATGCGATAGTACCAAGCCTTGACTAACCTATGATAACAATTTTATTTCAATTCATTCCACTTTAATTTTTAAGATATCACAGGGCCTATATCGCTAAACATGGATCTTGTCCAATTGTTTGTAATATGGAATGACCGCACGTAAAGACATAATTATGGGCTATTTGACTGCACAAATATCACAATATACAATGTTTTAAAAAATCCCCAAAATCTGTGATTTTCAATCATTTTTCACTGTTTTTACCCCAAAATAACCTTGTAAAACCATTTTTTGGAACTTTTATTTTTTTGAGATATTAAATGACCCTACATATAGCCATATGTGTCATTTGATGGGACATATATCAAAACAGATAATTTTAATAAATAATTCCCCCCAAAATCTGTGATTTTCAATCATTTTTCACTGTTTTTTACCCCAAAATAACCTTTAAAACCAGCTTTTTTGGAATTTATTTTTTTTAGATATGGAATGAACTTAGATAAATACAAATGTGTCACTTGATTGAATGTATATCTGGACAGATAATTTTTAAAAATAATTTCCAGAAATATGTGATTTTTGTCAAATTTTCATGTTTTAGCCCCAAAATGATGGTATAAAAGAGTTTTCTTTAAAAATGTACATCAAGTTTCAAAATATGGTTGAGCACTCTGCATTTTAAAAGTAAAATCATTTGATTCTGACACAGGGCCATTTTTCACCCATCATGGTCCTACTCCTTTGAAGCCCTTCACCAGCATTTGGTGACATCTCCATGTGAGTCAAAGATTCTTAAGTGGGACTTTAACAACAATGCATAGTATATACAATTTACCTTTATAGCCTGCATATCCACTTAGCAAAGATAGGAATTAGCAGGGGTCCAGTAGCCTATGGCGAGTAAAAATGAGCTGGGCTAGGAGATTTCACAGTGTGTTAGCCCAAATGGCTTCTGAAATTTGGGGGACACTCACTATATTTTGAACTTTCACAAATATCAACTGAGCATACTTTGCTACATGTAGATAAGAGTATGAACTACTTTAAAATGTTTTCATAGACTAAAGTAAGATTTTTAAAATTTTACTTTTTTGGAAGAGCAAGTTTCTGGGCTTCCAGATATGCAACTATTCTCCAAAAAATTCTGAGCTCAGATGGCTCCTTGACTGAAGAGTTTAATTTCTATCCCTGTTTAGGCTATATTTAAAGTATAAACAACATGTATGTGATATACTGGGCTAGTCTTTCAAAGTTGTGGGATATATTCTAGTATAGCCTGGGCGGACCTTTGAAATCAGCACAAATCATAAATATTACAAAAGTGGAGGGGTACCTCATTTCAGGACTCATGGTGTTCTACAGGTCAAGGGAGATTGGACTATATCTTAATTTTCTATTTATATACTGGGTTACCCTTCATAGTTAACCCACAGTGGGAAATATTCTAGTATAGCCTGATTGGACCTTTGCAATTACCATAAATCACAAACATCGTAAAAGGGGGTCATTTTGGGATTTTTTCTCTACAGGTCTAGGGGATTTGGACTATATCTTAATATAATATTTATATACTTGACTAACATTTTATGGTTAGTCCATAGTGGGAAATATTCTAGTATAGCCTAGGCAGACCTTTGAAATTAGCATAAATCGCAAATATTGTAAGTGTGGGGGGGGGGTCATTTCGGGACTTTTTCTCATAGTGTTGTACAGGTCCAGGGGATTTGGACTATATCTGAATTTTACATTTATGTACTGGGCTTAGTCTATAGTGGGAAATATTCTAGTATGGCCTGGGCGAATCTTTGGATTTAGCACAAATCGTAAATATCATAAAAGGGGAGGGGGGCTAATTTCGGTATTCTTTCTCATAGTGTCTTTCGGGTCTAGCGGATTTGGACTATATCTTAATTTTAAGGTTTGCTAACCTTTCTTAGTTAGCTCAGTGTGGGAAATATACTAGTACATCTTGGGCAGACCTTTGAAATTAGCATAACTTGCAAATATCGTAAAAGGAGATGGGCATTTCAAGACTTTTTCCTTTATCTCATAGTGTCCGTTGTTAGTTAGGTCGTAGTTAGCCCATAGTGGGAAATATTCAGGGGGTAACTCATTTCGGGACTCTTTCTCATAGTGTTCTGCAGTCATGGGGATTTTAATTATAACTTAATTTTACATTTATATACTAGGCGAACCTTTCATAGATAGCCCATAGTGGGAAATATTATAGTATAGCCAGGGCATATCTTTGAAATCAGAATAAATTCCAAATATGATTGAGGTTGGGGGGAGAGTTTAACTAATTTCAAATTTCTTTCTTATTGAGTTCTACAGGTTAGGCCAAAATTTTGGGCCACAATTTAAAAATTTCACAAAGGGGGCACCATACTTTTGGGCTCTATATCATTGCTTAGTTTAGGTCTAAGGGATTAGGGCTAAACTTTCTTCTAAGTCAAAAGTCTGCACTGGCCTATTACCCCGAGCCTTCAGTGGAGAATATTTTACTATAGCCTGAGCTGACCTTTGAAATAAACACAAATATCAATTTTCAAAAAGGTTGGAAGGCCTTCAGTTTGGGACTCTTTCTAAAAGTGTAGGCCTATTACAGATCTAGGGGATTTGGACTATACCTTAATACATCTAGATATTGGGTTAACCTCGCATTTTGAACCAATAGTGTTAAATAGTCTAGTATATATTATGGGCGGACCTTTGAAATTAACACAAATAAATAATAAAAAGGGTACCATACTTTAGATATATTTCCTTTTGCGAGTTTAGGGTATTGGGACTTTACCCTGATTTTAAGTCAAGACTATAAGTCAACATAGCCATTGAGTCAACAATCCTTGACCAATAGCTGCAACAAATTTGGCCATCCCTAAAATAATAAAATTTTATTCCTTATTATTATAAAGAATATAAAAAAACACAAAAAGAAACACACAATCGAGTGTTTTAATGTTCCACTTTGTATGGAACTGCAGAAGAATCCATTATCTGAACATTTATTCCGATATGTAAAAAGAAATATCAAGACATTTTAGTAATGTTATAATTATGTACAGTGGCAGATTAACATTACTGTAATGATCAACCTGTGAAATTTTGAGATAATAATATTTCTGTTAATTATAAACTGGGCTATATTCTGAGTTGCCCTCAGACTAAACTAAATATTTTCCAATAAGCACTAAGGGTTATAGGTTAGCCCACAGTGTTGACATACAGTAAAAAGGTAGAGCTTGTATCCACTAAACACATACAAAGCAATGAGAAAGCACAACAAAGTATGGTGCCCTCTTTGTTCCATTTGATATTCATGCTAATTTTCAGGTTTACCTAAAGTATTTGAATAATTCCCACTATGAGCCAAGTATGAATGGTTGGCTCAGTATTCAAATATAAAAATTAAGATATAGTCTAAATCCCCTAGACCTGTAGAACACTATGAAAAAGAGTCCAGAAATGAGGTACTACCCTGATCATATTTGCAATTTAGGCTAATTTCAAAGATTTGCCCAGGCTATACTAGAATATTTCCTACTATGGGCTAACTATGGAGGGTTGGCCTAATATGTAAATGTAAAATCCCCTATACCCGTAGAACACTATGAGAAAGAGTCCCGAAATAACTCCCCTCCCCTTTCATGATTGATGTAAATTTCAAAGCTCTGCCCAGTCTATACTAGAATATTCCCACTCTGGTCTAACTATGAATAGTTAGTCCAGTATATAAACATAAATTTGGATATTTAGAATATTTCTTACTATGGCCACATGGGGTCACTATGGAGAGTTAGCCTAGTATATAAACGTGGAATTAAGATATAGTCCAAATCCCTTAGACCCGTAGAGCACCATGAGAAAAAGTCCCGAACCCCCCCCACCTGCCTTTAGATGGACTAAGACCAAGACACAAGACGTGAATGTCCGTCCAAAGTTACTGATACCCAACTGTGTATTGATAGTGCTTTAAGAATATTTAATGGCAAACACCCAGAAAGTTTTGACAATGATTTTATTGATTGTGGACCGACTGACTTAAGTGTTATTGACTACATAATTACCTGATATGTTTAATATAATAACCAAATTTATAGCTTGTAATTTTAATACATATTATACATATACATGTCAAGAAAGAGAATTAACCAAAATAATAATCCTGGGAATAATTTATCGTTTGAACATATGTTACCGATTCTATACAATTTTTTTAACTCGTGCTTTCTAAGTCTTACTTCCCTATAGTTCTATGTGACGCTATTGTACCAATCTACGAAAAAAGGAAATGTAGAAGACCCCAACAATTATAGAGGTATAAGTTTTTTCAGTCACTTAGCTAAGTTATTTACAGAAGACTTAAAAACTGAGCAGAAACAAATATTATTATAACCGATGCACAACTCGGTTTTCGACCTGGACTTGGGACTATAGACACAATATTTGCTACATACCATAATTACAAAACATTTAACAAATAGAAAAAGACTTTACAGTTGTTTTGTTGACTATACCAAAGCATTTGATTCTATTGATAGAAAACTTTTATGTTGTAAAATATCCAAACTTGGTATCTGTGGTAATATTTTGAATGGGGAACTTTTGAGTTAGCCCAGATTACCGTTATGATCCTGCATTTATTTGTGTCTTTTAAATTTTAATCCTCATATGTTCTATCAGTTTTCATATTTACCTTCGCAACGTATGTAAAGTAAATGGAAATACCGGTATCCTTATAAAAAGCACATTAACTTTATTTAGTATAAAGAAACCTTAGAGACTCTTAAAACATACCACAGTGGGTTATTTAGTTGAAAGAAAAATTACTGAAATGTAGCCAGTGAGGAAAAATGTGGGGACAGACTGGGAATCTAACCCAGGACCTTCCAAACACTACATGGGTGCTTTTACTAAATGTGCTTTTGGGGCTCTCTCTATATTACCAAAATCGGAAATAACATTGCAGAACATTTTTCTAGAATCATGTAACTGGCTAACTCGAAAGTTCCCTGTTACACAAACAAATGGGGTTTAACTGTAAATATTAATAAAACATAAACTGTTATTTTCAGAAATGGCGGCAGCGTTAATACACATGACAATTTTCTTATTCGCGAAAATATTGAGAAGTAGTAAACGATTTCTTATCTAGGACTATCATTTAATTTAAATGATAAATTTATAAAAACATGGGAGGAATGCTTTATATGCTCTAAAAAAAATTATCAATGAGACTGATTCATAAAACTTCAATATATTATTTGACACTTATGTTTGCTCGGTCTTAACTAGTTATGCTTGTGAAATATTGGGTTTCCATGCAGCAACCGATATAGAGAAAGTACATTTAGATTTCTGTAGAAACATATTAGGCATTAAAAGATTTACAGCATCATGTTTTATAATATTATGAATTAGGTAGATATCTTCTAAAAGATATACGAAAGACTAGAATATTTAAATACTGGTTCAAAATTTAAAAAATGTATTAACTGCATTATACAAGTGAGTTATATATATCTATACAATGAACGTGAACAAAATGATAATTGCAAAATCTGGGTTTGTAATGTCAAAAATATATTACTTCAATTAGGACTTAATCACATATTGATTAACCAATACAGAACAGATTGTCATAAGATACTCCCTGTTATAAGACAAAGAATTAATGACCAAAGAAAACAAATTCTGCATAACTCCATTAACACTTCCCAAAAAAAGCATTCTATACAGATTACTCTGACCATATTTGTTAAAATCCAATGATAATAAATGTAAGAAATTAATTACAAAAGTATGTTTATCATCGTACTCCCGAACAATAGACACAGCAGTGCTTTTCACAAAAAATCTAAGATAACTTTTACTCTTAAGAGTAAAATTAAAAATGTTATTGAAAAATCTTCAGTGAATCTTAAAATAAAAATTTGTCGTAACTTTAAGAGAGCTATCACCCACACTTTGAGAAATTTTTACTCTTAAGATTTTATCAATATAATTGTAAGTGTCTCCATAGAAACAAAAGATGAATTTAATATGTTTTTGATATGATTAACATAATAGCTATTTACAGAGAACATATTTTTCACAATAGAATCCGAGTATAGATCTAGATAGATCTACGAGTCACTAAATATTGACCAGCGATTAGCTCACTGCCTTTTTCTGAGGCATTGCCTTGTGAGCTTAGCGGACACAACAAGAGATTTTCTAGATCCGCTAATGCGATGTGCAAATTGTGCCCAGCCAATCACCACCAAGATCACTGTCAGCGGAAAAGAACTGGAGACAGTTGACCATTTCAAGTACCTTAGAACCATTTTAGTACCTTTTATTTTAGAGATTTAAACTCAAAATTAAAAATTTATACTGTAATAAGTTATAATACAACAAAATAAAAAACATACGATAAATCACACCAATAAACTGGTAAAATAAAGAAATATATATGATAATGTACACGAACCACAGACCATGGTAAAATACACGATTATTTACGATAAATTACATGAAACACAGACAATGGCAAGATGTTTGAAAACCTCTGATGTCATACAAATGAATGTCGCAATATCAGTTGTGGAAAAACAAACATACATATTTCTATTAATACATACATACATGTACTTATCTTCATTCGATAATTAGAGAAAATATTATTATGACATAGGTAGATCTCTAATGTTACGACCGACCGTATGTCAGAAAATTGGTTAAAATCATCGCTGACTATTTTTATTTAGACACTCATGCAACCTATGACCTCACAAATGTGTATCGCAATGTAAAAACAATGAAACAAGTATACATAAACTGATCTATACATAATTGTGTATTGTAATGTTAATAAAACAAAGGCATTTCTACTGGTACATAGGCCTAAATAATTAAAAGATGTTATCAAAACAATGGTGGATCTAAAATTTTTGGTATAATTTTTTGGTACTAAATGAAATTTAGAAAAATACATAATTTGTTCTTTGTATTGTTATCCACACTATATCATATATACTTTAAGCTAGTTGTGTAATAAGAATTAAACACTAAAAATATAGAATTTGAAAAAATAAATTAAATACAAAGTAAAGGGAGGTAATAAATACATAATAATTAGTATGAAAAAAATCTGAGAATGTGTACGATCGTATGAAAAAGTCTGAGAAAATAAAATATTATAATTTTCAACAGATAGAAAATGTTTTAATATATATAAAAAAAACTAAAGGGAAGTCATAAATACACAATAGTATGAAAATATACATGGTCATACAAGATTTCACAAAAAACATGCTGTCAAACGAAAAACACCAAGGACTCCCAGTTATACATGCGACGTCACATAAAAATCCAAGATTCCCGAAAAACATACATAAAACCCAAGGGGTACCATGGTTATATTATACCTACCTAAACTCAAGAAATGATCCGAATGGAACTTTTCCCGCCAAAATAGTGACCCGGTATTCATCATATTACTTTATCATAATTCATTTTTAAAACACCAATATCATCTTTACAGATTTATGTCTTGTTAACTTTATCAGATTAATTCTAAACAAATTATTTATTTTTAAATTATTATGGAGGAGTAAGTATCCCCCGTCGACCAGTCACACACGCCGTGAGTCCACAGTCAAATCCAATGAAATATTTGAGGAGTGAATCCTCGTCACAATTGGTACAGATGTCTCAACAACTGCCAACGAAAAGGCAACTCAACATTTCACTTAATGAAACAGAGTAATCACAAACAAGACTATTATACCAACCGTAAAATTTGCGGAACGTTGACCAAAAAGCGGTTTTCAATATCCCTGAGTCAATAATTTGTCAGTGAATAGTTTACCTCTGTATATGAAATCTTCATATGTTGTATACGCCCTGGCATATCGGATCATTTGTGAAATATAAACTCTATATGCGGGTGACTGAGGGATATTACTACTTAAATGTGGAAAATTTACAATGGGAATGCCGAAATCGTCGCGTTTATCGTATAGCTTAGTTGCTAATTTCCCGTCGGTGTTTATATTAAGTAAAATGTCTATGTATGAAGCGTGTGTGCTTGATTCTGTTGCATCTTTAATTTCTAGTTTGCTGGGATATATCGCATTGGCATATGTATGAAAATTGTCATTGTTAATTGACAAAACGTCGTCGATATATCTAAATGTCAAATTAAAGGACAACGCTAACTTTTTCTTCTTTTGATTCAGCAGTTTCTGAATGAAGTCTGCTTCATATGAATAAAGGAACAGGTCGGCCAATAAAAGGGCACAATTGGTTCCCATAGGAATGCCAAAAGTTTGTTGAAAGACAACGTTTCCGAAAATTACAAATATATTGTCTATTAGAAATTCCAGCATGTTTTTTATATCAACGTCAGTGTATTTATGTGTAGAATCTGAGTGGTGTTTGACAAAATAAGTATCCTGATAGCTAATCACTAGATATTTAAATTTTCGGGTACCACCTGTAGTAAAAAAAACAGTTGTTCATGTTGAATTAATAAGGACATTAAGGTGGCATGAAGTTGGCATAAAAAAATTGTGCTGGGCACCGACCTTTCTCCTGTGGTGAATTGTCTTGAAAACTTTTGAGATCCCCATGCATAAACCATTTATATTCTTGTTCCTTATATCAAGACAAGTTCATTAGTACTTAGTGTGAATTCCTGGGGGTAATCCTGTGTACCTCCCATTCACCAAAACTTTTTAATGTAAAATTATTAAAAGTGTTTTAAAGTTATGATGTTTAAGTATAATTCTCATTCATATAGTTACTTGAAATAAAATCAATGAAGGCAGAGGCATATGATTATCAAGTAACAGGAATATATATGGTATATGGGTGGGGATCTCAAGTTTTCAAGATATTGGACCGCTATTGGAAGGGCAGTGCCCAGGGTGACCCCCAGGGGTTTACACTAAGCATAGATGAACTGGTCCTGATATAAGTAACAAGCATATATATGGTTTATGGATGGGGATTTCAACAGTTTTCAAGATATTGGATCACTATTAGAAGTTCAGTGCCCAATGTGTTTACCTGGTATTTACACTAACCATAGATGAACTGTTCCCAATATAAGTAACAAGAATATACATGGTTTATTGGTGGCAATCTAGACAGTTTTCAAGATATTGGACAACTATTGGAAGGGCAGTGCCCAGGGTGACTCCCAGGGATTTACACTAAGCAAAGATGAACTGCTCTTCATATAAGCAACAAAAATATACATGGTTTAACTGTGGGGATCTCAACAGTTTTCAAGATATTGGACCACTGTTGGAAGGGCGGTGTCCAGGGTGACCCCCAAGGATTTAGACTTGGCATAGATAAAATGGTCTTGATATAAGTAACAAGAATAAACATGGTTTATGGGTAGGGAACTCAACAATTTTCAAGATACTGGACCACTATTGGGAGGATGATGCCCAGGGATTTACACTAAGAGTAGATGAACTGGTTTTGATATAAGTAACAAGCATATATTTTGTTTATGGGTAGGGATGTCAACAGTTTTCAAGATATTAGACTACCTTTGGATGGACCCCCAGGAATTTACACTTAGCAGAGATGAACTGGTCTTGATATAAGTAACAAGAATATACATGGTCTGTTGACAGGGATATCAACAGTTTTCAAGATAATAGACCACCTTTGGATGGGTGGTGCCCACGGTGACCCCCATATATATGGTTTATGGGTGGGGATCTCAACAGTTTTTAAGATATTAGACCACTATTGGAAGGGGGTGCCCAGGGTATCCCGCAGGGATTTACACTAAGCATAGATGAACTGGTCTTGATATAAGTAGCAAGAATATACAATATAACATTTCACTGAAAGGTGTGGGTTCAAATTATCATAGCCATGATATATTGAACCGTCTGCCTAGAATTTATTTATCTAACTTTTTATGTGTATATGGATAGAAACATACAAAGTTAATGAATAAATATAATAATCTCTTATATAATCACTGATAATAAAAAATCCTTAAGGCGATTAAGAATATCATATCCATGACATATTGACCTCCCCCTCCTCTAATCCCTATACCACATCCTTTTTGGTATGATGTCACTCATTAATATTTAAAAGTTGGAAATTTTATAAACACCATAATTAAGGCACAAGTTCATAGGGAGTTCAAAATGTCATGGGGGAGAGGAGGTTTCAAAATATCACAGCGATAATTTGATTTATGGGTTCAATTTATCGCTATGATATTTTGAACCCAGGTTCAATATTTCATTAATCAAAATATCATGCTACACCGTGTATGCTGCCCCATAATTTATATATATATATATATATACACATAAGAGTATAAGAGTTCCAAACACTGAATAAATGACCTTTCTACCCTTCATGTAGCTAATGAGATACCTTTGAAAGGAAAAGCATATCCCAATTCATTGTTTGGAAGCTATAAATAGGCCTCTTAAGACTTGTGAAATTAAAAACAATTTTGATAATACCTCAGACCGCTAGCATAATGTTTGTCACTTGCATATTTCCAAATTGTACCGTGGGACCAAACATTTGAACCCTTAGTATTCAGCTTAAATGTTTGTTGAATATGCCTTCATTTTCAGAAGTAATTAAATTATCAATGAAATATTTACTGAAGTGAAATTCAGGGAGTTCAGGAGTATTCTTGGAATAATTAAGTACTGATGTCTGATGATGCATTTTCTAGTTCCTGGACATAAAGTCACATTTCTCTCGAAGTCTGTTGTAAGCTTATTGGACTGAATGTTCCATCAAAAGCCCAGGACCCAGTTGCACAAAGTTCGTTAAATTTAACGAGAAGTTAACAAATGTTAAACCAGTGGGCTAACTGTAGGTTAAATTTAACAATGTGTTGTGCAACTGGGTCCAGAATTTTAATTTTCACATTGGAACTTGTTTTTATTCCAAATATTGTATCAAGTTGGTGGACTAATTATTTACTTGCAATAAGTAGTGTTTCATCAAACGCAACTGTTAAAGCAATGCTTGGAGGAGGGGGTTTGAATTTAAAAACCTCTGGGAAGTCTTTTTCTGGATTACAGACACTAAAATCATGTTAAAAGAAACTTCAACAGTGCTTCATCTTCATTTATTTACTTAAAAAGAAATAACAAAATTTAAAGGGGGCACACAACCACCATATGCCCCTCTAGATCCATCAATGAACATAAATCAAAATATACTGGATCCCCCAGTACATGTAATTTAAACCTGCCAACATACTGGGATCCTCAATATTTAAAACAGTCCCATATCATTGGCTCAGCTACTACATGTGCTAGTTATAGCTCAGTATTAAGTGCCCATGAAAAATTATAATGTGCGCACATAATAAAATATATTTCATTTCATCTCCATGCCACTGTAAATTGTTGTTTGAAGTGGAATTTATTTAGTAATATAGAAGTTGCAATTTCTGTGTTATTAGTTAGATTCAAATATGTTTTGAAATATATACTTTAATTACTTACAGGCTGCATCAGGAAGAATCTCCAGACCAAAATGAAGTCCTGGGAAAAAGTAGAAAAAGATGTAAATATATGTCATTTGTTTTTAAATTTCTTAATTCTAAACAAAGATAATGGCAACTTTCGTTATCATGTTGTTTATCCTGATGTATTTGGTATTAAAGCACCTCCAGCATAACGCAATCAAATTTTAAAAAATCTTATTCCATAAACTTTCAATATCTTGTAACTAGATTTGTTTTCATTGGTCAAACAGTTGCATGTGACTCCATAGCGGGTTTCATCAGATCCTCTGCATGTCAGGAGTGATGAGAGATCACGTTTTAAAGGAGCATTAGCTGACCGTTTACCAAAATGATTTTTTTCAATTTTTTCTTATTTATAACTATTTCTACTTGATTTAAAATAACAAACTGACCACCTTCGGTAACGATTGGCAAATCTCGGAGTGCTTGGAGTGTGACGTAAGTGTGGTGGTGTCTGCTATTCTTATCAGTGTCAAAATATTAATACAGACTTATGTATGTGAAATATGTAATTGTTTACAGCGTAACATTTAGATGTAAGAAAAATTGATAGATAAAAGAGAGGTGTTAATTCTTTCCAAAAATATTCAAGTTTCTTATATTTGATAAGTGACAATAGATAAAATTAATGCATTATCATACTGACCTGAAAGCACAGAGAATTTCCTAAGTCACTGGTACGCCATGATTTATTTTGTTACTTAAATGGGAACTTTTAAGGGTCATCTTCTACCTGTACAGGTAACTCAGTTTCACAGTTAATCACCTGTCAATCACCATATCAATTCAATTAGCTTTGCCTGTTTTAGGTATGAAATGATGATGTATGTAAATAAATGCAAAGGGTAATAAGAACAGAACGTATACTAACTGCAAATAGCACATGCTTATTGGGCACTCGGTAATCTTCGTAAAAACTTACCGAAAGAAAATGTGCAATGCTCAGATTAATGGGGGACAAACAATCATTGACATTATGGGTTATGTTTGGCATTAGTGTTGCAATTATACTCGTGCATTTGTTAACCCAACCACCAGATGGTCTCTTTGGGATATATATGAGATAAAATATTACATAAAATGGGCATGTTAAATTTTTCATCACTTTAATGCATGAGGTAATGTCCATTTTAGTCTGTTTCTTCTACTGCAACTTTATCGCGGAAAGGTTACAACAAATGATCATTTTCTGTTACTATCATTTACTGATACTAGAACCTAAATTAAGCTTTGCAGAGAATCCGTATCTATCAATAAATCTTAATTACATAGAGTTCAAATACACAGACACACAAAATTCAAAATTCACGAATAAGTAGAATATGTTTTATTTTACCAAAAGATCATTAAACCTAAGTTGAATTTCATTTTCACAAAAAATATTTGAAAAATTTAATTCAAACATCAGACTATATTTCCTAGTGTAGATGAGGAACATTTAACATTTAACAGGATAGCCCTCAGAGTAAACCCATAATAAGTTGTTATTACATATAACAGCCCATTAAATTCTTTTATTCCTATATATTTTGAGAAAACTGGGTCAAGTCCAATGTAATATTAATATAAATATAAGGCTGTTTTTCAATTATAAGTGAAAAGTCAAACCTGGGTTTCTCAAGCAATTTTCACAAAATATATAGGAATTAAAGAATTTTTATGCCGGTGTATATCTCTTTTCTTTTTTTGTTATTTTACATCAATCTAAATAGAGAACAAAGTGCCCAAGGGGCCTTAAGTCGCTCACCTGGCAAAATTGGTTAACACTGCACAAAACAAAAAATGGCTAATAAACGTGAAAAACAGTAGGCTCATTGGGGGCCTTAATAATCACCTGAGTGAAATGCATTTTTACTGACAATATACTGAAAAGCAACCAAAAGCTTGAAAAATTCATTGAAATGGAGAAATGAGCTTGCATAAGGTTAAACTTGCTTTGCCAGTATTTTATAGATCTTTCAAGATAATGTGCAACAATGGTAGAAAACAAGCGAAATCCATTTAAAATGGGAACTAACTTTCACAAGGATCACCCTCACAAGGGTTAACCTAACAATTTAATTCCTGTAACTTTTTCGTAGATCTTTGCATACTGACTATTTTTGCTTCTTTCTCTCTATCCATTATACTTCTGAAGATAATACGACAAAACTGTCAAAAACATGAAAAATCCACTAAAAGGGGAAATAACTCCCATAAGGGGTCGACCGGACAATTTTGGCCCTATTGACACGCTATCAAAGAATTTGGTTTTTGCACATTCAAAACTCTTTGATGCCTGTGTTGTCCTAATACTGAACTGATGTGCTTCTGTTTGGGGAGCTAAACAATTTCAGTGTTTAGATAATGTACAACACTGAGCACCGGTTGTTCATCGGTTTCCACTATAATCAGACTGATGAGAGAAAGAAATTGGTTGCCATGTATATACAGAAGGAAGAAATGTACACAGAATTTTTGGAACAGGCTCCTTAAAATGGACAACCATAGAATTACACAACATGTATTCATACAGGATTACAATCTTTGTATAATAATAACTGGTGTAGTGAAGTGAAACTTATTATGCACAAATTAGGTTTACTAAATTTCTTTGCGACTAAAGCAACTGTAAATATCAATTCGATAATCATCAAATTAACAACTATATATCATTCCAGAAAGTGGTCAGATGGTATTCAAATAACATCAAATTTAAGAATGTATTGATTGTTCAAAACGAATTTTAAATGTGAACCCTATTTTTTTATGAATACGTATAAATATGAACAATCCTTATTATGTCAACTAAGATTTGGTGTATTGCCATTTCATGTTGAATACAGAACCTGTTCAAATGAGAACATGTGGATTTTGTTCCCTAAATGCTGTAGAGAACTAGAAACACTTTTTGTTACAGTGTGAACTTTACAATCAAATATGTTTCAATGTTTTTGGTGAACTCTTGACAACTCCTGTCTTTGTCGGTCGATCAGATGAATAAAACATAATTTTATTATTTAATGATTATATCATGTTCCAACTTTTTGATTTACCACAGGTTTTACCAAAAAATGGGAACAAGATAATTATACAAGAAAAACAGTTAAATTTACAAGGTCATTTCTGCACAGAAAATCTGTGGTGTATGCTATAGGCTATATCTGATGCTTGAATGTACTTTCTGACTGCATAACTCTAACTTCGGTCTATTGGCCCAGGAACTATATATACATATATTATGTAATTGTTTGATATCTTATATGCACAAGTCACAAGTCACAATAATAAAAAATAAAATGGATAAGTATTAAGGGATAAATGAACAGGTGGTTTTAACCATTATATAAACTCTCTACATGTTAGGGAGAGAAATTTCAGTTGCTTTACAATATATTGATGGGCACAGTGGGAATATTTCAACACACATTGATGCTACTCTAATTGTACAAACTACTTAACATGAAGCACTACATAGTTTTGATAAACTAATTACTGAAAGAAAACTGATAATATCCTAATATGTTTTTTTTATTATCATTATTTATAGCTGCTGACAATGATGGATCAAGGGGAGAGGTTCATTTTGTTAAAACTGAATAAAAAAACTAATACAGTAGAATACAGAGGTATGTTGTTAATAATTTTCTATTCTTCTTTTCAATATTGATATTCAATCTGGGTTTTTTTTTGCGTATATATATTTGTGTTTTGTCCATATAAACAATAATTCAAAACCCCAAACCCGAATGTCAAAAAACAGCATAGGTATCGAGATATTTACCTTTAACCACCTAAAATGCCTAGGTATATAAAAATTTGTAATAGTTCTTCTTATATAGCATTCTTATATAAGTGTAAAAGGCCAAAAAGTTTACACTCAACTAGGGTGTTAATTTTGTTTAAAATGATAATTATGCTTTGCAAAATGCTTTTATAGGTTATTATCTTCCCATGATTAGGGCATTAAATGATTAATTACGCTCCTAAGTGATTCTAAGTTTTCTAGTAATTTGAGTTTCAAAAAATGATTGATCCAAAAAATTATTTTTACTCGTAATGACAATGAATATGACTATGTTGCATAATATTCAAGGCAATCTCAAATGAATAAGTTCAACATATGGGTAATGGTCATCTCTTACCGATCACAACTCATACCTAAATGAAATGGCTGACTCGTACCCATGTTTTAGCTGCTCATTGTCTGTTTGATTGTAGAATTATTTATCAAGGTATATCAAGGTATACATGTACTTACCAACTAGGTAATTTCCATGATGCCTGTTGATATTGAAATGACATACTGTCATAAACTCTCTGTGGAAATGAATTAAATGTTGGCTTCAGAATTACTTCGCTGACAGAGGCATTGTCCAATTCACAAAACGTGGCAGGGCAGATTAACCTTTTGATTATCTTGCAGGATGATTCTACTAAATTTTCGGTTATGACAATCTTTATTGGAAAACTTGTTATTCCACATTGGATACTCATAGGTAGGATAACAAGTAAGAACAAGGACTTTTGTCAGTGTAAATTTAATGTCATTATTCTTTATTACATAAAATTTGAACAAATCAAGGTCAAGAAAGGGTTCACAAGACTCCAATTCGCCAGGTAATATGAATATAAGGTAAAGGATCCATGACAATTTTTCGAGCTTTTGGTGAAAATAAAGAAAATTAGACCCCCCAAATGTGCTTAGATGTTTTTATTGATAGGCACCCCCATCATTGTAAATCCACAGTCCAGAATCACTATGCTATTGCCTGAAATCACTTGTAGCTAATGAATATTTATAAAGTCGTAAGTGTGTTCAATTTATCCAATCACAGTAGTTGTGATCAGCAATGGAAGTAATTGCATAATCCGATGACCTAATATAATTCTGAAATTGTTTAAAAGCTTTGATAGATGATTAGTTGACATTTAATGCAAGCACTGTTTACTCGCATTGGCCGAGGCTTCATGAATAATAAAAATATACACAGGCGATTTCAGGTACATGAAACCATGTGTACGAAAGAGCATAATGATTTTGAACCATGGGGTGCCTTATGCTATTTGTTTACAGTTCATGGCAAAGGATAAGATAGGATAAGGGTCATTTTTGGCTCCCCGTTTTAGAGATTTTTATAAAGTCCATAATGACACATATTCTATATGAAAATGTATCTTCAGTGTTTTTCTTTCATGTGATTGTTGTTTTCATTCTATATATTCAGTTTTTAATCACTTTCTGGGGCCTTTAGGAGGGCATTATCAATGGCAAATAGTAAAAAATGATCCTTGTATATAGCATTATACATATCAACACATTTGTCCACAGAATACCATGTTTTTCCAGTTTTTAAATATCATTCTTCCAAATAATATTTCATTATGTCACAAAGAATTTATTTCAATCTCATCCCATCTTAAAAGTGATTATTTGCTTGTGCATCAGTTATTTCCCTTTAGAGAGCCTCATCCGTCGCTTTGTTGCTAAGGAGAATGTAAACAGAAACCAAGTGGGATGCAGAATCCTATATTCAATAACAAAAACAGAATCACATGAAAGTCAACCAAATAATAAATTGTATTCAGTAAAGTTCAACAATCAAAAACAGACATGTCTGTAGACAGGAATAAGAAATTCAGAAATTATCTTCTCTCTGTATCATGTTGTCAAGACCAGGACCCAGTTGCACAACAGGTTGTTAATTTTAATGTGAAGTTAACCATAAACCAAGGGGCTAATTGTATGTGAAATTAAACAATATGTTGTGCAACCGGGTCCAGGTGTTTAGTTCACAGGTAGCATTCAATAGGCTGGCCAGGGAGATACTAAAGACCAGATTTGTCCGGACATGACTGGACAGGGTTTTATGTGCATTTAACAGGAAAATGATATAATAAAGTTGTTATTTTATGAAAATGTAGGATATAAACTACACATATGACCAAACTTTGTATACATTTTCTGTTTTTTAGTACCTTAATAGGCTTTTAAAATTGGCCTGCTTCATGCTGATCTTAGACTGACTTGAACGCTGACCAGATGGGGATTTATGTGCATTTAAAAGCAAAATAGTATAATAAAGTTGTGATTTTATGAAACTTCATTTTATATCCTTCACATTTGACCAATACATTGTATATATTTGTATTGTATTGTACCTTGATTGGCTTTGTAAATTTGGCATGCTTCGTGCAGATTGCCAGTTGAGCTGAAACTTGACCAGATATAACCAGACGGGGTTTTATCTGCATTTAAAAGGAAAATAGTACAATAAAGTTGTGATTTTATGAATCTTTAGGATATAAACTACACATACGGCCAAATTTCTGTATCCGTATCTTGACAGACATCGTCCAACCCATTCTGGTCAATCATCGAACGGCATGAAGCATAACCGTACATTCTAATGTTTGATCAGACAAAATTCCTAAATGCCTTATACATGTACAAAAATGTCCTTAAAAATAAGTCTGATTTTCAAGAACTCTTAGCTATCTATTACATTTTGATATTTCATATTCACAGCAGAAAAGGCACACATCCTCGTACAAATAATAATAGTATACAAAACATGTAAATTTATTTGAGCAAATTTCCCTAAAGTGAAAAACAAACCACAAACCTCATGTTCTAAAGTGACGTTAACATGCCAAATAATTTTGCGCATAATTGTTAAGTTTCCGCCTGGCTGAAGATGTTAATCAAGTAATATGGCCTTGATTTTTAATTCTGTACGATGATAACAAAAGAGAACAAAAAGTTTTCATGCTTGGGCTTGTACAATTCTGCTCTCAATTTGTTTCTTGATTATGAATTTTCATTACAAGCTATTAAAGTTTTGACGACATAGGTGTAAATGCTCAGCTGCTGTATTGAGTAGCTGAAATTGAAACTCAAATAATGTAAAAGACATTTTTATATCAATAATTGATTTTATTAAGCAATTGTGCTTCAATGTGTGTAAATGGTTTTTTTATCTTTTATAGTTATTGAGATAATGGCAAAAAAAAAATAATAATAATAATATGGAAAAATACACAAAAAACAGGAAATAACTCCAACAAGGGTCAATCTGATAATTTCAGCTCTGTATTTTTTTTTTGTAGATCTTTGCATGCTGAACATTTTTGCTTCTTCCACATTCTCTCTATCTATTATACTTATTGAGATAATGGCAAAAAATAGCCAAAATTAGGAAAAATACACTAGAAAGGGCAAATAACTCCAATAAGGGTCGACCCGACAATTTCGGCTCTGTAGAAAGTTTTGTCGATCTTGCATGCTGAACATTTTTGCCTCCATCAGATTCTTTCTGTCTATTATACTAATTGAGATGATGTAAAAAAATACCAGCCAAAATACCCCCCATTTACTAAAGTGCCCCCTAGTGGCATGTTTATTGACAGATTTCATTTCAATTTGCAAACATTGTAGAAATTGACTTAACAATCATGCACACAAAATTTGAAAGTCATCTGATCATTGGTTCATAAGAAGAAGGTTTTTAAAGTTGTACCAAGTTTTGGTACTTTTTGGTCCCTTTTGAGGCCCCTATGGGTCCTAGCCCCTTTTCCTTCGCAAACTTTATGCGGCTTCACATGGGGATACTTCCTGCCAAGTTTGGTTGAAAAGGCCCATTGGTTCTTGAGAAGAAGTCGAAAGTTAACAACAAACGATGGACAACGACATACAAAAACGATCACTAAAAATCTACTTTAAGCAGAAATAACTCCCATAAGGGGTGACCTGACAATTTTGGCCCAATTAACTTTTTCGTAGATCTTTGCATGCTGATCATTTTTGCTTGCTTCATTTTTACTCTAGCTTTTATACTTTTCAAGATAATGTCGATAAACATCCAAAAACATGAAAAATCAACTTAAAGGATAAATAACTCCCATAAGAGGTGACCTGACAATTTCCACCCTTTGACTTTTTGTAGATCTTTTCATGCTGATCATTTTTTTTTTTCACTTTTACTCTAGCTATTGTACTTTTCAAGATAATGTCAATTAACAACCAAAAACATGAAAAATCTACTTAAAAGGGAAAATAACTCCCATACAGGGTGACCTGACTATTCGGGTCCCATTTACTAATTTGTAGATCTTTGTGTGCTGATCATTTTTGCTTCTATTATACTTTTCAAGATAATGTGAAAAAAACATCCAAAAAATCACATGAAAAACCAGACAATTTCCACCAAAATAAAGTATTGGTAGATTTTAACAGATTTTTTTCTAGATTCAATAATTTGGAGATACATGTATTAAATCAAAAAATTCTGCTGACCCATTTGTTCTATATTTATCCATGACAGCCATGTTTGGTCCTAGCCCCTTTTCATCTGCAATGTTTATGTGGCTTTACTTGGTTATACATGTACTTCCTGTCAAATTTGGTTCAAATTAGCCCAATGGCACTCAAAAATAGTAGTCAAAAATGTCTAAAATTTACAAAACAGTTACATTTTTCATTTATTTAGGTGCCTGTTTCCTTGACCTTTGACCTCATGATCTTGAAATTTTGTCAAAATGATTCTTAGTTAATTCCTAACAACTTTCTCATATATCTCTGTATACAAAAAGTCAATCAGTTTTGAGTTATTAAGCCATTTGTAATACATTTGTACCATGTTACTGAAGTGCTCCCTAGTGGGTCGTTTATAGACAGATTTCATTTTCTTTCCCAAACTGTGTAGATATTGTCTTAACAATCATGCATACAAAATTTGAAAGTCATCTGATCATTGGTTCATGAGAAGATTTTAAAAGATGTACCAAGTTTTGGTCCCTTTTGACCCCTTTTGAGGCCCCTATGGGTCCTATCCTCTTTTTATTTGCAACCAGTAGCAGTATAGGTCTAGTAGATCTTGGTAGAAAATGTAAGTGACAAACCATCCATGAATTATTTATTTATTTGTCTTATCCAATCTACACGCAGCAACTCTCCATTTACGCTAATACTTTTTTCTTTTGGTAATCTATAGAATACTTTCTTTGTAATAATACTTAAACATTTTCACAATTCAACTGTTTATATATAATTAATTATATCAGTAATTTTCATTTTATTTGGCCGAGAGTACTTTCCATGTACATTTGATAGGCCTGGGAATGTTTGGAGCCACTGACTAATGACGTCACAGTAAGCACAGTAAGAAAACAAAACCTGGTCTGGCGGGACACATTTTTAACATTGCAAACGCCCATCTCCATGGACTTTGTATTATGTAGAGACTATCTAAATCTTTAGTCAACAACTATTCCAGTCTACTGATTCAAAGTTTAAAATTTAAGTTAGGTATTCCTATTTTCGAAGTGAGCTGCATGGACAGAAGTGACTTCGATTGACACCTCAGTTGTTAGTGTTGTTGTTTAACGTCCCACTCAAGACTCTTTACTCGCATAATATGGAGATGCAACCAAATGCTGGTGAATGGCTTCAAATTTTGGCCTATGCTCAGCAATTACGACCATTGAGCATTAGGGTTCTTTAATGTGCCAATACTTACTGTGACACAGTTTTCATGTTGTAAATTTTGTATTTACACCCACCCAGTAAATTCTAAATTTACAACATGACACAGGACCTCCTTTTATACTGTCTATACTTAAGGAAAGGGAAAGCCAGTCACCTCCGCCAAGCCTGAAACCTGCTACCCTGAGGTTGACAACAGAGCACTATACTGTGGTGCCACAACGGCTCTCTCGGCACCTCAGTGAGATTATGCATATTGACACCTAGTTTTTTTTCATGACATCCGAACGCCTGTTTGAGTAATATAATGTTTTAATAGCTCTTAGCAATAATAGCCTAAACTTAAAAAATATATGGAATGTAATTTATTCAATAAAAAAGAAATTTGAAATTTTTACTCAAATTATTGGACTTCCCATAAAAAATACTTTTTAGATTCCATTGCTTCATCGGTGCCATTACAAACGTTTTCAAAGTTTCTAATTGATATCATCACATGCAACACAAAACAAGTGCCAATTCAACCACACTAAGTGCTGGTTTCCATATTTCTGAAAAGCCAAAATCACACTTGGTGCCAATTTGACTTGGGCACGAGTTGACCAGCAATACATCCAGCAATGCATGGTATCTGACTAAGATTCCAGGTCATATATAAAAGATAATATGTTTAACTGGAAATCTCTGGAGTTGCATTCAGTCAGTAGCGTGCTCGACTCTGGATCGTGAGGTCGTGAGTTTTTTTTCCTGTCTTTTGGATGAGACAGTGAAAACTGGAGGTCCCATGTCACAGTAGGTGTCAGCACATTAAAGAACCCTCACTGCTCAAGGCCATAAGTGCCGAGCATAGGCCAAAATGTGAAGCCCTTCACCGGCATTTGGTGACGTCTCCATAGGAGTGAAATATTCTTGAGTGGGACGTTAAGCAACAATAAACAAACAAACAAACTGAAGTTGCATACTATTGTGACAAACAGCAACAGAAAAAAATCAACCCTAAAAAGGACTATTGACCCATACGAGTAGGAAAAATTATCCATTTTCCAGATAACTTTTTTACAGATATATAAAAGGCATGGAAATAGTTTTCATCGTAGAAAAATGACCCAGGTGCATTTCTACCAAAGAAAAATATTTTCACATTAGAAAAAAAATATTCAACAGTTAATAATGACCATGTCGTACAAAGCTTTTAATAGGTTGAAATTATATACATGGCAATTGTGTGGTGTATAGTATAGGGAGTATATGGGAGTCCCATTGTCGTAAAACCACAGTCTGGAATCAATATGCTCTTTCCTTCCCGTGGATTCATTTGCCCGAAATCACTCGTGCATATTTTGTTTTTATTTTTTATGAAGCCTCAGCCAATGCAAGTAAATGGTGCTCATGCATTTATTCAGCTAATCTGATCGAGGCTATTAAACAATTTAAAATTGTATTAGATCAACGAACTTCGTGATAAGTTCCGTTGCTGATCACAACTACTGTGATTGGATAAATTGAACACAGTTACTCCTTTATAAATATTCAATAGCTATGAGTGATTTCGGATACATGAAACCATGGGTAGGCATAGCAATTCCTGGTTTTATGACTATGAGGGCACCCATCTATATAAACATCTAAACACATTCCGGGGTTCTAAATTTCTTTGTTTCAGAAACCAAAATCACCTCGCCAATAGCTCGAACATTGTAACAACCCCTTTACCTTATATCCATATAACCTGGTGGGATGTAGTCTTGTGAACCCTTTCTTGACTAACCTGGACACCTTCAAATATTAGGTAATAAAGAATAAGGACATTAAATTTACACAGACAAGAATAGTGTCATTCTTTCTTGTTCTTCTACCTACAAGTATTTAGTGGGGAATAAAAAATTTTCCCATAAAGATCGTCATAACCAAAAATTGAGTAGAATCATTCATCTGTCACGTTTCGTGATTTGGATTATAACTCTGTCAGCAAAGTACTTCTGAAGCCAATTCACTTCCACAGATAGTTGTATGTCATTTCAATACCAAAAGGCATATTTTATGGTAAATACTTTGCTGGGAAATACATGTATACCTTCATAAATAATTCTACGATCAAACAAGCGATAGGCATGAATGAGTTAAACAATGGGCACGAGTCAGCTAAAACATGGGTACGAGTCAACCAATTCACTGAGGTATGAGTTGTGATGGATATGAGATGACAATAATTCATCTGGGGTCACCTTGAATATTACACAACTTTGTTTGTATTTATTGCCGTTACCAGTAAAAATCATTTTTTGTTCTTCAAAATCAAATTGCCAGAAAACAGTAAATCACTCAGAAGTGTAATTAAAGGGAAAATAAACACTTTATATAAGCATTTTGCAA
The DNA here is from genome assembly GCA_030159075.1 of Atrina japonica. Lineage (NCBI taxonomy): Eukaryota > Metazoa > Mollusca > Bivalvia > Pterioida > Pinnidae > Atrina > Atrina japonica. The sequence continues at coordinate 78,021 of BROG01000621.1, forward strand.
AGCACATGATCATTTAAAACAAAATTAACAACCTTGCTGAGCCAGTCATGGGCCTTTAACTCATACAAGTGTGCACAAGTGATGTAGGCTTCTATATGTTGGGTAGCTATATAGGGACATACATATATGCTGTGAGTTGAAATCTCATAACTTTATTCTATCTGTGCTGGGAAGAAACCTGGATTTATCCCATATCAAATAATATATGGCTGTAGTATATTCAATGTTAATTAAATCATTTTTAAAATGCAAAAATCATTTCATTAATCGTATAATTGATGACTGTATTTACCATTCCTGACCAAAAACCATGGTAAAGAAATATTATGGTAATGGTAAAGACACATTGATTTTCACAGTAAAGGTCATATGAAGCATGACCTGCATGTACATGTAGGTTAAAAATCTTTTTTTTCCTCATTTCATTTTAAAAAGTTAACATATCACTATGACACTTGAATATACCTTAAAAAAAATCTTCACGGGAAAGACAGAATATTGTTGCGATATTTCTCCTCAGGGTTGCTTAAAATTAATTGTTTTTCCTATGTTAGGCCTAAAATAAAATTAAGTTTGTTTGCTGTTTACCAACCAATCCACAGAAATCATCGCGACTCAGAAAATTTTATTGCCTTTTGCAAAAAAATATTTATTTTATTGACGATCTTTCTGGAACATTCAATTACCGACACAACTTTAAACAGTAATAGTATTAACTTCCTCTCGATCTCTATGCATGTATATATTTTTACCATGGCGCTATTATTTATTCAATGAAACATCGTATTAACAGTATTTTATCCGAGTAGTGTAAAATAATGGCCAGAACGTACGTAACATGACACTAGGGGCCTATCAAGGAACTGCAAATTCATAATACGGCCTCTTGTAACTCTTCGATATATTACCAATCCATAGATCTACAGTATTAGGGCATAAATGAGTTCTCTGAACTTTCTTACTGATTTTAAGGGGGGTTAAATCAGGATTTTACCCTAATCCCTTTGGAGATTCTGTCTGGCGGGGCAACACGACAGAATCTCCAAAGGGATTTATTCAGATTTTACCCACTCAAAAAATCGCTTAAAATTGTGACATAAAGTTCAGCCTAAGCTACTGCTATATCCCAGAATGACACAAGTATTTTCTCTACGAATACTGTTTATAAAAATAGGAAACCAAAAATCCTGTATGATACATGTTTACTATGATAAACAATTTATGAAACACCTGTGTCAATTTGTTTGATATGTTGCCCCTTTCATGAAAGCTGAAGGGAATAATGTTATAGCAAACATAAAATTGTGTAGACAGTTACACAAGAGTTACCTCCCATTATTTTTTATTTCAAACATATTTGTCAAAACGCAATAATTTTACAAAAACGATATCAAATCTAGTAAAATGAAATCAATAAAATTTATACACCTGTTTTCTTTAACATCACTGTGTATTTCTCTAATTTACATTAGAAATATATTAAAATATTATTAAGTCCCAGAAAAGTTATCATTTTAAAACACTGACTCTGTCACTGCACCATGCACTTTATTATAAACACTGCCTCACCATGTCTCTGATTTCCGATAGTTGGGAGGTCAAGTCGAGCCTCTGATGTAATATTGGCAAGTCTGTTTAACTTTCAAACAGTGAACAAATGCTATGAGATGACAATTGAGATTCAATAGATAATTGTTGTACAGTGAAAACTTCAGTGACATTCTTTATCAGGACACAAACAAAAACTTTTATAAAAAGTTAATTACAATTATGTTGGCCTCATACCAATTTTTAAAATGATGATTTATATAGGCACTAACTAAAACATCAGAATTTCCCCTGTCATACAAGTTTAAAAACATTTAATAAAACTTTGAACTGAAGAATTTCACTTTTACCAGGCAACGGTAAAGAAAAATTGAGCTTTTAAAAAAGTAATTTTTTAAGATTTTTGCACCTATTGATAAGATAAAAGTTGCAAAATTACATGTATTGGAAAATATTGATGAATTAGGAGTTTACTTCATGTCTTATTTTGTTACATAACAGTAAAACACAGTGAAATAAAATAGATCATATTTGAATACATATCAGTTTAATGTACATGTAATATTACACAAAATACCATATTTATGCCTAAAACATTGAATAATAAGTTAATGTTATTAATTCAATTAATTTTAGTATTTCCATCCATGTAATACTAGTGACCATGAAATATGTATATATATATATAACTCAAAGGTTTGGTCTTTTTATCAAAATGACAGTCTGTATGCCTTTAATTTGGTGTTCCTCGAACACTCTAGTATTTGTACTTACAATACAGGTCCTCAAGATATGCAGATATTTATCAATGATGAGAGTGTGTTGAATAAGTTTATGCTAGCTGCAAGACAGCCAGGATCCTCTTCACATCCAAACATAAATCTTGCTGGTGAGTTTAGTTGTTTAGTCGTGACATAGGAATTTATTAAAGCAATATTTATGAGTTGTTGTTGGTGCAAATTTTACATGTAGATTTTATACAATATCATATAGATCATATATATATCTGAAAAGTGATCACCTGGTAGTTCAAAGAACAAATGCATGCATATAATTACAATAAACTTGTCAAATGTAGTCCACAATATCCACTCTTTTGAATCCACCATCACTCTGGCCATCGCTAATCAGTATTTTACAAAGATTGTCAATGAAATATCACCAAACTAAATTAAGACATTTTTTATTCAAATCATTTCTGTACTTTTGAAAACAAAATTGAGTTTCTGTTTTCATGGATAATTAATTCACAGATTCAATTGTTTATATTTTCCCATCACATGTGCTAAGATTTCATGACACCTGGACAACTATTATGATATGGGAAATGGACTTTGTTACCATGTTAATCCTCTTTACATAATTATTTTTAGTACTGCCAAAGCAATTACTTATCTTGTTTCTAAATCATTTTAATTCATTTTTCATTTTACTGATGATTAAATTACTGTACACTAGGGTGTATGTGATAATTTTATTAAAACAATTTCAATATTTTTAATTTTAAAGCTATATTAAATTCCAATTTATCATGAAGCCGCTCAGTATACAATACTAATTAAATCACATTGGGTAGTATAAATGGATGGTATCGGGTAAATAATTTTGCCAATGCCACTCTCCACCACAACTCTTAAAATTAGATCCAGTGAACATTTCTGAAATCCTTCATCACAATTCACGCCTGGCCATAATAAATCATCATAAACTTTAATTTACGTACAATCTAGAACGCATGCCAGTCCGAGTCGACTGTCACTACGAGCCGCTGTGGACGACATTGGACTTGGATAGCTAAAACTGTCACTCGCTTACTTACTGCACAAGCCAAGTTATTTTTGGCCGTCTGTTTTTATGTTTATTTTCCTTATCTCCAGTGTCATTAAATCTTTCCAAAAACTTCTGAACTGTGACCTGGATACATTCAACATTTCCACTGTCATTCAACCACTAAATCACATTCCATGAAAATAAGATATCGTCTGCTTTTTGTCTGACAGATCAAGTTTGTGCGGAGCCATTTTCCTTAACGTTGATACGGTGCTACAAATAGCAGATGAAATCCTAATTCGAGCGATCTCAAATGAGTTTTCACAGGCTTAACTGAACCTCTCTCTAGTCACATGACTTACTATATTAGACTTTCATCTAATGAAGTGAATATTTCATAACAAAAACACAAATGAAATAAAACGTTTATTGTTGAGTGAATATACACTGATAAGTAGTGTTAAGTCAGTGCTTATTCACTACAGAATAACACAGATACAAAACCTGCATACTTTTAAGTTAAGGTTTCTTTTCAAATAAGTTGGGTGGCCCTTAAAAGGGCCATTGTATTTTTCTTGTTGGAGAGAAAGTCTACTGTCCGTCCAACAGACCTCGCAAGTACCCGACGTCCATCTCCTTTTCTTCTAGCAGCCATCTTATTTGGCTTTGCCACAGAACACTCAAATCAGCCTGTGCCATAGCATGCTCCACCTCAGGCATCGGTGGTGCTGATGGCACAACTCTTGGCGGAGATGGTCTAGGTGGTGGTGTCCTAGGCCTATAAGCTTGTGGTGATGATGGACGGCTCGTAAACGTGGGCCTACGTGGAGTAGGCCTCACAACTATCAATCTTCTCTTCGGCGATGAACACCGATGAATGCCTTTACGGATATCACTCTCTGATGGTACATCTTCAAAGTTGTCCATGATGATGAACTAATACTAAGACTCAGAGAGTACTAGCTTATATAGAGTTAATGACATGCATCATCAAAATCCGTTGAAAAGCGCCCCTGGCGGCAAAGTTCAAATGGCACGTTATGGAGCTGCCTATAACTACTAACATGTCGATAAAGTGGGTTTTTTTTACATGTTGCGATAAATTATCACATAACCATGGCGCAGGAAGCAATTCAAAACTGGGGAGGGGCTATTTCTTTTTTTTTTTCTATTCTTTTTTATTTATTTATTTTATTTTTTTTTCAAAATGATTTTGCAGTAAAAAATGTTTTCAAATTTTGTCATTGCAACTTATACATGCAAGAGTGGTGGATATATAAAAAAATTAAAACCTTTATTGATGTTTTTAGGCTGGTCACATAAAATTATATTTTTTTGTGATGCAACAATGCATACATCATCAAAAGCAGACTGGGGTTTCAAAGTTTGAACAGTTATTTGCTGAGCGGAATTTCGGGGACTTTGTTTTTATTTTTATAGACAAATTAATCATTTTATCAATTTAAATGGCATACTCTCACTGGTTACTTCACATAATTTTAAATGTTGGATTAATTGTGAGACAATATTTCGTTAGAGGGTTTTGTATTATGCATTAATATTTCTTTAAATTTGGAAGCTCCTAGAAGCATTTTTCTGCACCCAGATGCGAAAATACGCCCAGTAATCTGCTAGAAAATCACATTTATTATTACCTTTCTTAAAAGAAAAAGTTACTTTACTTTCAATCATTGAATTATGTATTCTTTGTTAGTAAAATATTTAGTTGTTTGATTAATTCGAAAACCTGATGAGGTATTCTCTAGCTTCCAGACACAAAATCATTGTTTATTTACCCCATGAAAGTTCTTGTGTTTAGCTAGCTTGCAGGCGGTTGTAGCTTGAAGGAGGTGTATGTGCTTAAGGCGTGTATGCGTCTTAGAGGTGTAGCGTGTGTAGCGTGTGTGTAGCTTAAGGGGTAGTGGTGGGTGTTGCGTGTAGGCGGCTTAAGGCGTAAAGGACCCTATTGCCTCAAAACAAGGGCAATTGTTTAACGCATTATACATCACACAGACACATTATAACACTCGTCATTCATAAAGGGGTACCTCGTCAGAAAGGATATGTGCTCCTCTTTCCTAACTTGACTCAATCGTTAACGAGAACAACATGATCTGAAATCTCATCAGAGGGGTGGGATTATCAATCTGTTATATAAGAATTTTCAAATTAAGTATTTTAAAATCGATTATAACAGTATGAAGAATACTATAACAGTTACCAATTTTAATATTAAAATTTTGATTTTAAAGTAAATTGTAATTTTAAGAAAATATATATAATCTTGTTAGTAATGTCAAATGTTTTCGAAAATTGATTTTTATATGTGCTTGTAAAAAAAGTAAAAAAAATTCTGTATACTTTGGAATACCCAATCCTGTTATCACTTTTTAATACAAGAGAAGTTGGTGTTGTACTAATCTCCCTATTGAAGTATTGTCTTGTAAGTTAAGTCTCTGTCCAAAAAAAAAAAAAGAAAAAATGACTTTCACTCCCTTTCTTGTATACAAAATAATTAAATTGAGCTTTTTAATTAGGTAATTTGGGCATCTTAAACTTCGGTGTCGCCTTCCCAAATTTCGCATCACTTGCATTTTGGAAAACAAATAAAATACATCGAGGAAATTTACAGAAATTTCTGTGTTTTAATTATTCAGGTCAAAGCCTTATCGGCATCTGCAAGCGACACATTATCCATTACACAGACAGTGTAATAAATCCATTAGGACTTGTTGGTAGCATAGTGAATACGATGGTAGGAGCATATCGTCCCAGAGCCTCTGATATACAATATGATAATAGGAGTTTGGTCAGACTTTCTCAAAGCTCTTGCAATATTTTCATTTTTTTAAACTTAAGTCAAATGCATCACAAGCCTTTCTAATAACATAATTTTTGAAATAATAGATACAGTACATTATCTGACATCTGTAGGTACAGAGATAGTCTTCTGTTGGATTCCTAGCCACATCGGCATAAAAGGACATGAAAAAGCTGATAAAATTGCTAAGTTAGTAATGAGAAATTTACCGTCTGAAAATAAAATTTCATACACAGATCTTGAACCATCTATTATAGATTACATGAACGCAACATTCCAACAACATTGGGACCTACAAACTGAAAATAAATTACATGAAATAAATACAAAATTTATAAATAATTCACCAGTCTTCACTACAAATAGAACAGATGAGGTTACCCTGACCAGACTTCGTATAAATATTTATTATCTAAAGAAGAACCACCGGAATGTATACCGTGTGATTCAAGGCTAACTATTAAACACATTTTAACAGAATGTACAGATATTAAACCTGCTCGTGAGAAATATTACTCCGAGACAGATCTTAATAGTGTTTTTAATAACTTCGCTGGCAACGTCATTTTAGAATATCTTAAAGATATTGGTTTATATTCCAAAATTTGAAATATCTGATTAATATTTTATCAATTCACAAACTTATTTGTCTTTTATCAAATGTTTAATGTTAAAAGTTTTAAAGAGAATAGACTTACTATGTTTTCACTTTATTTATAAATAAATAATTTTACACGAATCGCCACGATATAAGTGAAATATCCTTGAAAGTGGCATTAAACAAAAACAAAGAAAACAAACAAACCATTTAAAGCTGATTTTTACGGGCCGTAGAAAAATCATATGCTATGACTTGTATTAAATTGATGAAATATAAATTACTTTTCATGTAAAACAGATATTTGCACTTTTCACTTATATGGAATGTAAGAAGCGGAACACCTTAGGTGACAAACCCTTTTTTGTTTACGCCGACCAGGTATTTTTACAACATAATTCAAGTCATTAATCTTAGTTTCAATTTTACATGGACCAATTAGAACCTGCTTGTAATGGATGTCCAGAAACCAGCAAAAATACAAGTACTTTGTCACCTGGCTTAAAGGTTCAGTTCCTGACATCATTTTATACTTTAATTTTGGCTTGAGAACCCTTACAAATTGACTTGTCCTAATTTAAATGCATTATGTAAATTTTCTTTACATTTAGACACATAGTCTAAGAAATATATGTTATTAGTCTCATTCAACCACTTCTCTTTTAAAAGTTTCAAAGGTTCTCTGACAGAATGACCAAATGCAAGTTCCCAAGACTCCTCTGAATGGCATCACTTGCAGCAAATAGCAAAAGATGGACCCCTTCATCCCAATCTTATTGATACTGGTAACAGTACGTTATCATTATAGTTTTAAGGGTCTAGTGACAGCGTTCAAGTGACCCTGGGACTCGGGATGATAAGCACTGGACTTGTACTACTTAATATCTAGCAAATGCATAACCTGCTGAAATAACCCAGACATAAAATTGGAACCTGTGTTTGACAGTATAGATGCAGGCAGCCTGACAAAACCAAAAAAAAACTTAGAAAGAGTCTGTCTTAACTATGGTTTTATATTCCTAAGAGTGATGGCTTCCGGGAAACGAGTGGAAGTACACATAATAGTTAGTAAATACTGACATAGGTTTGTCGTGAGCTAAACTATATCCCCCATATATCACTGGTGATACAACTATCTGGTGAACATCACGCCACTTCTCCCATGGAGATGCATCGGGTGGTCACCATTTCTGCATTACGATATCGTCTTATAGATAGAAACATTCCCCAACGGTAACCGCCTCTTCTGGTGGGAGCCCCCTTTCACAGAGCTTGAGTATCTCTTGGTAATAATGTTGCTCAGCTATCAACTGCTTTTGATTGAGAGTGTCTGACAATTTATCCATTAGCGGACAAGTACTAGGTGAGAAATCATCACCAGGAGCCATGTGCGATGACACGTCTTCAATATGACCATTGATGGAACTGTCATCACAGTTGGCAATGAAAGTGTCACTAAGGTCAATGACACTATCAGTCTTGGTTACTGGAACTTCGAATAATACTTATAATAAATAGAATCAGTATAGTGTCATCTGACCTAAAGTCGATTGACCCTAATAATAATAGTAATCACAATAACAATAGGGTCATCTGACCTGAAGTTTTACAAAATTTAGGACAACTAATCACTACCTATCAAAACTGCTGGAAAAATATTAAAAGGTCAAAAAGATTTTGTACTGTATGTGAAAATCAATTAAATGGTGATGTATTTCATTATAATTTTGAATGTTTATATTTCAAATCAACACAAATGCAACTTTTAGCTACATAACTCCACTGATACGTTCTCTCTCTCCCTCTCATATCATTATATCTCATATTACAATAACTTCCCCAGAATGTTACTTTAAAACAATTAAGTTATTTCACCCATAATCAATATGTATTATGGAACCATGACATCTGGGTATTTTAAGAAAAAAAAAGTTCATCACACATTATATTAAACATCAGACTTACTAACAAAAATAAGCAAAATATATTTTTCTGTTCAGCTACTTTTTGGTTTCTTCTGTTTTCACGTCTTCTATATTTGTCTCCCATAGGATCATCGCCTATGCTAGAAACTTTGCCACAGACTTGTCTTGTTGTATAATTTTTTCCTGTTTGCTTTTTTCTGCTCCTACACTTTCGGTACACATGTGTGTTTTAAATGATTTAAGATATAAAAATCGTGTATTATTTTCTAATCATGCTGTTTTGCAATAAAAATGGAAATAGTCCAGTTCTAAGTAAAAAGGCTGATACCCTTTGTTGGAAATAACCAGCAATATCTTTATAACATGTTATATATTTTGGATGCTCACAAGTTTTTATCATTTCAAGACTGACTTTTGCTTGCTTGCTCAAGCAAGATAGTATCTAGTTACAATGACCTCACAAAAGTTTCATTTATATCAAAATCCATAGGTCTTCCTAGTCTGGATGTCTCTACAGCACGATTAAGGAGAGTAGTGGTTGCCATTGTTACTGACTGGGGTAAGTATCACACAAACTATATTATATAAAGCATATTGTTGACCTTTATTGACTTGAATCTGTTGCACACATATTTATCATGTTTGTTAATTTGCAGTAATTCGTCAAGCAAAATATTATCATCCACGATATGACTCAAACTGTTAACATTTTGGAATTGAATAATACTTTTTGTTGTTCGTGACTGTGATAAACTAAAAAGAAGTAACATGTAAATTTGGTAATCAAAACTAATGTATAATTGATCCAATATTTATAATGTTTACAATCTCAGCACGTCATTGCTATGAAAACAAGAGACCTTAATGGTCCTTACCTCAGTGAAATTTGGAATTACAGTGTGAATTTTTGGGTTATTTGTTCATAAGAAAATTCAGAGAGATATATTAATAATTAGATAAAATAGCTGATACAAGATTAATGGTAACGAAAACTTCTTTAGAGTGATTTGAGTTGTAAAGTACAGTTTATTTACAAGATACGTGTCCTGGTGTAGAATAATTCCTAGTCTGAATGTTATTTTTTCTTATTTATATTATATTAAGTGATATAACCAACAACACTATATATCCTAGTGTGTCGGATCTTAACAAGTAAATAAATACAAGTTAAGAACTAGATTTTATCAAGTCAAAGACATGGGCTTTCCAGTGTCAATGTAAAGACAGTCATGTCGAAGATAAGTAATCGTGTTTAGTCTTTTGTCCTTGATCTATGTTTCACTCAAGACTGGGAGACTAACCGACATAAGTTTTATGCTCCTGTGGTAAGTCTGTCACCAGTTATCGCATTACATTAGATTCTGCGTTTTGACTTCTGTGACCTTGACCTTTAGACCCAATGACCCTGAAAGCGTTTATAGTTCTAGAGAAAGTCATAGAGACTAACTGACAAAAGTTTCATGTTCTTGTGTTGATTCTGTCACTAATTATCGGACCACAAATGATTTCACGTTTTGGTCTGTGTGACCTTGATCTTTGGTTACATGACCTTGAAAAAGTATACAGTTCTAGAGAAAGCTGAGGAGACACAAGTTTGATGTTCCTGTGTTAAGTCTATCACTAGTTATCACATTAAATAAAATTTCACGTTTTAACCTGTGACCTTGACTTTTGACCCAACATCCATAAAAAGGTAAACAGTTCTAGAGAAAGTCATGGAAACTATCTGACATAAGTTTCATGTTCCTGTGCAAAGTCTTTTACCAGTTATTCTGGAACATAAAATTTTACTTTTTGGTCTCCTTGACCTTTGACCTTGAAAAGTATACACTTCTAGAGAAAGTCATGGAGACTTAACTGACAGAAGTTTCATGTTCCTGTGTTAAGTCTATCACTAGATATCGCAGAACATAATTTCACGTTTTGGTCTCTATGACCTTGACCTTTGGTTATATGACCTTGAAAAAATACAAAGTTCTAGAGAATGTCTAGGACACTTACTGATAGAAGTTACATGTTCCTGTCTTAAGTCTGTCACTAGTTATTACAGAACAAAAAAAATCACTTTTTGGTCTCTGTGACCTTCACATTTGACCCTATGACCTTGAAAAAGTATACAGGTCTGAAGAACGCTTCTTAGAGTAACTGACAGAAGTTTCATGTTCCTGTGTTAAGTCTGTCACCAGTTACAGTGGAACATAAAATTTCACTTCTTGGTCTTTTTGACGTAGACCTTTGACTTTGAAAAAGTATGCACTCCTAGAGAAAGTCCAGGAGACTAAATGACAAAAGTTTCATGATCCTGTGTTAAGTCTATCACTAGATATCGCAGAACATAAAACTTTACGTTTTGGTCTCTATAACCTTGACCTTTGACAATATGACCTTGAAAAAATACACAGTTATAGAGAATGTAAATTCTTTCCAAAGATTTTGAGTGTGTTTGTAGTCTTCTTCGGTGATATGTTCTTTATGAAGTGTAAAACTTTTCTTTTGGTGGAAGACTAGTCTCTTCAAATCTTTCAAATGTATCATACGGATAAATACATTTCATCTTAAGCAATTCTTTGAATACGTACTCTAGACTTGGAAACTTCTCATTATTTTCTACTAACTTCAACAAGGAAATACTCATAAATTGGAAACTATCCAAAAATCGTAATTGGCAGAGAGTAAACAACATAAATTTTTCACCATTCATCGGAATGCATTTCCTGATACCTTAGCAATCTTTTGAATGATTAAATGTCCATCATATCCCTTCTAGTTATGAAAAATGACTGGAATGGGAGTCAGGCCCTTTTTAATATTCAGCTTTAAATTACACTCTTTGTGAGCAGTTCCGCGATATTTTCCTGTAATATGACAATGATCGCGTACTTTTTCATCTTCCCCAAACTTTTCTTCACAGATCCAGCATTCCGTTGCCGCTTCAAATATCTCCCTATCTTCACTTTCCCATGTCATAGGAACCTTACTACTAAACACTCTATTTATCCTTCCCTCCTCTTTTTGTAAACTCTTTAAAAATTTAAGTATTGCTAACTTTCCACGAAAAATTACAGGATCTTCCTTATAATTTTCCGATACAACTTGATAACCAAAACTACAACCTTCGTGGATCGAATTTAGATAAGTTCTTTCACAGGCCTGTTTGTCGAAGGGCTTGATGATGGCTTCAAAATCTGCATAAATAATGCACAGGGCCCACATTTTATGTCAAAATTTTTAAACTTACATTTTTCGCATCTTAGGGACAACAAGACTGTCATTCACGCCTAGACAATCGCTTTTATGTCTCTCTAAACACTCCTCGCTAGAATAGGCATGGAGACATCGTCTACAAAGGAATTTTTTATTCGAGCTTCCTCCGCGAACTAGTTTCGACAATTCAGTAACGCAACAATAATGCCATCTCTGGCCAGCATCCATCATTAACATTTAGACTTTGTGTATTTAGAATAATCATGAGTAGAATATTTTAGGTTATAGATACACCACGCGTGTTCTTTATCACGCTTTGGCATTCTGCAATAAGACCTACCTGGATAATGAAAAGAAAATAGTTCTTGGTTTTCTCCTCCTTTCCCACTTCTTCTATCCAATCTACTCTTTCATCCCATAAAATAAATGGCACGTCGGAAAGATTTTGTTTTATTGCTTTCCAACACTTTAGACCTTCTAGAGTGAGTACCCAATCTTTATCTTTATCCCATAGAAGAGTAGTATGACTTGCATCTGTTTTGTTAAATGCTTCCCAAAACTTTCGACATTCGAGAGTTACCAATTAATCTTTATCTTCGTCCCATTTTTCGCGAGGCCATTTTAAGTTATAGATCCACCACGCGTCTTTGTTAGAACGACTTCTTTTAATTTGGACACGGATAAGTGGGAGAAAATCTGTAATTTCATTTCTTGGAGGAGGTGTTTCCAGTTTTCGGTTAGAGGTGAATTGACTTCTGGCATGTTTTTAAAATGGTGTTTTATTTTTAAGAAATAAATATCAAAATTTTGATGGAGAAAATGGATGACCTTTCGTGACCTTCATGACCTTTGACCTTCATGACCTTTGTGTAGGTAGCTTGGAGTTGGAGGATCTATATTTCCTCAGAAGAATGTAAACTGTTTTGGAACAGGTAGGTAGCTTGAGGGTGGAAAACCTATATTTCCTTAGAAGAATGTATAGCGTTTTGGCACAGGTAGATCTTTGTGGTCGAGGACAAACACAAGTATTCGCAAACAAGACTGTTATAGTGACCGTAAAATATGAGGAACGTTGATATCAAACGCGGCTATCGATATCCCTGTGTCAATAATTTGTCAGGGAGTAGTTTACCTCTGTATATAAAATGTTTGTATATTGAACATGCCCTGGCATATCAGATCATTTGTGAAATATTAATCATTTAATGCCATATGCAGGTGATTGTGGGATATTACTACTTAAATGACTCACGACACCGACATTCTTTAGTCATTTTATGTTTTATATAATTCGTTTCATGACTTGTATCTGTTTGCTTTGAAGTTGAAGTTTAATGGTGATTTACGCTACGATTTTTCAGTAACATGATGGCGGCCAGTTTATATTGGTGAAGGAAAGAACCCGGTTACAATGAACCCCAAGTTAATTAAAAACCGATTTCTCACTGCCCCATGTTTTTTTTTATATATGTCGTATAGAGTATTTAACGCAATCGCCATGGAGTCAGGTGTGGATGACCTCTCGTAGGTGTGTAATATTCGATCAATGAAAAAGTGACTTAAAATTGAATGGCAAAGAGATGTAATTTATTTTATAATCAAAGTACTGAAAGTACTGATACGAGTTGATGGCAATCGTAAGCTTTAATGAGATATAATAAACTCAGTATACTGCATACTTTTTAATTCTGTAAAATTTGGCTTTTCATTAAAAAAAATAAAAATCGAGTTAGTCATTTGGCCTAACGTGAGTACTGATGGCTTATTTATTGTGCAACAAACTACATAGTTCAGTGATATGATTCTTAAATCTTCTGCTTATAAACACCGGTTCATCAATATTAAATTTCTATGCAACAGGACAGTATTATACCCTTGCGCTATACTTCCTATCAGTAGCATTAAATCTCTAGGTGACACGTGTACATGTAAAACATTTTCCCAACTGCAAAGCCTGCCGCGAGTTTTTTGTCAGTTAAGATGAAATATCTTTTACTTGATGGAGATAGTAAATCCCTTTATGCTGCAGTAAAATTCTTCATTATTCTGTGATTGTTTCTGGTTTAAAAATAAATCTTAATAAATCCAATCTTTACTGGATCGCAAGTAAAACAATTTCTGCAGATAGAACTTATACAGATCTGCATTTTAATAAGTCAGCTTCAAACTTCAAATTATTGAGAATCTTTTTCTCCCTAAATCTTGAAGATATAGAACATATTAATTTTGAGGGTAAATTACAACAAATAAGTAAGTGTTTGAAGTTTTGGACAAATCGAGATCTTTCTCTAATGGGACGTATTATGTCTTAATGTCTTGTTTTACCAAAATCTGTCTATTTATTTACATGTCTCCCAAATCCCTCAAAACATATTTAGATAAACTTAATAAAATTCTCTATAATTTTATCTGGAATTGTAAAGGAGAAAAATTAAGAGAGATGTCCTTATTGTACCAATAATGGAGGTTTAAAATGACACACATACTATCTTTTATCAAATATCTTAAAGTCAAATGGATAACAAGAGGCTCGCAAGAGTCTGTATCGCTCACATGGCTTTCATCTAGAATATGACCTGGACCTGCCAGAAACATGTTTTAAACAGGTCCATCCAAACAACCATTGAGACAAAGATCAATTCTTATTTGGATAGTAGTTCCAGAGAAAAAAAAATGAAAATGTGTTTTCCCATAGGGTCCAACGTTAAATTATATTCCCTGTTGGCAACCATATTGGATATATTTTTTACAGGGGATCACCCAAAGTCTATTGTGATTAAATTTGGTTCCAATTGGCCTAGTGGTTTCAGAGGAGATTTGTAAAGTGTATCCATATGCTCAAATGTTAATCTATGTTTCCTGCTAGCGGCCATCTTGGATAGGACCTGGACCTGCCAGACACATTTTTAAATGGGTCCAAAAAAGGACTATAATGACCAAGTTTGGTTTCAATTGGGATAGCAGTTCAGAGAAAAAGATCTGTAAATGTGTTTTCCTATAGGGCCAAATGTTAAATTATGTTCCTTGCTGGATGCCATCTTGGATAAGGTGTGAACCTGAAAAACACCTTTTCTACATTGGACCACAATAAGACTCTTGTTACCAAGTTTAGTTTCAACTGGCTCTGTAGTTTCAGAGAAGATTTTTGAAAGTGTTCCCATATGGTCCAGTGTTAATCTATGTTTCCTGATGGCGGTCATCTTGGATAGTACCTGGCCCTGCCGGACACATTTTTTAATGGGTCCATCAAAGTACCACTATGGGCAAGTTTGGTTTCAATTGGGATAGTAGTTCCAGAGAAAAAATATTATAAACATAATACCAAAGTTATAATGCTCAAGACGATATTGTTTCTGTCAATGAGACTTCATCAGTTGAGCTCCAATTTGAAAAGTATGTGTTTTTTCTAAAGATAAAGTGGTGTCATACAGGGCCAAATAATATATCTAAAAGTATAGCTGAAATCCGTCTAAGAGTAACCACTGTAAAAAAATGACTATCTTAGCTTTAGAAAATTTAGAATTTAAATGGTGTTAACAGTGCCAAATATTCCTTGAGTATAAGATGAACAACTGGTACTGAATACCATGTACTAGGTTTATGTATACCCTCGGGGACTCAAACAGTCCACCAGCAGTGGCAACGACCTAGTGGTTATAAATATTATAAACATAATACCAAAGTTATAATGCTCAAGATGTGTTTTCCCATACAGTCCAATGTTAAGCTATGGTCCCTGCTGGTGGCCATCTTGGATGAGGTACCAACCTGAAAAAAAGTAGAGAGAGAGACAGAGACAGACAGAGAGAGAGTAAGAGAGAGATCACATGAATGAGGAATGACTCAACTTCTATGTCAAACTTCACAGACAGATCTTGCCAATACACAGTAAGGGAAACTCATTTGCATATTAATTGTGCGCAAGAATTGTTAACAGTCCAGTCAATTCTATCACATGAGTATAACGGTAAAAAAATTGAAAAGTTACATTCTAGAGCAAATTTATGATATCTTACCTTTAATAGCATATATTTCAACAAGTCTTGTAGACCTATATTTTTCAGCGAATTGTTACTATATTTTCGTCATTTTAAAAAGCAAAAGTATGCGAATAAAAGTGTGATTTGGAAATTTCAGTCTTGAAGTTGAGTTTATGTTCAACTCGTAAAAAGGAAATCGTTTGTCCGCAAAATTTTGGCGGAATATCTTTGGTGATTCGAACTTCTAGAGTTATGAAAATAATTCTTTATTTCCGAATTTTGTGTGCTCAGTGTTGTTTATAATGAAAAAAAATGTTTACATCTCTTTGCCATTAGATCTTTAATAAGATTGTGTAAGCCACTTTTTCATTGGTAGAAAATGACACACCTAAAGGGTCATCCGCACGAGGCCTGAAAGCGCATTGTGTTAGAATGTACCAAGAAAGAGACCACCGTCCATCCGCAAGTAAACTTGGAAACTATCTCCAAAAAACCAGCTTAGATTTCAGCGGGACGCGAACCTGCGTTGACCAGTAGTGAGAGAATTCATGATTCAAAGCACAATTTGTTTAGATACCACACCCTAGGATATATATATATATATACTTCACTAGAATGAATTCTGCCTGAATGTCTTTCGAGATGATTCCAGTTGAAATTGATTTTGAGTCGTAACCTCTGTCGTTCATTTGTTCTTAGTGATGGAATGCTTTTGGTGTGAACTTATGATGTATCTAACCCATCGAATACTATCATTTGGATATTGTTCTCGACAGGTTTTTTTCACGTTCGATTACCACATAAATTTAACGTTATTTGAGTGACCATATTTTATAGTTTTATCTTTATAGTTTCTTGCTAATTTCACAGTTTTGTTCATCCTATTCACATTTGTTGATTTCACATCATTGGTCGCACTAACACTTGTTTGATTTCGGTCTTGATCACCATTAAACATGATCTTTTCATTTGTATTCCAATTGTGTGCGTGTGGGTGCGTGCTTGCATGTGAGTATGTGTATGTACATGTTTTTTTATGGTCTTGTAATATCTTAGTCCTGAAGAAGGAACAGGTCGTCCAGAAAATTTGACTTAATTTTTGTCCTGTCGTTAGTCATTTTAATGCTTCATATAATTCGTTTCATGACTTGTATCTATTAGATCCGACACCTTTGGATATACAGTGTTGTTGGTTTTAGTGAGATATATATATATAATGTTGTTTTTGTATTTCAATAGTTTACAGTAAACATAATGTACACCGAGGGTTCTGGAGTATGAGATCGATGGCCCCAGAATGGTATCCAGCTGATGTTGAGTTTTGCTCGCCTAACTTCAACAGGAAACGTAAGTCAGACCTGCCATATTATAAATTAAATACATATATACTTCACTGGAGTTCATGATATCATAATAAATGCAACATTTTTGTAAAATAAACAAATAATAGTTTATACATCGTGTAAGTAATACATTTTTGTGTTTACTTTCAATAAAACATCAAAACATCGTTAACAAACATTTTTTTTTTACTTTTTAAAAGACAAACATCGTCCTGCCAGGGAAGATCTGCAGAAAATTATCCAATGTTTTAAGGATTTTGTGATGGCTGTAAGTATTCATCTCTGTTAAAGAGAAATATGTACGATTTGCGATGGTTATTATAAGTCACAAAAAGTTTTTCATTTTGTAAATTTATAAATGAGATACATGTTGTTCATTCTTAAATAAGTAACCAAAATAGAAGTGTTTTATCAGGGAATACTAAATACAAC
Organism: Atrina japonica; assembly: GCA_030159075.1. NCBI lineage: Eukaryota > Metazoa > Mollusca > Bivalvia > Pterioida > Pinnidae > Atrina > Atrina japonica. The sequence continues at coordinate 95,642 of BROG01000621.1, forward strand.
ACAAACAAGAACTATTTTCAGTGTAAACTATGCAAAAATGTTGGCAAAAGGTCATTTACGTATCTTGCAAAGCTTTATACAGTAATCAATAGACTGGTCCTGTTTTTAGCAGGGCATAGCGATCGTCGAGTTGTGAGCAATCGTCTTTTTGCACATATTTTTCTCTCCACGTTACCATCAGAATAAATGAAACTGCATTCGCGATATAATATAGTGCATGTATGTTATGTAAAAGTGTGTATTAAAATATTCTGATGTTGTTCATACAGTTGTTTCAACATGATCTAGATCATTTGAAGATTCAGAATTTTCATCTTATCATAAATCATAGTAAATGAGAAACATTTTGTATCTTTCTGCAAACGAAGAGCCAGACAATACACAAAGTATTTATCTTATTGATGGAGAGTGCAAAGACCTGTATTAATATGGTGGTGGGTAAAACTTGTATGCCAAAAATTTTATGCCGGTTAAAATCTGAAAGTGTGGATAAGGATATTTAACGGATAAAATGTGCCCGATATGTTATTATTCGATATAGGCTTTATATATCGCTGATTCGATAGATTAAATACAATATTAATGTTTAACCTGTCATTTGGTGATATAAATATGAATTTTGAATGCTAAAATAGAAATAATCGGCGAATAAAACTTGTAATCAATAAGGTTGATATGTTCCTTTCTTTAAGCTTTTTAACATGAAAACGGACAGATACTATTTTTAAATTTGGTATATGCCAGTGGGTAAAAGTTAAACTCTATATAATTAGTCCGTGTTGATATGAAATGTAAATAAGTCATTTTTCCAAATACGGAGGCATCGTAAATATTGTTCACAAGCTATGATCCATCGAATATAAAGGAAAGGCAACTGCTGAAAGAACTGTGTTTAGCTCACTCAGTAATAAGAACTAAATGCACTGATATATTTTGTGTAACAGTCATAAATAAACAGATTATTATTAGATAATAATCAATGAATAAATAGACTGATTGTCAAATTATTAAACTTTTTGTATAAATAAACAATGATAAATATTATAAACATATCACCAAAGTTAATATGCTAAAGACGATTGTTTCTGTCAATTAGATTTCCACCAAATGACAGTACGCTCCCCTTCTGACATTTACATATCTATCTGTCTCCGGTTCTTTTATTAGAATTACATTAATCTATGTTGACCGAAGATTAATAGAATGACATTAAATTTTTGTTAAAAAATGTAATAACTGTATTTTAGACTTTTTGCATTGCTGTATGCTGATGATAGAGTTCTTTTCTCAGAATCTGCTGATGGTCTACAGACAGCATTGAATGTTCTTAAGAATTATTGTATTTTTAAACTTTGGAAATTGAAAGTAAATGTTGAGAAACAAAAGTTATGGTATTTTAAAAGGGAAAGAAAACTAATTATAATTTTTGTGTCTGAAATATGAAAATGTGAGCATTATTTTTAAATATAAAGCATCTCAGATACCAAAGTATAAATCTTTTGGATATCCGGGACACATGCACGAATTCGAATCCTTCGAATGTTCTTATATCTAAAAATGCTTTAAATCGTTAACTCTGAATCATGTAGATTTCATGATAAATTATAAAAATACCTGTTGGACAGGTGAGATCTATTAATTAATCGACCAATGAAATATTTCTATTAGATAAATATAAACACATACACGTGTTTAAGAAAAAATATTAAATGAATAAATAAACAAGACATCACAAGTGATACCAATGGAAATACTTTATAACACCTGTAGAGCCTGAGAATAATATTTCAATGAAATAAACATAGGACAATAGCTCTGCATATAAGGGAGCGCAGGTTACGAAACATGAACTCGTCCGAGATATTACCATATAAAAACCCGTGTATCAAGTTTCATGAAATTCCATTGAGAAATAAGTTGTTAGAGCGCTGACAATAATATTTCAATGAAATAAACAAATGACAATAGCTTTGTAAGTAAGGAAGCGTGGATTTCGAAATGCAAACTTGTCCGAGATATAAGCATAGTATAGCCTTGTATCAAGTTTGGTGAAATTCCGTTGAGAAATGAAATCATTAGAGCTCTGACAAGACAGTGTAACATACGTACGTAAGAACTTAATCCTATATCCCATCAAAACTTTGTTTTGGGGGGATAATAAATGAAAAAATTAAAAGCACATCTATTTTCTGATGAAATTACTCCATTTGAGTCGGGTTACTACAAAAACCAAATTATATCAATTGTTACATAGATGTATTATTATCCAAATTTTAAGTCAACAAAACTTAACGATTGACTTTTTACGATTGAGAATGTTATAATATATTTTATATTAAGACTGCATTATCTCCATCAATTTTTGAAAGCACATCTATTTTCTATTTTGAAAGGGGAAATTCTATCCCAGGGCTGTTTCTCCTGTGTGTGTGTGTGTGTGTGTGTCAGCACACAGGAGAAGTATTTTTATCATATTTCTTATCGAAATTAACATTTTAATCAAAACTTATGTTCAAATTTTCAGCTTTAATAAATTACAACTTTCGTAAAACCTGTGATGGTTTATACTTCAAAATCTAGATTCGTGAGGTGTGTTTGAGGAGTTGAAAAAGTTTTGAAGTTAGTTAGATGAAATCTTATTTTTTAAAATAGTTTAAGTCAAAGGTCCTTCGAGTTGACTTTGTTAATTTGTCAAATAGATTGAAGAGTGACAAAATTATTTTCTTAAAACTTTATTTCTTTGTTTAAGACACTGTCTTTAGACATTTTAAATATAAATCAAGGCTTTCTTTCCGAATTTTAATCCAATGGTCCTTTATGAGGAAATCGTCAATTCGTCAAACAGACTGACGAATGACGAATTGTTTTCTTAAAACTTTATTTTTGGTTTACGACAATGTCTTTAGACATTTTAAATATAAATTGGGACTTTTTACAAAGTTTGATGTCAAAGGACTTCATCAATTTGACAAGTAACGAATTCAGGACAAATCAGTCTTCATGCTTCAGATTTTCGCACCTCTCCCGTTGAGATAAAAATGCCGACAAGAGTCGACTAAATCCTTGCATCTACCACTATTCATTTTGTATAAATGGGTATATTAAATTAGGATTTTTCCGTTGCAATCTCGTCAAACTCCAGTAAAATGAATATCATCACAATATCATAAAACAAGTTTTCATTAGAAGAAAATCTTATATTTAATATTTAAACAGTATTTGTGTATGATTATTGTACATGAATCATCAAACAATTACAGGAACTATGTCAACGAGGTTAACTTGGAGATTAGTTTTTTGACAAGTATAAATCCAAAATAACAATGTGCAATATTTGGTTCCTCAAAACCTTTAATATGTGCATGGGATATACCTAACTATCAAAATATAAAATCATTATGGGACCTTACCATGCATCAAATTTGGACCTTCTATACAATGGACATCTTGATTCTTGTGAGGAAGGGTTCATGTGTGACGTCACAGCCAGGAACGATAACTCGTTACGCGTTACTCATGGTCTGTAGACATAAAAGGTGGTCAAACAACGCTTTACGAATTTTTTATAAAGTGCACATTTTAATGTATCTTCTTCATATTCTTTTTACTTTACAAAGATTTTATAAAATTTGTTTCCTATGACCTGCATCTGTTCTCAAAATTTGATGTCAAACGTACATCATGGTGACTTCCTGAATACATCAAAATGGCCTGGTGCTGGTTAATTTGCCCCAAAGTCAAATCGCCCCTATACCACATCGCCCCAACTTTTTCGCCCCAATTTACCGTTTCGCCCCGACTCAACCTTATCGCCACAATTGAACTACTGGTTCGCCCCATTGCCATATCCCCCAGTAGCAAATTATCCCATGGCCATACCGCCCCAAAAATATCTGTGATATATCGGAGTGTCGCCCAAACCTCGCTGTATATTTTGAGAAATATACCACATCGCCCCAATCTATATCGAACGGAAAATAAAAAGTGCTATATCACACAAACCTGTCTTACTTTTCGGGGAGAAACGTTCAGAAATGAACTTTTTGTACGTACTTAATTTTTATAAATATATATATATATATATATATATATATATATATATATATATATATATATATATATTGTCGTATAATTAAGGGTATATATCAATCAATTATTTAGCTAATCATGGGAAACAACCATCGTGCAGATAATAACCTCTTAAAATAGTATGGGAATGAGCAGATATCGAAAACAAGGCATGGGAACCAAAACAAACTGTTTGATAAATAATATACAATAAATAGCTTATGCTAGAATCAGCACACCATGTACAGATCTACATAAATCTTGCATTAGCCTATGTTGTTTCGATTAAACCTTGTTGAACATGACACACATTTGGCCGAAATTCTGTCATCTATTTAAGTTATTTAGTTGGGTAAAATCAGTCGGCTTCTTCGTACTCGTAGCAAGACTTGTCATGCGGTGACACATTTGTCCTTTACAGGACAACCTGTACTCAATTTTAATTTATTACAAATTAAAAATTAGTAAAGGACACATTTTCACCGCAGTATATCTATCCGTTTTACTAAATATTTCTGGTCGCAGCCGTCAGAAATTTGGTCAGTTGCTTATCCGATCTATTATATCCATTAATACGTCGGCATATGCTTAGATTTTCATTTATCTAGCTGATAATAACACAAGGCAAAACTCATATACATTTTAATACAATGCATATTTTGTTTAAAAAGAAATTTTCATATTCATTCATGCTTGAGAATATGCAAACGAAAATTTATTTACCAATATGTAGGACAAACACTTTAAAGAGAAATTGAAATAAAAGAAAGCTTAGTCAAAAGCCATAAAATTCAAAATATACCAGAGTGGACCTATGATTTAAAGTTAGAGGGAATGGAGAGTACAGAATTGATTTGACCGATCGCAGCGATCCACGAGAAATTTGGTAATTTATTTATATTAATTTTCCAAATTTTATTTTAAAATATAGAGATTTTAAACATTTTTTGACAAATTCTTGGCCTTTGAGTTTATTTTTACTGTATATACAAACTATATTTTGGCATCAAACAGGAGCGTACGCCTTTTATGCCATTTTGAATCTGCCACTGAATTCTGTATATAAATGTCTTTATATATTAGATTCTAATAAAATAAAATGGCGAGTTTGCAAGCTAAATACAAAAAGAAGAATGAAACAGGGCGAGCAAAGCGAGCCAAATAATTTTAAAAAATTAATTAATTTTCCCCTTAAATTTAGCACCAGTTATGGTCAGATAATTTATTTTCTTGCTAATAGAGGACAAATCATTTATTTTCAATATTTAAATCTGCCTTGAATGAGGTCAATGCTAACTCTACCGTCTTTAACTCATGCCAAGAAGGACTCATTACTTTTTCTTTTCTTTCCACATCAAATGAAAAACTTTAGAATTCATTTCTACAGTATATGCACCTGATGCTATGCTACTTGCATCGGAATAAACGAGAACGCTGTTCTCTTTTGTAGGACGCATCGAGTCCCATGACTGTCTAGTAGCTATTTTTGTAGATGAAAATCTTGTCATGATATTGCAAATATTGACCATCACGGGCACATGAAAATGATTTTACCAACGACTCTAATGACTCTCTAGCTGTGACTTTAGGAAAATGACTGGTTACGCTCTATAAACAGATGACGGCATTTTCTATACGTCTAGGCAGAACTGAAATATAAAAAGATTTTGAATTCCATGTTATACCTAACCACTCTATCAGGTTTGTAGGAACGAAAAGACATTTTTCAAAATTTAAAAGTATTTTGAATAAATTCCGACACAGAAATACACAGACTTTTACCTTTCTTTTTATTTATTTTTTTTTGTTTTTTGTTTTTGTTTTTCTTTTGTTTTTGTTTTTTGTTTTACTAAAATATTAGACAATTGGCCGTAAACATGAAGTATGTTTGTTTGTTTGATTATTGTTGTTTAACGTCCCACTCAAGAATATTTCACTCATATGGAGACGTCACCAAAGGGCTTCAAATTTTGGCCTATGCTCGGCACTTACGGCCATTAAGCAGTGAGGGTTCTTTAATGTGCCGACACCTACTGTGACACGGGACCTCCAGTTTTTACTGTCTCATCCGAAAGACAGGAAACCAACCTGTCGCCGGCGGGTCTCCAACTCACGACCTCACAATCCAGAGTCGAGCACGCTACCGACTGTGCCAGGCCGACTCGTAAACATGAAGTAAAAACTAATGGAGCGGAAGATAAACCGAATGGGAGGATTGTAAACCAATAAACTTTATTATTCCATAAAAAAAATCAGATATTTTTTATTCTGCGTAGATACATGTGTGTCAATATGATGATAACCTGACATGAGATCAAATTTTATACAAAAGCAGTTTTCCAATCTTCAAATTTTATTTTCTTATGTTTTACACATTAGTTACAGAACTAAGATCAAGTATCAACCTTTTTTATCTATTTTCTGCCACACAAAGAGGACTATTGATACAATGTATAAGGTCTTGGTGGCACCTCTGTAACACAGTCGTTTTCTAATAACTTTCTAAAGAAATGAAGTCTGCATTTAAATTTACATACATACATGCATGCATGCATGCATGCATGCATCCATCCATCCATCCATACAAAATATTTCAGATACCTTATAACTTTGGTATTATGTTTATAATATTTATACCAAAGTATAAATCATTTTATACACACATACTTATATACATATTACAGACACCCATATACCATACAATATAATATGTTGCTGTAGCATTTGAATTTATTTCTACAATATTTTTCAATTTTCTCCCCTGAAACAAGTTTTCTTGACTATGTAGTTGTTTAATGTTATCTAACTATCTGGATTGAGTCCTGGACATTCTATTGATTTATACTTTAGTATCTGAGATTTTTTATATTCAGTGTATGTATCCTGGTAGGTGTCCCACTTCTTACTCCTTAGTTTTAATTAGGTGAAAGTTTACTGGAACTTATTGTTTGATATTACATTTTTCCAGTTTTACTGATGAAAAAGTCAAATAAACATAAATACTTCCGTAGAGTAAAGACTTAACAACCAACCCAAAATCGGAACAAATTCTATAGCTAAAATGAAATTTGCTTTAACCTTTACTACAATCCTTCTTTAGAGCTTATTATTATTATATTACATGATTTGTTGTTTATAAAAACAATAACAATTGCCGAGAACCTATAAAAGAAGGATAGCTGCAAGCCTTGTACTAGCAGTAGCAATGTTGGAAGCTTAAAGTGATATGAGCTGTCTTAGGTGAAACATTTTACATTTCCATTTTATGTCATATTTTATCTCATATATATTCCAAAAAGACAGAATAACAAATGCATGTGTAAAATTCAAACAATCTTGCCAAACGTAACCCGTAATATCAGTTATTGTTTGTCCGCCATACTTTGAGCATTGCAAATTAACTTTCGGTAAATTTTTACGAAGATTGCAGAGTGTCCAATAAACATGTGTTATTTGCAGTTGGTATACATTCTATTCTTATTACCCTTGCATTTATTTCCATACATCAACATTTCATACCCAAATCAGGCAAAGTTGGTCTTTTTCGACATTTCAAAACATTCGTTCCTAAAACTGTCCATGTGTCGGGTATATCGGGTGATCTCGACCCATTTTTTAACATTGCATTCTCGGCTTTATCATTCTTGACACATATGATCATGAACTGCCCAAGGGCACGACTGTAAAATATGAGGTACGCATATTTTTCACAGATATATTGTTTTGATTTCGCCAATGTCGGAATTCAGGGTAACATTAAAAATCGGAATATTTCCTTTTAGTAACCCGATATATATTATTCATATATTCATCCGATTTTCTTCATGTATTTAAAATAGTGTTGAAATATAAAAATTTCAGATACCAAAGTATAAATCAATAGAATGTCCAGGACATAGATACAGATCCGGTAAAAATGGACAAACACAGACCTCTGGAAACCAAGAGGTGGGATCAGGTGCCATGGAGGAGTAAGCATCCCCTGTCGACCGGTCACACCCGCCGTGAGTCCACAGTGAAGTCCAATGAAACAAGTGAGGAGTGTATCCTCGTTACAATTGGTACAGACGTCTCAACAACGGCCAACGAAAAGGCAACTCAACATTTCACTTAGTGAAACAGAGTAGTCGCAAACAAGACTATTATACCGACCGTAAAATTTGCAGAACGTTGACATTAAACGTGGTTTTTCGATATCCCTGTGTCAATAATTTGTCAGTGAGTAGTTTACTTCTGCATATATTTTACATAACACATGCACTTACCAATAATAATTACGTCCTGTATTTTAAAGTAAATATAAAATACATAAAAATTGGCCGACTTTAACATAGTCCAGACGCGTAAAGGACCGAGATCCCCTGACCGAATTACGAAGAACCTTTGATATGGCGAAAGAGTTTATCTGAAAGGTCATTACGGAAATAAAGCTTGATTTTTTTAGGTACGGGAAAACTTCTAATAATTCTAATAAAACAAATAACTTCAAAAAAGAGGAGTTTTTACAACATTTCACGTGTTTGATAATGTATTTGAACACACATTTTATCATATTCTCGACTATATGTCAGGGGACAAAAATAATCATTGTGACAGCCTATATCTATTTAAAAGACATTAAAATTAAAAAACATCAACTTGACTTGCAAACATATATCAATCAAACAGCATTAGCAGATATTGTACTATTCTACGATTGTCTGTATCGAAAGGAACTGTAACCTCAGGAACCTTTGTCTTTGCAGTCAACTTTGGACATTTAGATCTAGATGTTCAATAGACAGCAGCCAAATGGAAAACCACTTTTTTATTGTTTGAAAGTTGAAAATGTTGCCCATTTAAGCACCAAACCTATGATTTTTTTCAATAGTATCATGTTTTACAGATTCTCTGTATCATCCTAAGGTGTCCCAACTCTCTCAATTCACTGTCCCAATTCCCCTTTGACTGTCGCATATCACCAACATCTCTGAGTAAACAAAACCAACATAAAACTCATATCCCTAACAACTGTAATAAAAAGAGAATTGAACATAAACAATCTCAGATACCATGAAGCACATTATAGATATTTGGAAACACTTGTGATCAATGCATGGAACGCCTTACAATAATGATCTCATTCATCGAATGGACTGTCTGTTCATCTGTCTTTCAAAAAACATTTAACATAATGCAGCATCCTCAATATTATGTTATGTTATTCATATTCAGCATGCATTGTTCTTGCCAATGTATGATGATTGCTCCATGATGATTCCATATGTAATTTTTGTTAATATATTGACATTATACTGTAGGATGGACAAAATACAGATAGTGGCTGCAATAGGCCTTCTACCAGTGTACCACCAAGTGAGGACAGCGATGAGGAACCAGTATGTATAAAAGATTAGAAAACTTATATACTGTATATGTATTTCCCATAAGGTCCTATGTTAAACTAAGTTCATCTTTGATGACGGATTAGCACAAAAGTAAAAACGGTCGGTCAGCACTTTGTAAGGAACATTCATGTCTTGTTTGGTTTCAATTCAGTCAGCTGTTCTCTAGGAAGAGGTGTTTGTATTTATTTCCATAGGGTCATAATGTAAACAAAGTGCATATAATAATTTGTGGTCTGGAACTAGTATATCTACATACACAATTGTTTCTTCACACATATGATGAATGTTCCATGATGATTCCATATATAATTTTTGTTAATGTATTGACATTATATTGTAGGATGCACAAAATGCAGATAGGCTTTCTACTAGTGTACCACCTAGTGAGGACAGCGCTGAGGAACCAGTATGTATTTCAAATTGGTTTTTTATATGTATTTCCGATAAGGTTCTATGTTAAATATATGTGATATATCCCAGCGAACTAGAAATTAAAGCTAGAACAGAATCAAGAGCACACGCTTCATACTTAGACATTTTACTAACTATAGACACAGACGGGAAAATGGCAACTAAGCTAAATGACAAAGGCGACGATTTCGGCTTTCCCATCTGAAAAGTTTGTTGTGAACATTCCGCTAATTTATTGGTCGGTATACTAGTCTTGTTTGCAATTACTCCGTTTCGCTGAATAAAATGTTGAGTTGCCTTTTCGTTGGCCGTTGTCGAGACGTCTGTACCAATTTTACGAGGATCCTTTCCTCACATATTTCTTTTCGACTTTACTGTGGACTCACGGCGGGTTAACTATGAAAGTCGCTGTTACTAAAAATAGATATACATGGCTATATTTTGGATTCCAGATGATAACTTGAGTTACAGATTAAGGTTTTTATAAAAAGTGATACTATATTACATTATGATGGGGCTCTAGTGAAGGATTATCTATGGGGTCAAAAGGTCAACTATGAATGTCATTATTGCTCAAAATAGATATTTTGGTTATATTTGGTTTCCAGATGATAATTTGACTCACAGATATCAAGATATGAATGAAATATGATTCTATATTACATTATAAGAGGGTCTAGTGTAGGATTGAGATCAAAAGGTCAATCAAAAAGGTCATGGTTGCTAAAACTTTATAAACATATATAGCCATAGTTTATTTTCAGATGATAACTTGAGGTTGACAAATTTGAATTCAACTTGATATTATGTTAGCTTATGAGGAGTTCTTGTGTTCAATTGCGTTTGGATCTTTAAGTTAGATATGAAGGTCGCTTGCTGAAAATGGGCACATTAAGTAATGTTTTATTTCCAGATGATAACGAGTTAGGGACGCCATACTGTATCATTTTATCTGAAAAATTTCGTCCATGCTTATTTTCGCCATTTTACAACAGAAAACATATTCAATCCCATCTTAGATTTGCCCTAAATGATCATAGCCTCATAGATGTCCAATCTAATAAATCACCGATCTCTCACCACCACCGTTTCCTGATATGTGGCGTATATATGCATATGCCTCAATTATTTAGCTTGAAATTTTTGCTTTCATCTTACATTCACCCTCTCATCTGAGGTCGAAAATGAAAAAAGTTAAAACGGGAGCGAAAATTATTTCAAGATTTACAGTATATGGATTACATGTTAGCTTATGAGGTTATCTAGTTTGGAATTGTGTTTGGGGTCACTGGATTAACCATGAAGGTCACTGCTACTCAAAATAGACACTGCCATATTTTGGTTTCCAGATGATTACTTGTGTTACAGAGACCAAATATGAATGAAACTTGATTCTATGTTACCTTTTGAAGTAATATAGTGTGGTATTGTGTATGACATGGTAAAATCAGCTATTGAATTGGAATGTAATTTGATACGATAATACTTCATCAAGAGATCTATTAAAGAAATATATATTAGGTCACTAGATCAAATATCAAGGTAAATATTGTAGTGATGGTCTTGGCTACATCAATCATCTTCGTAGATTTCTACGAGATTTGCTGGATGAGTGAAGTTACAAGGTGAACTCGCACCCAGGACGAATCGTACCAAGACCCCAGACCGACTGAGTTACTATTCTCAGAATAATTTTGTGTTACCATATTTTGATATCATATATAAGCTTTCCTATGTCAAGATGTTTAAAAATTATGACGTCATACTATTGGTGGCATTCCTTGATATAGTTTGGTATGAGACAAGGCCAAAAAATAAATCTAAATGCATAGCCAAATCCGTCCAAGAGTAACCACAGTAAAAAGATGACTATCTTAGATCTTGAAAAATTCAGAATTTAAATGGTGTTATCAGTGCCAAATATTACTTTAGTATAAGATTATCAGCTGGTACCGAAATACCAGGAACTAGGCTTATGAGTACACTTAGGAATATTACATGCTTGCCACGTCAATTTCTAAAAAAAAGAAACTGGCGTCCGTTTACTTTGTTGATTGTTTTATATAAAATAATTTGAGAATAAAAAGTGTACTTCATTTTCTAATTCCGGATACTCAAATTGGTTTTCTAAGTGGGCGACACAAAGGCGAAAACACAAGACTTCTGTTTGATATAATGAACAATACTGTCATTTGCCAACTTTTTAAGTTCCAATTTAAAAGGCCAGTTTACTTGCAGAAGGTCGGTGGTCTTTACCCGGGTAACCGGGGTTTCTCCCCCACCAATAAAAACTGGACGCCATCATATTGAGTAAAATGTTAAGTTGCCTTTACGTTGGTGGTTGTTTAGACGTCTGTACCAATTGTGACGAGGATTCGTTCCTCATGTATTTCATTTGGATTTGACTGGATTCACGGCGGGTGTGACCGATAGACAGGGGATGCTTACACCTCCATGGCACCTGATCCCACCTCTTGGTTTCCAGAGGTCCATGTCTGTCCATTTTTTACCAGATATGTTTCTATGTTCTGGACATTCTAAAGACTTGTACTTGGTATCTGAGATTTTTATATTTCTAGATATAGTAGAGTGATCAGATCGTGTATGGTTTTAAGTAATTTATTTCGAGCTCTAAGGTAACATATTGTTGTCTAATTCTGGATTTAGAACTAAATTAAAATATCCACATATCATAATAGAAGAGTTATCAAATTCATTTATAATTATTTGTATATTGCGAAAGAAATCTTCTTTTGGGGCATATATGTTAATTTTGTTAGTTTTTTCTATGGGTATACCTAATGCAATCATGTTACCATTATTATATTTGTGTACATCGTCATCCGCAGTAAAGTGGGTATCTTGCAAACAAATAATGTTGAACATTTTGGATTTAAAGAAATTAAAAACATCATATCTTTTCTCCTTGGAACCAAATCCCTGACAGTTTGCTGATGACCTTAAATGAATTCATCATAACTCAATTTGTATTTGAATGATTACAGGTAAGTAGGTGAAATTGTACTGTTTCACCTATACTGTGGAAAGACACACACACACACACACACACACACACACACACACACACACACACACACACACACACACACACACACACACATATATATATATATATATATATATATATATATATATATATATATATATATATATATATATATATATATATATATATATATATATATAGAACCCTCTTTACAAGGACCATGTTTGTTCCCATGTAGGAATGACATTATATCGAATTTGTCACTGTAATGAATTTGATGTGGTGAGCATTTTATAGTTAGCTCCCTGAGTATCATTTACGCAAAAATAAATAAACTTAAAACAACATTAAAATTTCTATGAAAATATATAAATAAAATTTATGCAAGTTAATCTTGTTAACATTGATGCACAATTATTTTTTCATTAAATTGGTCACAAATCGGTGATGTTGTAAAATGCATGAATCATGTGTCGAATACCGAATATTCTCTGTATATATGTATATATATAGTAAGTACATGCATTATCATGATGAAAAAGTACCAAGCATACAGAATAACACATTCTAGAACAAACAACAATAGGGCTAAGCAGACATAGATAAACATGGAAATTCACAACAAAACGAAGCTATTTTCAATGTATAATCTCCACTTTGCAGTTAATTAATGATGTTGTGTATACAGTAACAATATATATTAGAAAAATCATGGTTTTTTTTCAAAAATAGTCTATGTCATATACAACTCCATGTCCAATATTTAAGAAAACGTCATGTTTTCAAATTCATCTAGATGCACATATACAACCCCATGACCAATATATATATATATATATATATATATATATGTCATGTTATACATGCCCACGCACACGCGCACATACGATGACCTGAGCTTTAGGCTTGTAGCATAAATATGAAAAACCACTTCAAGTTTTACACCTTTAATTATTGAAAATATATTCCGCATGATCCTCTTTAGCAGAGGTACTGAAATATATGGTTGATATGGTTATAAACTCAAACTCAACCGAATAAAACCTGTATAAATAAACAAAGATACTGTTTATATAAAGTATGTCACACACAGTAGTATTTACATAAGTATTACACTTATACACACTATTCTAAGATAAATATTGTTAATACTTCTGAACTTCACACACTATATTTTTACTGGTAATATTTTACTACACTCTGTACTTTATATACTTTACATCATTAATACACAATTAATGAAATACATACAACAATTACACACTATATATATTTACTATAATTCTACACAAAATGAATCATTATGATCTACACCCTATTAACTGTACATTACGACAGTAATAATACTAAATAGATTGATTCATATACATGCATTTCACTTATTTTACACTAAATATACGATAGAGTTATCGTTATTTCAAACGTTTGTTTGTTTATTTGTTTGTTTATTGTTGTTTAACGTCCCACTCAAGAATATTTCACTCATATGGAGACGTCACCAAATGCCGGACGTCACCAAATGCCGGTGAAGAGCTTCAAATTTTGGCCTTTGCTCGGCACTTACGGCCATTGAGCATTGAGGGTTCTTTAACGTGCCGACACCTACTGTGGCACGGGACCACGATTTTTACGGTCTCGTCCGACAGACAGGAAACCAACCTGCCGCCGGCTGGACTCGAACTCACGACCTCACGTTCAAGAGTCGAGCGCGCTACCGACTGAGCCAGGCCGGCTCTTATTTCAAAGGTAAATAGCATACTTCAATAGTATAAAACAGTATGAACAAATGTATCTATATTCTAATATCAATTTCAGTTACAAATTTACTGCACTATTAATGTTACTTAAATAGTTACAGACGTTGCTAACACAATTGAATAAATTCACTTACCTCAGAAAAGCAAATAAATTATAAACTTCTGCAAGTTGACTACGCCATGAAAGTATCTAAAATGCTTCTCGTCTCCTTTCGTGCCAAACTACCCTAAGTTTATATGATTCCGCACAATAGCTTCGGTAAAACCCGTTTTGCGCTGACTGAGGTACCAAACGGAATATCTAAAATTGGTACTTATGTAATGATAATGAGTGTGTTCGAAATAAAAACTGGGTAAAATAAAATTAGAGTGTTCGATTAGATTAGTTTTGTTTGTTTGTTTAATGTTGTTTAACGTCCCACTCAGTCGATTAGATTAGAATCTATTTACACATACTATATAAGATTTGAACAATACAGATTAAAACATATGATATACAAGTTTAATGTGACAATATACATGTGATATACAAGTTAAATGTCACACACATGCACACACACACTGTATATGTTGAATTTTCCATGATGATTCCATATATAATTTGACATTATACTGTAGGATGGACAAAATACAGAAAGTGGCTGCAGTAGGCCTTCTACCAGTGTACCACAAAGTGAGGACAGCGCTGAGGAACCAGTATGTATTTCTATATTTATTCATCTAATACTTATTCAAGTTTTATGTTTCCACACGTTCTGTTAAAGCATTATGAGCTGTCATCGGTGTAAAATTTTACATGCAGATTTTATGCAATATTTTACCTCATAAACATCCCAAACTGATCTCTCGGTGTTTAAAAATACACGTGGATTCGTATACTTACAATTAACTCGTCAAACATAGCCCGTTGTATCCGTTCCTTTGAATCGGCCATCATTGTGGTCATTGCTAACTAACTTTCGGAGAAGCTTTACAAAGATTACCGATTGTCAAGGAAGCACATGGCGAAACGTGTGCATCTATCATTCCATTTAAAATAATTTGTCAAATTTCTCAATATCGAAAGAATATTTAAACATCCCATATAATTATCGTTAAGGTGTGATATGTTTGTTCTTATTTTTCGAGTTGATATAAAGTAGGCATATAGTCTACACAACCCTACGGTAACAACAGGTGACCTGTAAGTGTAACCAAACCTGACAAACAGCGTCCTGGCTAAATAGACATTCATTTTATTTTAAATATTCTCATCAATTTTCCATATAATGCAATCTAATGCACTTACTTGAATTCAATTACATTTTGTTTCTATTAAGCTTGACGATCGATAATTGTCTTTGTCCTTTCCGCGCCAAATTAGTCAAATTAAAATTTTAACCACATGTTCCCGACATCGCTTCAATGTCAACAAATATTTTGAGCATGCGGGTTCGGGGAAATATCGGGCACTCTCGATGTCATACATTTGGCCCATAATACACTCAGTCATTATATATGATATATTGCCGAGAATGATATTTCCGAAACCGCGTTCGATGAGTTTGCAATGACCCGAGATATTCAGTGGCGCAACATGCGTGATAAACGTTCTCCGAATGTTTGACGTAGAATTCACTTGCATATAGGCTGATTGCATCAGAGAAATGCTGTCTTGCAAGACAATGATTATTTCGTGTCTGAAAAACTAACTTTACGAGTTTTAATCACAATAGCTCTAGGTAATCTCGTGTTCGGAGATACATATATTTTGATTGCATTTAGATGGTTTAGTGTTTATTAGACTATTCTAAAAAAAATTCCCGTCGCTGACATCTCATGTGGCTTTGAGTTTCATTGGCTTTCACTGGTCGTAAAACTTTTTATGATTAAAATCATATTTAGTTTTCCAGTTGAAACGGAAATATAAATATTTCATACCCATTAAAATGCAGTTTCACTAGTATTATGCACCCATTATGTGTTGATCACTTAAAAGTCAAAATGTTATCTACCCTTTGAGTATGATTAATTATATCATGAATAACTAGGTGATGAGACAAAAATATGTATGTAAATGATTGCATAACATATTTTATATAAATGAAAATAATAAGTCTGTTAAAATGTGTTACATTAAATTGTACACCCTCCCAGAAGTAAATGTGTTACATTAAATTGTACACCCTCCCAGAAGTAAAGGCCAAGCAAGGTTGTTAGACATTTTCCAAAACTTTTTAGTGCATTTTGAAACTGACAGTTATCTTGAAAATGTACCAGTCCCGATTTGAAAGAAACAGAAGTTAAAACCAAACCCAGAGTATTGTCAGTATATTTCATAAAAACTCAAAAAGATACCTGCTCGTTCTGAAGCAATTATAACTGAGGAAAACTCAATCAGCACCGATAGGTATGACTGGCATAACTGAACTGAAACCTGACTCCAATAGTAGGTATAACATTATGGTCGCTAGAACTTTAATGTCAGTTCACGCCGACAATCATGTAACAGTTCTTGTCTTCTAAATCCAACTTTATTTCCAGTAAAATTGTATAAAATCTCAGAAGTAGGAACATTGTAAGAAATTGACTGTGTTGTTGAACAAAATGCAGTCAATAATGTGGAAGTTTCAAATCTCAAAACTGGAAAGTTCAATCGTACAGAACAGTTATGGATTTAATACGTGAATTTTCAGACATATTTGTCAAAGATGATAAAGAATTAGGTCAAACGAATTTGGTAGAGCAAACTCTTAACGCAGAAGGATAAATCTGTCGCTCAATGGGGACCTCTGGTCCCCCTGATATCACACACAAATGTCGTTCGTCTACGCAAATAAAAATAGTTCAACACTTCCGGAAACCATAAAATGAAAGTAAGATTAAATATAATATTAATGTTTTGAAAAGATAGTTATAATAATTTATTAAAGACGTTGGTACTTATTATATAATCTATACAATGAAAGAATCATGTTACTAAATGAACAGTCAAATTATATTTGTTATCAGGGAAGTAAAATAGAGGGAAAGGTTACACACAAGTTTTAATGAAATATCAAGAAGTGGGAGATTTGAACATTGGGTTACTCCTGGTCTCCTATCGAACAAAATTGGGTTACCTCTGGTCCACTATAGATATAACATTGGGTTACCTCTGGTCCCCTATAGATATATACCTATAGATATAACATTGGCTTACCTCTGGTACCCTATAGATACATATTATAGATATGACATTGGGTTACCTCTGGTCCCCTATAGATATAACATTGGGTTACCTCTGGTCCCCTATAGATATATACCTATAGATATAACATTGGTTTACCTCTGGTCCCCTATAGATACATATTATAGATATGACATTGGGTTACCTCTGGTCCCCTATAGATATAACATTGGGTTACCTCTGGTCCCCTATAGATATGACATTGGGTTACCTCTGGTCCCCTATAGATATAACATCGGGTTACCTCTGGCCCCCTATAGATATGACATTGGGTTACCTCTGGTCCCCTATAGACACATACCTATAGAAATGACATTGGGTTACCTCTGGTCCCCTATAGACACATACCTATAGATATAACATTGGCTTACCTCTGGTCCCCTATAGATACATACCTATAGATATGACATTGGGTTACCTCTGGTCCCCTATAGACACATACCTATAGAAATGACATTGGGTTACCTCTGGTCCTCTATAGATATAAACATTGGGTTACCTCTGGTCCCCTATAGATATATACCTATAGATATGACATTGGGTTACCTCTGGTCCCCTATAGACACATACCTATAGAAATGACATTGGGTTACCTCTGGTCCCCTATAATTATTACCTCCAAACAGAAGAGGTTGTATGTATATATAAATTACTACGCATTCGTCTGTACTATTTTCGAAGGACCACAGGTCCCCTTTCAGCGACAGATTTATCCTTCTGCACTATTAACACCGAATGTGTCACACCGATAAAACAGAGGCCGTACCGCGTACCTGTCAGTCAAAGGGCCGTAGTTAAAAACCATGTTAATGACATGTTAGCACAGAAAGTCATACGAGCATCAAAAAGCCTTTGATGGTTTTGGTGAAAAAGAAAAATGGTCAAGATTGTTTTCTGGGTAGATTACCGAGCTTTGAATTCCATTACGAAGTCAGGCGTATATCCCTTACCTAGAATTGACAATATGCTAGATACATTTCACAATGCCAAATACTTCTCAACATTACACCTCACGCATGTGTACTGGCAAGTTCCTATCGCTAAAAATGACAAGGAAAAAACTGCTATGGTGACTTCTTCTGGTTTATTTGAATGGAATGCAATGAATTATGTAACAGTCCAAGTACGTTCCAGTGTCTTATGGATGTTCTACTGTCTGGTTTACAAGGAAATATTTGTCTAGTACATATTGGTGACATTATTGGGTTTTCAAGCAGTTTTGACCATCATTTGTCGCGTCTTAAGACAGTATTCTCGAGGTTGAGAGAAGGCAAACTGAAAGTTAAACCACAGAAATGTGATTTTTGTATGTCTTAAATGTCATTTTTTGGACGTATAATCTCGTCTGATGGTGTTAAACGTCACCCATCAAAAGTTAACGCTAAACGCGACAGTCAACCGTAACTGAACTCAGAAGTTTTCTTGAATTAGTCTCGTACTATAGAAAATTTATTCTGGACTCTGCAAAGAAATCAAACCCTCTGACTAATCTGTTAAAGAAACAACAGCTATTTCAGTGGGACGATGACGTTGAAAACGCTTTTACATTGTTAAAAGATTCATTAGTAAAGTCACCTGTTCTCTGTTAACCAGATGTCACAAAAGCGTTCATACTTCTTTGTGCTGCCTCAGGAATTAATATGGGCTTTGTTTTAACCAAAATAACTGACAGTAGTGAAAGAACTATTGCTTATGCAAGTAGATATTTGCAAAAACATTAAAGAACTATGCTGTTATAGATCTAGAAGCCCTATCTATAGTATGGGCGTCGAAACGTTTCGACACTGTCTCTATACTCTGCTTACCCTCCAACCTCTCCCTGACGCTAGTTCTAATTCCTCTGCTCACCTAATGATCTATTGGGATAATCTTCTGACGCATTTCAGGGATCTTTCTGATCATATAACACGTCCATTTATATATTAGTTTCTTTTCCTTTTTAATTTTTTTTTTTTTTTTTGTCTTTTATTTCCTCTCTATATTCTTTATTTAATTCCTCGTCTTCAAGTTACATACTTAGCTTTAGTTAGAGCTAGCTTTAGTTAGAGCAGAGTCGTAAAATAAACACACCTGGCGATCCGCCTTTGTTCTAGGATTGAGGACGGTCTTTTCTATCATAATCATAGTCATATCCAATGTAGTTCGTAATTCGGTCAGGGGATCTCGGTCCTTTACGCGCTCAGACTATGTTAAAATCGGCTAATTTTAATGTGTTCTATATTTATTTTTAAAATACAGGACGTTATTTTTATTGGAAAGTGTATTATGCAATATGCTTTTAACGCTATTTTAAATACCTGAAGAAAATCGGATGAATATATGAATAAATATATCAGGTTACTAAAAAAAATTTTCCGATCTTTAATGTTACCCTGAATGTTGACGTTGACAAAACTGAAAAGTATGCGTACCTCATGTTTTACAATCGTGCCGCCATGTCCGGTGGAGTTTGGCAGTTCATGACCATTGTGTCAAGAATGATAAAGCCGAGAATGCGATGGGACGAGTTAAAAAAAGGATCGAGATCACCCGATATACCCGGCACGTGGACAGTTTTTGAAACGACGAAAAAGACCAACTTTGCCTGATTTAGGTATGAAATGATGATGTACAAAATAAACGCAAAAGGTAATAAGAATACAATGTGTATTAACTGCAAATAACACGTGTTTATTGGTCACTCGGTAATCTTTGTAAAAAAAATTACCGAAAGTTAATTTGCAATGCTCAAAGTATCACCGGGCTGTGGTGATAAAGAATTGTATCTGTGGTCCTTGAACGTAATCTGAAATGTGGACAGGAGACGATATGAAGTTTTACGTCTTTATTGTTTGAAGTCCGATGCAGAAGTGATCGGGCTTTGGCGGATAGCGTCCCCTGTCCAGTCAACGCGCATTGTTTGTCAACAAAAAGGATTAAAATGTGAGAAAAGCCATTACCTGAGTAAATGACATCAAAAAGAAAAATGTTCTTGTAGTATTACCTATTTACTTAGAGGAAACGGCAAATGGAATAGGTAGAAGTTAGTTTATCTAACAAATAGATTTCAGCACTTCGGCTTCATTGACACTAATTCAGTAATTGTTAATTTTTTACTAAGAAGGAAATTGTCACTAAGACTAAGTTCTAGGTATTGTACTAAAAGATTTACTTGGCGAAAGAAATGTGACTTAAGCTTGAGTAAATACAAATATATCACTAAAAGAATAAAACCTTAATAGAATTTGTGAGAAACGTTATCTCTAAATTTGGAAAATAAGTTTTTGTACAGAACTTCAGTGAAATATAAAAATAAATTTGTTAATTATATGTAATAAGAATTATGATATTCACTGACATTGGAATATGAAATTGTTTATGAAATTTCTCAAAAACAGTTTTTATAAAAATTAAAATTAATAAATATATGTCATGTAATATGACCCGTGATAATTCCCTCCTGGTTGGGAAAATCTTTGTCCTCAAAGATAAAAATTATTGGACATGGTATGAAAATAAAATAAAATGACACACTTTGGTACAACAGAGTACAAGTGCTGCTTTGTATTATGACAATGAAATTGGTATTGACAAAATAAAAAGTACATAAAACAAAAAAAAACAAAATGTGCACAAAACTCAAAAATGTATATACACACACCATTGTGATAATGGTAAGAAAGTGAGTAAGACAATGAAAAATAAGCTTGAAAAAGTAACAAGTTTGACAACATATATACAAGTAAAATGAAGCAAGATAAAAAGTTTTGCTCTCACATAAGTACAAATGTACACTCACAGTCACTGTAAGTCATGCCAATGATTTGTGGGAATGAATGCCCTGTGGTTTTGAAAAATATTCTAAAAGGTTAGTTTAACAGTTTAAAAGTATTGATGGTGAGATAACAAAAAATAAGCTGTATATGGATGACATATGATATTTTGAATGCGCCTTGCCTTCAGTGGTGAGATGAGCTTGGTAGTTGAGATTAAGACGGACTGATTAGTATGTACATTAGTAATATTAAATGGAGTGCACTGTATAGTAATGTAATGGAATATGAGGTAAGATCGGGTAATGTTAATAGAGGTAATCTCCTGCGATGGTTGAATGGTCCAGTTATTAGGGCATAAAGGTAATGTTATCAGGTTTACAAGTACGCATGCCGGTCCGGAGGTAATTTCAAGATGCAGAGTAGTTTTGTGCGACTTGCGGAATTTGTTCCAAATTTTAGTTAAAAAGACTATTACAAAGATGGTGCAGAGTACTGTTATTGATACATATGGTAGAGGTGTTGTGAAGGAGGCATAAATGTTATCTGTGATGGTTTGGGAGTTAGGAGTTACTGGGTCTTGATTATATATAAAAGACAGTGAAGGTTTTGGAGTTAAAAGGCCGTTAGCAGACTGTGCCTGATGGATGAGTAATCCTGGCAAGATCAGTGTTTTGATCTTGTAACATGACCATAAACTGAAAATAAATCCAAAGAATGCTAAGGATGTAGCAATGATGGCAATAATTCCACTTATGTCTGGCCATGAGTCAATGGTAAAATCAACTTGACCAGCAAGCATTGATTCTGATAGTGTTTGGAAAACAGTACCATCCTTTTTCATCGCTTTTGCAATTCGCTTAAGACTCAGATGTTGCTGCTTGTCATTTGCCAAGTACTGGGAAAAAGAGTGATTGTATATATTAAAGGTTGGGATTTGGAGATGAACAAACTCATCAAATATAGTATCACCAAAAATGGTTGAATGTGAGTCTTTACTGAAAAATTGTTGTAACAAGGCCAAGTTCACTGGATGTAGAACAGTAATACGTCCAGTATCGTTGTGACATTTTCCCAAGCGAGGTGGTTGATAGAGGTTATCCGAAGTCAATGAACACTGACATGGAAGTGTCATAACACAGAAAGAGCAACCTTTCACAATTTTCTGTCCATCTGAGCAATCTAAAGAAAGTATGGGAGTTTGATAAAGTAGAGTATGAGATGGTGAAATTTCCATAATGGATGGTGATAGAGTATTCACCAAGTAACGAAAATCACACAGATTGTGAACAACTTCTTTCTGATTGTAGAAAATGGCAGAAAGACACGTAGGTGATGCTGATGCTGTGAGAGGAATATTAAATGAGCAGAATAAAGTATTAGTTCCAAGACATTGAGTTACTCTTGATGCAGATAACGTGGCAAAATGTTGATTGTCTGCAGTATGTAAGAAGTAGTCTGGCATGTCCATGAGTTGAGTTGCATGGGTTGAGGTAGCATTGACTGGAACTGGGAATGAGTGCACTTTGAAAAGAGAAAGAGGGCGTTTAAAAGGGGAAATAGGAATCTTGAGGGAAATGTAAAGATGCGAGTTTTTCCTTGTGTATAGGAAATCTCCATATGAATAAAAGTAAACAGGATTTTTGTGAATGATACTGAATTGAGGATATTTGGTATCAATAATACTCTGTATTTGGTTGATTGATGACCTCAGAGCATGAGGTGACAGCAAAAATGGTGATAATTTTCCTTTGACTAGGTCATGGATTCCTAGTTTGAGATGTTCCAACTCTTTTTCTAGATAAGCTGATACATTTACTTGTTTAATGATTATATCACCAAGAAGAACAAATTCATGTTGTACAGCATCAATTGAGTGTTGAGCCAACTTATTTAAGGCAATCGCATCATTGTGATTTTGTTTAATGGCATTCATTACGTTGTTGAAACGACTATCGACAGTGGCAATAAATGATGACAGGTGTTTCGTCTTTGTAGGGACATTGCTTTGGCGAGTTTGATGTTGTTGTTATTGAGAGCTTGCATGTGTTGTTTCAAAATATTGATATCGTCTGAGGTGGCTGTGCCAAATAGTGACTTTGAAATTTGTCCCACAAAGTCAAAGAGTCCACGTTTAGATCGTGATGATTGAACGAATTGTTGAGCCAATGGTTTGATTGACGAAGGTATTAGTTGATAAATCTTGTGTACCGTTGTGTTAACACTGGCCATTTGCTGGACACGCAAACTGTTAAGTGACCTGATAAGGTGTTCTGCTTTGTTGCACTGAGGTGCGTTGCATGAAAGTCGATTGATCAAGTATAAGTGTTTAGGCAAGTCGATTTGAAAAGTATGTGTCCAATATTCTTGTGCTAGGTAGATGTTAGAAACCTTTTCAAACACTATACCATAGTTGATTCGTTGGATATGTTGTTCCGGTTCTTTGATGGCATATGTAGAAGCACAAAAACAGAAGAAAATAGCAATGGATAGACAGCGCTTCGATTCATTTCCACCTGAGAGAAAGAAATAGGTGTTAGGAGGTAGTGTATACTGCATAAGATACATTGTATATGTCATTATCAGTTTGATCAGAACTGAGAAGCACTTATTTTAACAATTTCTGATTATTATAATTAAATAATTTTAAAGCGCTGGCAGTAGAATAATGAAAAATTGTTAAAACTTTAACATAATGTTCCCATACAGATACAGAGGTAGTTAGTTATAGTAGAAAGTAGAAAATAGAGTTGGTGAAAATGAATGAAACAAATACATGTAGTCTATGCAGAGTCTATTTAAAACAAGAGGTTTTCTTGTATTTTCTTCTACGTCCTCTTTGTGTTCTATTAATATGGTAGGTTCGGCGAAGATGAGGATTAAGATGTTCCTCAGGTTCCCATGTCCTCTTGGAGTGACCTAGCCATTGTACTAGATAGTACTTTTTGCCATTCATAATTTTGTACCGGATTAGTTTTTGAACATATCCAAATGACTCGTCTGTCGTATTCAAGTTATTTGAGTCTTGTGAATGGTTAGAATTTTGTGAGTGTGAGCCGTCTCCTGGAAGTGCGTCAGGAGGAATTTGTTGTTGAGCAATTGTATTTGGTGTTGTAAGCTGATCACCAGATATATGTGTATTGCTTGTAGTCGCATGGTTGGTGTTTGTATCAGTCTGAGATGTATTGTGTTGTTGAATCTCGGTTTCGTGTGGTTGAGATTTGTTCGGTGGTTGATGTGTGTCATCAATTGGATCTGTTATAGGTGGTGGGTCGAGGCTTTTGCGTCTCGTGGGGTTGTTGTATTTTTTCATTCTGTTTGCATGGATGAAAGAGCGATGTGGAACGTTACTTGAGCAACGAATGAGTTTGAATGTATTGTTAAGTCCTTCTGCCGCAATGTAGAATGGACCATCCCAAGGTTTGTGAAATTTGGGAGATAGGCCCTTTGGAACTCTGGGGTTATGGACAAGAACCGAATCACCAGTTTTGAAAGCTGTTTCTTTAGATGTTTTGTCATATTGAGCTTTTTGCTTTTGTTGTGCGATCTGTATGTTTTCTGTAGCAATATGACGAACTGTTTCAAGGTGTTTCATCAGGTTATTGACATGTGTTTTGGCATCTTGATTCATTCCATCTTTCGGAATCAATGAGGTGTCGAAGGGAAGATTCATTTCTTTTCCGAATATAATGTGAAATGGTGAAAGGTCGGATGACTGTGTGGATGGACTCATACGAAGTGCCATCATGACTCCAGGTAGTAGTTCTGGCCAATTAGTCTGTTCTTTGTTGATGTAGGTTCTTATGCATTGGGCAATGGTGCTATTCATCCGTTCGCAGGTGGCATTAGTTTGCGGATGGTAAGAACTGGTGAAATGACGTGTGACTTGAAATATTTCACATACAGCAGTAACTAGCTTACTCATGAAGTTCTGTCCTCTATCTGTAAGTATAGTTCGAGGGGCTCCGTACCGAGAGAATATTTCAGAGAAAAGTACTTTAGCAATCTCCTTGGAATCTTGAGTCTTGAGTGGAAATGCTTCTGGCCATTTGCTAAATGAATCTACCACAAGAAGTATGTATTTGTAGCCCTCTGTACTTGGTGTGACTGGTCCAAGGATATCCATGTGTAATCTGGAGAATGGCTCAGTGACTGGCATATTCACAAGTGGGGCATGTGACAGTTGGGTCGATTTCTTTGAAGTCTGGCATTGGTCACAAGCTCGTACATAGTCAGCAACATTTTGGTACATGCCTGGCCAAAAGTATTTTAACTGAATAGCTCTGTAAGTGCGTTCAAAGCCTAGATGTGCTCCTCCAGCAATGCTATCGTGATAGGAACGCAGAACATCTTCTCTAAGGCAACGAGGTACGGCTAATTGTCTGATAAATTTGTCTGGGTGTCTGGATCTCTTTGATCGTGGCTGGTAATAATGATAAAGGACATTATCAAGGATGACATAGAAGTTTGATTCACTGAGAAGTTTGTCATGTAGTGTTTTGTCTTCTGGTAATTCGTTGTTTGAGAAGTATTTGTAAAGGTTTGCGAAATCTGGGCAAGCACTCTGTTGTTGAGAGATAGAGGGGAAGGGTTTCAATGTTGTTTATATAGAGTTGACAGTTGGAGTTGAAATAGATAGTGTGTGAGTTTGTCGTAATAGAAAGTAGTTTCAAACGTTCCAGTATTAGACTCAAAAGAACTGACGTCAGGTGAGGGGATGTCATCTTCTGGTTCTTTTACAGAGTCCGGAGTGACAGGGTACTGCCGTCTGGATAGTGCATCAGCAACATCATTCTTCTTACCAGCTTTGTATTGTATTTCATATCTGTAACCTTGGAGTAAAACTGCCCACCTAGCAAGTCTGCCTGTAGACTGTTTGATGTTGTTTAGCCACTTCAGTGCGGCATGGTCTGTGAAAATTGTAAATGGCCGGCTGGCTAGGTAAACGTGGTAAGCCTTTATACCTTCAATGATGGCTAGTCCTTCGCGTTCAGATACTGGGTACTTGCGTTCATGTGTATTTAAGGAACATCCACCATAAGCAATGACTCGTTCTTTACCTGTGATGTCTTTTTGTCCAAGGATATATCCAATGGCTGTGCCAGATGCATCTGTCGTTAAGGAAAATGCTCTGTTATGATCTGGGTATGCTAGTACTGGTGGTGTTTGTCAGTGCTGTTTTCAATCTGTCAAATGCTGTTTGACACTCTGGTGACCATATGTATGATGTATCCTTAGATAGCAAGTTTGTTAAAGGATTTGTGATTTTGCTGTATCCTTTAACAAATTTTCTATAATAGTTGCAGAGTCCCAGAAATGAACGTAGTTCTTTTTGGTTCTTTGGTATTGGGAAGGACTGTACTGCAGCTGTCTTTGAAACATCAACCTCGATTCCATCTTTGGTTAACACGTGTCCCAGGTACTTTACTTTGGGCAATGCAAATGCACATTTGCTTGGTTTTAGGGTTAAACCAGCTGCCTGAATGCGAGTGAAGATCTGTTGTAAGTGTTGCAAGTGTTCTCGGAAGGAATTGGAAAATACCAATATGTCGTCGACATATACCAAGCAGGTCTTCCAGTTTAATCCTCGTAGGACTTGTGTCATCAATGCTTGGAAGCTGGCAGGGGCGTTGACAAGTCCAAATGGCATTCGCTTCCACTGGTATACTCCTGTAGGTGTGACAAAGGCTGATTTGTGTTTTGTGGTTGTATCCATGGGAACCTGCCAGAAGCCTGATGCTAAGTCTAGAGTGGAGAAGTACTTGGCTTGGGATGTACCAATGGTATCAAACACATCTTCAAGTCGTGGTAGTGGGAAGGTGAATTGTTTGGTAACTGCATTGAGTTTCCGATAGTCGACAGCGAATCGGAGTTGTCCATTTTTTCTTCTTCACCATTACCACTGGACTCTGCCACATCGAATCTGATTCTTCGATAATTTCAGCTTGTAACATTTCTTGCAGTTGTCTGTTCATTTCTGCATTTGTTTGAGGAGACTGGCGGTAGAAACGCTGGCGTATTGGTTGTGCATCACCTGTATTGATGTGATGAGGTTGTGTGTTAGCTTCGCCTAGCTCCTGTAAGTTTGTGGCAAAAACAGATCTGTGTTTTGTGAGAAATGTTGTGAGAAGTTGTTTTTCACTATCAGATAGAGTAGAATTGTCGAAATCAAACTCAATCGGCTCAAGAGAGGTATGTATATGAGAGGTGTCATTTGATACTGGTGTATCTAGAGAGTATATAGTGTCACTACAGAGTACTAATGCAGTAGCAATAGGGGTAGTTGCAACAAGTCTGACAGGTTTATTTGTCGGGTTTATTATCTGCATAAAACATTTCTTAGTCAGTCAGTCAGTGTTGATTTTACGTGCGGCGTGACTACTTAAAGCCCTTGCCACACGCCGGGGCTACCCCTGTAGCTCCGGAGATGCTCCTTGTGTTTAACGTGCAACCATGATGGAAGTTGTTACACGCGTGCTCGCCCCTACGAAGTAGGCTTGAGCGTTGGATCTGGAAGTGGCGTTGGCCGGTTTTAGGGTCCTCTTCTCCCTTTGGTTGGTCGGCCCTCGGCTCCCGGATGGGAGGGGCCTTCTTGCAGATCACCGGCTGGCTCTTTAGTATCTCGTGGCTCTTGTCCGGTGTAAGTAGAGTCCCTGGGTCCGAGGTGGGGAGGAGGCACAGCTGCAGAGTCACAACGGCCTAAAGAATTTTGAATTTAAAAAGATTCAAGGCCACACATTTTTGATGGACAGTCAAAATATGATATTTATTTATAGAGAATTGCCAAATAGATAGGAGAAATGCATTAGCCAAATGATATAGCCAAAGTGTTTAACGTGGAGTTGTCCAGGCTCGCACGTCTGAATACCTATATGAGGTAATCAGGAAATCACATTTCTTAGTGTTGTCAACTACACATTTTGCTCCTGCAAGTCTACGTTGAGGTAGATAGGAAGAAGGTTCAAGTAGAATTGATTTGTGTTTGCCTAAATTAGAAATGAAAACTTGTATAGAGACAACAGAATGAGGTGAGATTTTGGTAGTTTTTGACACTCTAGCAACTCCAGTGTTTGTATCAATTGTAAAAGCAGTATGGTCAACTGGATCTCGAAGGTAAAGTGTGTTGTTCTCTGCATTGAAAATGCCATGATTTGCATTGAGAAAGTCGAGGCCTAGAATGAGATGATGATGAAAAGAGTGAAATACATGAAATGTGTGAGAAATAACAGGTCCATCAAAGGAGATAGGGAGGGATAGAGCACCAAGACTAGGATGTCTTTCACCACCAACAGCCACAGCATCTCTAACATTAGATGGATCTAGTTGATCAGGTTTGATACCTAATTTAGGTATGAGATCAGAACTTGCACAGGATATACTTGCTCCTGTGTCCACTAATGCATTTACAGAGTAACCGTAAATAGAAACAGCAACAGTATTTTTCTCCACAGGCATAAGTAAACTAACATTTTGTGAACGAGGTTCAGGTTGGGGTGTGTTAGGTTTTACTTTTGGTTTGTTAGTTGTGTTTTGGGGTTATTTTTGTGAGAAGGGCATTTTGTTAGCAACTGGTGCAAGTGGAAACTATTGCTGGAGAGGTGACTTTAGTTATGTGCCTATCCTTGCTAGGGATAGGCGCGAATCCCTAACTTGAGTTTATTTTATATGTTAGACATTTGTTTGGGTTTATAATATCTTTGCTTCTTAAAACAGACATCCTCATTATGATGCCACATAAAACCAATAACCACATTTAGTATTAAATGCAGGGCATGATGTTCTAATTTGGCACGACTTACCGCAACCTATACAGGTTTCTTGGTCCTGTTGTCTGTCTCTGCCGAACTGTCTTTGTTGCTGCCTTGGATAGTTTGGCTGTCTTGATTGTGAGTAATTGTGTGGCGGTCTTGGACGAGGAGGGTAGTTGTGTGAATGTCCGTGGTCCTGTCTTTGCGTTTGTCTGTACGTGTCATGTATGGCATTGATTTCCGCTTTCATGCTATTCTTCAGCTCTGTTAAGTGTGACGATAGCATGGTACAGAGGTTGGTAACTTCTGGATCTTTTGTTTGTACATGGTCTGGCAGGTCCGTGCTCATTTCGAGTTTAGCCTGAGACACGGCTTTCCGTAACTCTTGAAATGTCAACGGTTCCTTTGCTAGTACTTTACCCTTTATCTTAGGGAGCAGTCCCCGCTGCCGTTGCTTGAACCTTGTAATGCTCATCAATGGAATGCCCTAGACCCATGGTTTCAGCTCTCTCGATGTAAACATCTGTCGGTTCTTCGACCTGTTGTCGAATGCCCATAAGCGGCATTCCATATGTTTTCGGCTGGAACCTCTCTCTTAGTAGTTTTTTTAAGTCTGTGACTGATGTACATGGTGGCTGCAAAGTTTGGTACCAGGTACCAGCACTGCCATCTAAAGCACATGGCAACAGGTCCAGCACTTGTTTGTCTGTGTATTTATTGAATTTCTGCCATGCTTCTAGTTTCGACAGCCAGATAACAGGAGCCTCATAGCCATTGAACTTTGGTAAGAATGACAGTGCCATGGCAAAATCTGACAGCTGTTCTTGGGTTTCTTCTAAATCTGTGTTAGTGCTTGTGCTAGCTTGCATCTGAGGTGTGGAGACTGTGTCGGTTTCTTGACTTTCTGAAGTCTCTGTGGTGCTTGAATGGCTTCTGGTCTGGATTTTGTAGTTCCAAGGTTGGTGTTTTTTCATCTGCCTGTTTTGGTTCTCCACCAATTTATCACCGAGCTGTGGTGATAAAGAATTGTATCTGTGGTCCTTGAACGTAATCTGAAATGTGGACAGGAGACGATATGAAGTTTTACGTCTTTATTGTTTGAAGTCCGATGCAGAAGTGATCGGGCTTTGGCGGATAGCGTCCCCTGTCCAGTCCAACGCGCATTGTTTGTCAACAAAAAGGATTAAAATGTGAGAAAAAGCCATTACCTGAGTAAATGACATCAAAAAGAAAAATGTTCTTGTAGTATTACCTATTTACTTAGAGGAAACGGGCAAATGGAATAGGTAGAAGTTAGTTTATCTAACAAATAGATTTCAGCACTTCGGCTTCATTGACACTAATTCAGTAATTGTTAATTTTTTTACTAAGAAGGAAATTGTCACTAAGACTAAGTTCTAGGTATTGTACTAAAAGATTTACTTGGCGAAAGAAATGTGACTTAAGCTTGAGTAAATACAAATATATCACTAAAAGAATAAAACCTTTAAATAGAATTTGTGAGAACGTATCTCTAAATTTGAAAAAATAAGTTTTTGTACAGAACTTCAGTGAAATATAAAAATAAATTTGTTAATTATATGTAATAAGAATTATGATATTCACTGACATTGGAATATGAAATTGTTTATGAAATTTCTCAAAAACAGTTTTTATAAAAATTAAAATTAATAAATATATGTCATGTAATATGACCCGTGATAAAAGTATGGCCAGCGATATATAAAGCTAATATTAGCTTTATATATCGCTGGTATGGCGGACAAAAAATAACTGATATTACGGGTTACGTTTGGCAAGATTGTTGCATTTTGATACATGCATTTGTTATTCTAACCACAAGATGGTCTCTTTGGAATATATATATATATGATAGAATATCACATAAAATGGGCATGTAATTTTTTTCACCCTCATATCGCTTTAAAACAAAAAATAACATGGCTAAATTTATAGACTATATATGTAATCCTCAAAGATTTGAAAAAGGGCTATAACATTAAACAAGACATGATACGTGAGCATCTTAGCGTATAAACTTCACCCTACAGACTCCGTACTTTGAATGTATATTCCTTAATCCTTATGCGTGGAATGCTAAAAAAAGTAAATTTCCCAAATCTCTGGTAGATACCGATAACCTTTAGTGGATTAAGCCTAATTTCAGCGATGTTTATTTGAACAAAAAATCATATATCGCTAATAGTTTACCTGATTAGAACGTATTTTCAAAATCAAATATACGCTCAAATATGATGATTTAGGAAATTATCAAGTTTTAATTTCATCATTTTACGATTTAATATTCTGTAAAATTACATGTAATTTCGAGTTATGGTTATCATAATTCGCCTGTGTCATCATCAGTACCTGTAACAAATTATCAACCACTCAACATATAAAAATAAAAATAATCAGCGATATAAAATGCCTGTTAGACTGTAAAGTGTAAATATCGCTGATTTAATAAATTATCAACAACCGGCGATATATAAAGCTAATAATATTATTATATTATTATATATCGCTGCAACAACATTGGGTAAAGATCAACTTTCAATTTACAAACTTTACCATTTCATAAATTGGGTAGAATTTATTTTAATCTATTTTATCTTAGAAATTATGTCGCGATCAGGGGTAGATCTACAGGTGATTACATGTTAAGCAATGAAAGATCAACTGGATTTTTAAATTTTATTTCAACTATTTTTCAAAATCACCTTTAAATACAACGATAAGACAACTCTGTATTCACGCTGCGGCGATTTTCACGCCTCTGACCAGTTGAGATAAAAGATGCTGACAACCGGTGCATCTTATACCCAGTCCCATCATTAAAACACTAATACCATAGGCGTCGGAACCGGGGGGGCTAGGGGGGGGGGCTTAGCCCCTCCCACTTTTTTTGCAAAGATAGACATAGGTGTTGAATATTGGGGCTTAGCCCCCAGACGTTTCCGGCGCGTGTGTGTGTGTTTTTTAAGTTGGTTTAGCCCCCCCCCCCCCCACTTTCAATTTGCTTCCGACGCCTATGAATACTTATCCCTATCAATACAAATGGGAGTTAAATGTTATAATTCTTGTGGGTGAAATTCTGTGTTTTCTGACATTTACAAGGGTCTAGATCCCATTTTTGTCTCTGCCATTGGGATCCCGTTGAAAATTAAAACTAAGGTGAATCAAAAAGCACTTAAGTTTTCTTGTAAAATTCAAATAATTTTATATTATAAATATAGAATTACATTTTAAGTAGGCAAATGTTTTGGATTCGTATTATAATGGTTAAATATGTAACAAGGTTTGTCGCTGCATTATGTAAACTTCGTGTAACCAGGGACGTAGATCTACGTCCCTGAACCAGTCGGGAAATTTAGGTAAAATTCAGGTCTTTAGTTTGTTCCCAATACCTAGCGCATGCTCGTAAGAGGATCACCGTGTGGCGCGAGTCTTGCACAAAACGAAAATAGGGCTAGAGGTGAGCTACACGTAATATATCCTTTGTTCATTTCATGAAGGCGATGATAAATTAATTTGACATAGATATATTTCTGTTCTCTCTGTAGCGTTCATCCCCGAAAACAATAATTTTGAGGTAATTTTTCAAGACAATAATTGAAGGTGTCTACTTATTGTATTTTCTCACATAGTCACACCAGCGATATATAAAGCTAGGCTAATGTAATAGCTATTAGCTTTATATATCGCTGGTCATACACATATAAAGTATTTTATACCAAGTAACGTTACTAAATGCTCCTTCCATGATTTACCTGTACTGAGAAGGAAATTTTTCTTGTTTGTTTCTAAATTTATAGAAAAGTGTTAACCATGCCGAAATATCGTACAGAAGTCTGAATCTGTTCACATTCCCATTATAAATGTATAATTGATTCTTCATGTGCATGGCAAAAAGTACATGCATAATTTGCATGAATATGTATGTATGTGTATATATATATATATATATTTATACATAGGCGTCGGAAGCAAATTGAAAGTGGGGTGCTAAACCAACTTAAAAAACACACACACGCCAGAAACATTTGGGGGCCAAGCCCCAATTTTCAACACCTATGTCTATCTTTGCAAAAAAAGTGGGGGGGGGGGGGGGCTAAGCCCCCCTAGCCCCCCGGTTCCGACGCCTATGTGTATATATATATATATATCTACATCTACATGTTTGTATGTATATATAGTTGTATGCATATGTATCTTATTACCTCTATGCTCAATTTCTGTGCAGTATGTAATACTGCAGCTATTATGTAAAACTTAACAGTCGTAACTTTTGCGTAATTAACATTATATATGAGGTTCCAGTTTCCTTACTGTGGTGAACTTTAGATGGTCGCCATTGAATATTTATAGAGAATGGACACGCTGTGCAGGGTTTCAGATTCTGCCTGAATCATCCGAAGACACTAAAGTTCGTTCCAAAGAGACAAATGGGTGTTTATATATTTTGTCAAATTAAACAGTAACACGTACTTGAAACAATCTATACACTTTCCACTTGGGATCTCTGATGGTGACCTACATTTACGATGTCTTTGCAGTCATATATCCTCATGCTAACAAATATGATCATGTTTAATAGATGAAGCGTGCAGAATTAAACAACTTTAATAAGGTTGAGGAAACATGGGTATCAGGCTTTAAACCATAATTTTATTGTTGATTCACCATACACAATAATGAAATGTGTATCAACTAATTGCTGTAAGATGACTTCACATGTGTAAACAATAACATTTTTCAAACATTGTAATTTATTGATATAATGATCATAGCTTAGGGGCGCAGAATAGGCCGACAGCATTCTATAAAAAAGTGTTTTAACTACTTGTGTACTGTGTTTAACTATAGTAAAATGTAAGGATTATTTATGTCGTGAAAGAAAATGAACTGATAGAAACAGACAGGTGTCTTAAGCCCTGTTCACAAGATCAAAGTTATCTTGGTCAAAGTTTTTGATGCAAACTTTGATAATGTGAATGGTTAAAGAAAACATTGATCAAAGTCCATCAAAGAACTTTGATGGAATACAAACTCATCCTATTTTTCTTCAAACTTTGATGGAATTCAGCCAATCAAAGCAGATATTTCATACGAGGTAATCAGTATTTACATGTTACAAGCACATGATAGAATTGTATTGTATATACAGTATTCCATAGGGATCTCTGTTTGAAATTCTTTAGAAAGTTTGTTATACTGGTAGGATTTTTGTCTCCTTAGTAACCAGTTCCTTGTCCACCTTCTTCTCTTACTCGGCACCCAATTTCTTATACTGCATCTTAGAATGGAAATACACAAAATGCACAAAGAAACTGTAAAGATGTCATCCTGAAGCATGTTTACAGGAGCACATGTCTTTCCGGCGTGTGGCAAGGGCTTTGAGTAGTCACGCTGCATGTTAAATCAACTCCAATCGTATTGTACATGTCTTTCCCACATTTTCTTGTACAATTCACTCAAAAAACTTTGATAGTGTGAACATGTGACTTCATCAAAGAAAACTTTTCTTTGGCAGACTTTGACAAAGAAAACTTTTATCATGTGAACGGAGCTTAAGAGTGGAAAGAAACATGTATGATCTGTAATTAGAATGAAATTGGTGATAAACTTCATTATATCAGCAATATATCAGCCTGGGATCCTGGCTCACTGATGCTAACGCTGTCATTATATTGACAAATATGATTGGGCTAGGAACCCAGGCTATATATATAAAAAATCATTATTTAAATATTGAATCAAAGATAACAAACAGATGATAAAATTGATTTCAATGAAAAAAACATAACATTACCAAGACTTTGTACATTGATTAAAGCAGCATTAGTGGCAGTTAAGGTGCGTTTTTTTTCTTTAAGTCAATAAGTGATAATATATCATTATATAAAGATACAAAGTTCTCATTAGTTACACTTGCACATATTGGCTTGTTTAAGAGTATAACAATTGTTAAAATAATAAATAATATTAGTGGGCATGGACCAAAAAACAAATGGTACTGTGAGTAATATTCATAACGATCTCACATCAGAAAGTTGTAGACATGCTTAGTAGTTTATTTTCATCCTAATGGGATAAAATTTATTTCAAATGAATCCAATCTACCCTAATGGGAGCCTACCAGATGACATCCCTTTAATTTCTGATCACTTCAAATAACTGGCACCACCGTTGCGTTAGTTCCTGTGTAACTCTATTGTGACCTAACAAATGGAGTGCGCTATTTCAACCATGCTATTCTACATTACTTAGACTACCAATTTGTGATATTATTTGTTCCAAATATTAACTTTGGTATTATTTGATTTTTGCAAGCATATTTCATGATTTTTAATAAAAGCGTAGCTAACTGCAGGTCTCAATTTGACTGAAATTTGTCTCTTATCATATATTATTGCCTACGTGGTACAAACACCAGTGATTATCGTCCATATAGGTCTAGATAACATGGAAATAAAATAAAAATAAAAATTGTGCATGTAAATCAGAAAATATGAAATAAACAGGTGATAGATCTATTTTAAAGAAAAAAAAATTACTTAGTTTTCTCTTTTTGTTGCACACATGGCCTACACTGAAATATTAGACTAGGCCTGCATTTGAACACCACAGACTCTCATGGCGTTGGCTGCTAACCAATTAATAAAAATAAAAAATTATATAAGTCAAATTAAATTCATTGATCTATTACATGGCTTGGTTACGCAATCACTGACTTTATAGTTTTTTGTGAGATTTATCCGAGTTTTAATTGATGTTCCGTATTCTCAATGATTATCGGAGTTTGGGCAAATCAAATTCAGTCCCAGTATCACAAAAAGTCGGTGATCTGCTGATATTATATTTATCCATGTATAGTCGGAGCAATCATTGGTATTTACAAAATCCTTTGACACTGTACTGTCCTAGTGTTGTCTTAACACCATTACAATCGCAATACCTTGCAAATCATGGCGTCTGTCATTTCCCATGAAATTAAAATTCACATTAATTCAGCAATCTAAAAATTTTCTGAGAAAATCTCTCTATCTCTCTCTCTCTCTCTTTCTCAAGTTTAATTGTCAAAAATCATTTCATCAAATTATAAAGTCAGCTTACATGTCCATTGCATATCTTATTATACATGTAGTTCAAAACCAAATGTCCAAACAGACAGTGAAATGTACTTAGGCATCATAAACCAGTAGGGTAATGATTAGTGATCAAGGGGTCTGATCAATTTGGCTTGCTCCTGAAAAATTTCTCTTATGTAATTCCAATACAGGTTGAAATATCATTACACTGCAAATTTCTTGTATTCAATGATATCTCAGTTTGTGGATTGTCTTATTTCTATTACTATACGCAGCGATATGTAAAGCTAACATATTTTGCTTTATATATTACTGCTATATGAACTTAAATATTTTAGCAAATTATTATTTCATTACTATTTGACTTCACAGATTTCCTGGAATTACACAAAATTTGCCATAATTTATTATTATTTTATACATATTTTAATTTTATAAACGATATCGGAGACATATATCTCTGTCGATATGCAAGGATTTAGAATAAGAACCAGCGATATATAAAACTTTAAATTATCTCCTTATTTGATCATAAATTGACACTTATATTATGTTACTTTTAATTTTTAATTTTATTTGTTGTTTTTAATTTGGATTTTCAATTGTCAATTAATTGCCGAGAAATCTAGATATAACTGTAACGTGTAGTTTTTGCATTAGATAAACTTGTGACCATTTAGTACTACAGGTTATTCAAATAATAGTTTCAAGGACTGCCTGGGTGTTGCTTATTGGTATGGCATCCCGCTGACAGGTGAAGCACACACATATGATGACTCTCAGCACGATAGATCCAGTCTTGATAAAGACGAATGATCTAGGCTACTTAAGTGTCTTATTGGTAATATACATCATTCTCGGAGAAAGACTTTGGAAAACTATCCATATATGTACTAGTAATAACTCTTAAATTGACTTATTTTTTCACTATCTTATACCGATTCACAATGAAATAAATTATCAAAAATTTAAAATATACAACTTTTGAACATATTTATTTACACATATGTGAAAATTATAAATTAGTTAAACCGATCGGTTTTTCAGTTATTAATCCATATCACCCAGCCATGCACTTTTCCCACTGATAGAAAACGGGATCTACTCTCCTCGCTTGTAACATATTCTCATCCCTGATTTGTGGTGTCAAAAGCCATTTAAATGGCGATAACGGTAGGCTCCCATTTAGTAACTTTATTTGTCTCTGTGAAGAAAACACAAAATAAAATGCTGAATAACCTGAGTACTTGGTGGTCTATTTATAGTATTGGTGGTCAACTCATACCCAAGTCAAATTGGCACTGAGTGATTTTGGACTTCGGAAATATGGAAATCAGCACTTTGTGTAATTGAATTGGCACTTGAGAAAAATCATTTGCGCATGTGTTGATATTAATTCGGAATTTGAAAATGTTCATAATCGCACCCATGAAGATTCATCTCAATCTAAAAGGTAATTTTATGAGCAAATTGAAGTAAAAAAAATTTGCATTATTGAATTAACTTACATTCCATATATTATTTTTTAAACTTAAGCTATTATTGCTATTAAAACATTATATTAGCCAAACAGTTGTTCGGATGTAATGAAAAGAACTAAAAGGAAATATTTTGTAATTAAAGAGATTATGGGAAAAATGTGGTTTTGTGAGATCCCATCCTCATTCATTCTACCTTGCAATTCAAAGAAAAAAATAAAAGAACACAAACACTACTAGTAAACTACTAAAATCTTAATTCAAATTATTAATATACATGTACTACACAATGCAGAATTTATATAAATATTAACATTGTGTCGATAATAAAATTACTTGAAAGCAATTGCCCAAATCACTTGCACTTTCCGAAATTACTTGATATTAAAATGCCATAAAAGACAATATAATATAGACCTATGGATTCTGGTTTTTTTTTTTTAATAGTACCGATGTCACATGGTGTCAATATGCATAATCTCACTGAGGTGCCAATTTGCAGTCGGAGGAATGTTGACAGAGGGGGGGGGGTGTGTGTGTGTTTCCGGGATTTGGTGACGTCTCCGTATGCGTGAAAAATTCTCGAGTGGGATTTTGAACAACAATACAACAACTGAGGTGTCAAAGTCACTTCTGTCTGTGCAGCTCACTTCAAAAATAGGAATACCTTAGTCCTAACTTAACTTTTAAACTTGGAATCATTGGGATGAATAAAAGTGTTACTGGAGTTGTTGAATAACCTCTACATTATACAAATTCCATGGAAATGGGCGTTTTCAATGTTTAAAATATCACCCACCAGACTGGATTATGTCCTGTGCTTACTATTATGTAATTAATCTTTGGTTCCAAGTATTTTCAGGCTTATCAAATGTACACGAGAAGTACTCTTGGACAAACAAAATGAAAATTACTAGTGCAGTAATTATATATAAACATATTCATTCACAATATTCAAGTATCATTTTAGTATTATTAATAGTACCAAAGTATTAGTTTTACTAAAAAGGCAACACACATACATGCTCAATACGAACGTTTATGTCAATAAGACTTCATCAATTCGACAGATGAGCTCAAATGAAATGATAGATTTATATTTCAGAAAGAAAATAGTGGTATCATACTAGGTGAAATAATAAACCTAAATGTATTTTTAAGAGTACCCACTCTTTAAAAAATGACAATCTTAGCTTTTGAGAAATTTAGAATTTAAATAAAACAATCCCAGCGAAATATTACTTTAGTATAAAATAACTCAACATGATGCAAGGATATCATAATTTGTATATAACTGCTGCATACACATCCTTCACATTTTTATCATGGAATGTCACCAATAGTATGACATCAATGATTTAAATATGAATGTTAGTATCTTGACATATGAAATCTTATATGTGATATCAAAATATGATAGTACAAAGATATTCTTCTATTGATTGTTGGGTAAGGTTTGTCATTTAGTCGGTCTAGGTCTTTGTCTTGGTACCATTCATCTTGGGTGTGAGTTTTCCTTGTAACTTCACTCAACCAGCAAATCTTGTGCACATCTGCCATGTCTCGTTTCAGTTTCCATGTAAACAAAATTATTGACAATTTTTTGGCATCTGCACTCTGTTTTTGATGGTAAATCTTATGGTTGGATGAATTTTTAGCTCACCTGAGCCACAGGCTCAGTGAGCTAGTGTGATCACTCCCCGTCCGGAATCCGGACTTCCATATTTTTGACTATATTTTTTTATATTTCCATATTTTTGACTTCTTGTCTGAAACCACTGAAGGGATTTTGATGAGCTTAAGGTCCTTTACCAAATTTGTAGTTTTCAGCCAGATTGGCACAGGGGTGGATCCAGGGCAGGGCAGAATAGGTCCCAAAAGGTACCTCTCTTTAAAAATCTTCTGTAGAACAGCTGCATGAATTGAAAAATTGATTGTTTCTGAGTTATCTACATGGATGTATGTTACTATTTTTCATAAAAATCAGAATATTAATTTTTGATGCGGTTTTGGGGGTATTTTCAGCCTTTATCATTTTCATTGATTTTTTATATGATTTCCTCAGTTATCTCCCCTTGCATTCACTTTGATGCATTGATTTAATGTGATTTACTTGAAATAAGGTGAAAAAATGTTTTTGTGCAAGAATTTTGTCTATATTAATTTCTAGAATTTTTCATAAATTTTAAGACTGCAAAAAAAGAGGGGGAGGGATGCATTTTTACACTGTCAGCTTTTGCTTCAAAACTACTGAAGAAATTTTTACGAAACTTTTCAGGAAGCAAGTGCTCAAGGTCCTTTGCCAGATTGGTCCATGGGTGGATCCAGGGCGGGGCAGAATAGGTCCCAAAATTCACTTGCCCTTTACATGATTTCCACTCGCCTGAACTGATTTTGCACTCGCCAAAATATGAAACTAGTATTTCAAAGTGGATGTGTTAAGTGTGTATAAAATCTTTTTCAAAGTATATAGATCTTACTTGTATATGACTAAACAGATTAGATACTCTTTATTTGACAAATTGTCATTTTTTTCTAATCAAATACTTATTACAAATGAAAAACCACAACTTTTGTATGCTCTTGTTTTAAGTTTTTAGAATTCAAATTCTTGACTGAAATTTTGTTTGCCCGCAAAGAAAATATTATTTTATTTAATTTTGTGTTTTTTAAATTTATTATTATTTCAATAGATAATTTTTTAGACAATATATACAATGTGTTATCTCTGAATGATGCATATACATCTAAATTAACTGTAAATGCATCATTATTGTTACAATTATCAACTACTACATGTATTTTATGATGTTGCTGCTACCAGGCATGTCTTTAAATAAATGTAAATTACAAAAGTACATGTAAGTTTTCACTATTGTTAGATGAAAAAAAATAGCTATCCATTTCTATGTATTTCACTAAAACTTTTATTTACAGTAACTATTTTTACTTTTATCATTCACTTACATTTTATTCAGATTTTAAAACTTTTTTATAAATTGTATAGTGTTATGATTATTTTACCAAATCCTGGGAGCAAGCCTGGCTCAGTCGGAAACGTGATCAACTCTGGATCCTGAGGTCGAGTCCCGCTTGCAGCAGGTTGGTTTCCTGTCTTTCGGATGAGACAGTAAAAACAGGAGGTACCGTGTCACAGTAGGTGTTGGCACGTTAAAGAACCCTTACTGCTCAATGACAGTAAGTGCCGAGCATAGGCCAAAATTTGAAGCCCTTCACGGGCATTTGGTGACATCTCCATATGAGTGAAATATTCTTGACTAGGACGTTAACAACAATAAACAAACAAACCAAATCCTGAAATTCAGGTTGTTTGGTATTGGTTATTTTATTTACACAAATCCAACTTCCACTTCCTCCACAAGCTGCAAGCATTAGCAGTCAATACACAATGTGTTCTGTGATATTTTCGGCCATGAGGTAAAGACTAACATGTTTAATTGTCAATAAAATAATTATTTAAGTTTCTAATTGTTTTTGCAATGTATTTTCAAGTAAAAATAGAAGGAAATGATCACTTTCAAAACTTAAAAGGGAATCCGGATTTTCAGTACGGTGCCAATGGGCCCACTCGCCAAACGGGCAAGTTCATTGACAAAATTTATTTGCCCAAAATGATTTCTTACTCA
Organism: Atrina japonica; assembly: GCA_030159075.1. Lineage (NCBI taxonomy): Eukaryota > Metazoa > Mollusca > Bivalvia > Pterioida > Pinnidae > Atrina > Atrina japonica. Next base: position 137,199 of record BROG01000621.1, read on the forward strand.
CCAATATGAGTGGGCGAGTGGATTTTTCAAACCCTGCTCCTTAAAAAATCTTCTTCTCCAGAACCACTACATGAGTTGAAAAAATGAATTTTTTTAGTGATCTACTTGGATGTATGATTCAAGTTTCTATTTTTCATAGAAATCGTAAACTTTATTTTTGAGGTCTTTTCAGACATCATTTTCATTGATTTTTGCATGATTACATCAATTATCTCCCCATGCATTCACAATGATGCATTAAAGTGTTTTACTTGTACATGTATATAGTTGAAGAAATGTTTTTGTGCAAGAATTTTGCCTAAATTTGATTTCTAGAATTTTTTATGAATTTCTTAAAACAGCAATATTTATGTTTCTTGGCCAGATCATGAGATCATCCTACATGTATATACTCTTCTTGGTCTTCTTTCCACATTTGTAGATGGTTCTCAGGTTCTTGGGCCTCTTGTTTATGGTATACAATCGATTCATGATTATTACACACTTTCCGAAAAAATATTCCTAATTTTATAGCTAATGCTGCTTTAATAATAAATATAGAATTTGTTCTCCACTGTAATATGTTTAAGCATCATGATGATAATGTAACATTATTTGATACTGAACACTGTATTTCATTTTAAATTTATATTCTGTATAATGTACATGTATTGCATTTATATTTATATATGTTTGTTTATATCTCTTTACCTTTATAACCATTGGTTTGTGAGAAAAACTTTCTAGTAAAACTGCATCTGTGTGTAAGAACTGACATGATAGATAATAATTACAAGACACCTTTTAATTGTCTTGATTAGTGCTTCAGTTGAACTGTAAATTGTCAGCTGTCTTGGTTGGAGGGCTATAGTTATTATCTGTAATTGCACATAACACTGAGTAGTGTTGACACCTGTTGAGTTATTATGTAATTAACACTTCCTGTGTTTTTACTCAGCTCAAGTGCTGTTTACATAATCATTGATATAAACAGAATCTGTTTAGTAGAAGCATTGCAGTCTTTCCCTGTGACTTTAAGAACATATACATTATTGGGAGTTTTGTTGTTTTAAGACAGAATGACTCTTAGTGATGGACAGCTGGATTGTCAACTTCCTGAAGCATCAACAGTACAGGTTCTTACAGAATTATCTCTGTCAACTTTATGTAATTTTGTTGTAAAAGTAATGATGAAAATTTATCATCATATTATTTTGTTTTGCCTTTTAGATACAAGATAAAATTGATTTTACAAGATTTTACTTAAAAGTATATTCTCCTCAATTAACATTTCAGGATTTAGTGAAATAAGATATGTTTAAACCAACATACATGTAGGAGTTCTGCAATATGAGTATTACACCTACAGATAGTATCTGTATGAAGATAGCAATTTTTACTGTATGCCCTTTTTTATCATAGGGTCTAAAGACAACCTAACCAAACTTATGCTTTTACATTTAATTTTGAATGTATTATATAAAAGTGTTTTATGCATATTATTAGTTACATCAGATCTACCATTTCATGAAAAAAAAAACTGAATTTACAAACATTTTTAAAATTAAAAAAAAATTCTTTGACCATCGAAATTCATTTATTCACTGTGGACCAGTGAATAAAGGAATTTCACTGGTCAAAGAAAGTTTTTTACTTGTCTGTAATACATATTTGAAATGAAATGGAAAATTACTGGTCATCTGGACCAGTTATCAGGTAGATTTCATCAGACTCTTGTTAAAGTTATCGTTTTTTTCTGGTAAGACTTGTGAATTTCAAAAACTCTGATTTATCATTCCATCATTTTGCTGGAGTTCTACAGGATCGGAATTGAGGGGCTGTTTTCTATGTCAATTAATACAAAATGGCAGTGAACATGTGCAATAGGTTTGTATCCAACACATTCAATTTTCTTAAAATATGACTGTAAATTATTCTTTTTTTTTTCATGAAATGGTAAATCTGATGTAACTGAAATATAAAATAAAATATTCCAAATTGAACATAAAAAAGCAAAGGTTACATGTAGGTTCTGTTAGGTTTGTACACACCCCTTGTTTATTAATGTAATTACTGTGTTTTAGGTTTGTCAAATCAATTAAATATCCTGATCAGTTAATCAGTAGCATTGATTGATCATAACTGGTCAATGATTGGCTAATAATTGGATAGGAAACTACTTGTTCTTTTGCAAAATATTAAAATGTAGCTCTCTGTATAATGATAAATTAAATGGGATGATGTAAAAAGAGTAAGCTGAACCAAACCGAACCAACTGAATCGAAAAATTATCCAAACTCACTGTCACATCATGTCATCTCTGCTGCTTTATTACAATTTGCGCTGAAACTTTCAACATTAACGTAGATCATTAGTTGCTATATTCTCACCTACATTGTATTTTAAGTATTACAATAAATGTGACAAAATGGGATGATGTAAAAAGAGTAAGCTGAACCAAACCGAACCAACTGAATCGAAAAATTATCCAAACTCACTGTCACATCATGTCATCTCTGCTGCTTTATTACAATTTGCGCTGAAACTTTCAACATTAACGTAGATCATTAGTTGCTATATTCTCACCATAAATTATAGACATACATTGTATTTTAAGTATTACAATAAATGTGACATTTTTTCTCATTTCAAATTGTGTAAAAAGGGTATGCTGATACATGTAGCAGAACTGAACCAGCAGAGAACATTGAATAGTTTACGATTAATTATAAGTTAAGACTTAATTTGAAGCTTGACGATATTATCATATAATTTGATGTAAACTGTAATTACTCTGCTTTACAATGAAACAGATGACAATGTATACAAATGTATTATTGTTTGACCCAAGTGGGATGAGACAGCATTGAAACGGGTTTAAGTCATCCTGGAAGAAGTGTAATTCCAAGCCTCCCAGGTCTCACAAAACCTTATGTTCGGTTTTCTATAGATATTTCATGTGAAAATAATTTTGGATTTCCAGACAGTGATGATAATATGCCATGTTGTGATGCATGGTACGTTTATGTTGAAAGTTTTAGCACAAATTGTAAAAAGGCAGCAGAGATATGAGCTCGAATAATCTTTCGGTTTGATTGGTTCGGTTGGGGGTTTTGTGTCATATTGTAATTTCACCAACAAAATGTTTGGGAATGTAGTTGTGCGTTTAAATGTAATTATATCTCTTTGTTTTTGTTTTTTTTAGTTTTGCTTGCTTATTCTTTCTTCAGATTTGTCAATGCACTGTAAAAAAGCTTCAATGTTTAAAAAAGAAAGAAGTAAAAAAGAATAATTTAGGAATATGCATGTATATTAAAAAACAAAACAAAGTGTAAAACGGCACCAGAAAAATGTAAGGTTATATTACCACCAACAAAAGATGTGCTGTGGAAAAAATTATTGCAGGGAAATTTACAGTTTATGACTACATTTTAGTATGCCTATGCTCTCACTGACCGATGGGATCCATGGAGGGATCAAAATAGTCTTTGAAATTTTTTGTATCTTTGCTTTATTTGATATTTATCATCTTTAAGATACACTAAGTACTAAATGATTTATAATTTAAACTGTACACACGTTATAATATGGCTTCTGTCAGGTCGGTTTGGTGATTGGTGTACCCTTTTTATACCATTTGCTAGGAGTAGGAGAATGTGTCATATTTACTTTTGTTGTTCAAAAATGTAAACCATTTTTGATGACAATGCAAAACATGTTGATCTACGTTTATGTTGAAAGTTTCAGCACAGGCTAATAAAGTAGCAGAGATATGAACTCGAATAATTTTTCGGTTCGGTTGGTTCAGTTTGTTGTTCGGCGTACCTTTTTTACACTACCCAAATTAAATTCTTAATGTGTAGTGGTCTATTTTCATTGTCATTGCCAATAAAACTTGATTATGGACAGAGAACACAGATTTTAACATGATAGAGTTTTCAGAAATCAATACATGTAGTTAAGTACAAGTTACATTTAACATGGTGAGAGCTGTTGTATAAGTGCTGGTTATATGACAGTAACAAAAGCTTGTCTGAAATTAAGATAATAGAAAAAAACTGATTATAATCAATTATAAAATTGTCTAAAATCATCTGCCTTTCCAAGTGATGATGAATTAAAAATCTATCATTGAGCTAGTATTAAACTTTTGTCTACTTTACAGCATAGAATTGTAAGTTCAATTACAATGTTTTTACAGATGCCTGGCAGAGGGAAAAAAAGAGTAAGAGATTCAGAGGGTGACACAACAGGGAAAAATGCCAAACGCCATCGTAGTAAGTACTTATAAGTCATAAAACATTTATTGATTACTCAAATGACTACAGAGCCAACGTGGCTCAGTCGGTAGAGCACTCGACACTTTGTTGTGAGTTCATGTCCAGCCGGTGGAGGTTGGTTTCCTGTCCATAGGATGAGATAGTAAAATACGAGGTCCCCTGTCACAGTAGGTGTTGGCACTGTAAAAAAGTTTAGAACCCTCACTGCTTGATGACTGCAAGTGCTGAGCATAGGCCAAAATTTGAAGCCTTCATTGGTATTTTGTGACATCTCCATATAAGTGAAAGATTCTTAATTGGGACGTTAAACAACAATGAACAAACAATAATCAAATGACTACACAATTGCGCTGTACAATGTATGTTTCCAGATTTTGCTAAAGATTCCATCTTTGTCTAGAAGTGTTATATTTTACTAGACTTCTATAATACAAACAAAAATAATAAAAAAAAGAAACAAATTCTGCCATTGGAAAAATATATTTATCCTGAAAAGGAAAACATGGCCCTGAATACAAAACAAGAATACTCATCTATGCAACACTTATTTATCACTGCACGAAAATGTGCCAGATTCCACTTGAGAAAATGATCTCATATCAAGGGTAATGGGTAATTTTGTCACCAAGTATCTTCAGCACATATAAGCAAGTATTTTCAGCACTTCATAAACATACATTAAAACATAAATTTTAGGAATTAAAAATTCCTCATGATATATTAATTTATTAATCTTGATCAGTATTAGCTTCTGATATTGCCTGTTCATTAGGGGTGCGATGGTTCGGTTAAAAACTTAAGAACCAAAGTGCTGACATAGAACAAATCGGTTTCAGTTCTTATATTCCGAAGTTCAGTTCAGTTCGGTTAAAAAATTATTATTCAATAAGGTCCTTCTAATGACCCAAACGGCATGACGTTTACTTGAAGTGGACACCAATACTTTTAATAAAAATATTCTTTATCAGAATATAAAATAATCTATAAATGATAAATACAGATATAATTTGAATGTAGATGTGATAATATATCCAATAACTTACAGCTATTTCGTAACATTGTGTCTGTTAGGTATTCGGTGCTATCGGTATAAATTGCAAATGGTGGCTAATATGAAGTTATTCTTTCGTGTTGTAAAACAGTTGTTGTATCTTGCTCACTACGATCACTTCATTCCTGGAAAATGGGGGATTGGGAACAGAAAGGCTTGAGTAATTCGAGTTACTTTCCTGTGAGATTATTTCCAACTTAAACCAGATGCGATGACAATATGGCAATGCATACTCAACAGTGAATAGGCAAGTCTTTCATATAATAAATGTGACAATTTGACCTGCAGCATTACTCCTACTGAGTTGCTCTACTGTAGAAAGGCCAAATTTTTTACAGTTGATCTGTTAACCTCAGCATGTGGTATTCTATACCCTCTCGTAAATATTTTTTTCCCAAAATGTAATTCCAAAGAAGTAAGGATCAAACAAGATGTCAAGAGTAAAATTTGTTAGTGAATTAAACGTAGCAAAACAGCATATTTCTCCTACAATGTAAATGTTCCATATAAGTAAATTACAATGTATTTCTGTAACAGCTTGTTAGAAATGCTACTGTGCCATGCACAGATTTATCTTTCACGATATACATGTAGTGTAAGGTAGGCTAGAGATGTGAACTAGAACCCACATACTGCTCTGTTGCACCACAGGGTCTCATATTTGGGTTAAAAATATGTGTCATTCAACTGACATTCGTTCTAGAATATGTTTATACATCTGTGGTTGCACTTGCAGTCCAAGAGTCAGTTGTTAGATGAAACAGAAAAAAACGAACCGAAAAAATCCTGAACTGTCCCACCCCTACTGTTCATGTACAGAAATGCCTGATGCCGAAAAGTTGTGCTGAAGTTAACTTTACAAGTGCCAAAATTATTCGATGCTGAAATTACTACAATTCATATTAAGCACCATATAGTTTGTAATTGATCTTCTTTTCAAAATTTCTTTTGAACCACGGAAGTTTATTTGCATTAAATTTTAAAGGCCCTCTGTAAACTTATTTGTCCTGTACATCGTCGTCTGGTACCCATTAGAGCATGTAGTGGGACCCGTTTTCCTTTTGAGTGCAAGCAGTTATCGAGTTAGGCCTATGCCTAGGCTATGAATAAGTGATGTTGGTTTGAAAGAGTGACCATGTTTGATGTGTTGTACATAATTTTTTACTGTCTTATACAGTATATCAAGACATGTCAGTATATCATGGTCTCTACCTCACCACCACCCTTGATGTTCATATTGTCGTTATTCTTAAATGTAAAAGAATATACACCATATTCGATCCAATTAGTGCCCAGGGTGCTGCAAAAATAGAGACAGACGCTTATTGGAACCAATTACTATTCAAATAGACCTGAAACAGTTAAATTTTGTAAGGCATGGTTGTAAAGTTATTGTAGTTACATGTATTACCGAGGATACCTATCAACATTTTTCTCTAGCTGGGATGGGCTAGATATAAACTGTTAATTGCGTATTTTCCTGGTCCACTCAATTGGTGTAGAAAAGAGTGAGTAAATCTGACCTATGGGGAGGGGTGCTTAAAGGGACATGGGTACTCATTGGGTTGAATACGGTATTAAGTTATGGTTGTATACATTCTTTGCAAAGACTTTTAAGATTTACTGTATTTTTAGAACTAAAACTTACATAGTTATGTCAGTTGTTGTAATTCTGTCAGTCATATGAAATTACTCTTTGTTATTAGATGAGCTTAATTACGAGGTCTAATAAACCACTGGACACTTTCTTTTTTCCCTGAAACTGAAGTATATTTTTGTGTGCCTAAAAAAATTTTGTACCATAGCAGTGTTAAATAAGATCAATTATATATACATTGTATATCATTGATACAAATTGATTTCAATAAATGATTTGATAATCAGTACATTTCTGTAGTATCTATAGTATCTATACATTACACGATGCAGTTCACAGGATATTTTTTCTTTTACAAATCCAAAATTGTCATTTCGATTTTGTCTGGTTTGATATATTCATATTTATATAACCTGGCAGCATGAATTTTTTAGCCCTTTCTTGGCCTGGACAGGTTTAAATTTTAGGTAACAAAGCATAAAAACAAGAAATACATTTGCAAGAGTAATCGTTCCTACTTGTCACTGAGTATCTAGTGAGGAATAAAACGTTTTTCCTGATCTGAGAAGCAAAAAAGTGAGTAAAAACATCAGTATGATAATCAAAAGGTTACTCTGCCCTGCCATGTTATGTGAATCAGACAATACTTCATATTCTTGAATAATTAAAGACAGCTCTAAATTACACTGACACACACACACACTCACACACACACACACACACACACACACACACACACACACAAGTTGACCTGGAATTATCTGATATTATCAATGTATATAATATTTTTGTTGTAGTTACACATAAGTCTCATGCAGATGTTATTAAGCCAGGTGTTGTGTTGGCATGTGGTGAGGGTGATGTTGGTCAGCTAGGCCTTGGCCCTGATGTAATGGAAAAATCAAGACCTGCACGTGTAGATATTGATGGAGAACAAGTTATATCTGTGGTTGCTGGAGGCATGCACACTGTTTGTATAACAACAAAGGGAGAGGTAGGATTTCCTAGTCATTGAGATGCATACATTGATAATTTTTATACAGACAAAATATATCTGTTGAAATTAACACCTTAATTATATCTACAGGTTTCAACATAAGGCCTAAAATAAAATTAAGTTTGTTAGCTGTTTACTCACCGACCCAAGAAAGTCACAGCAACTCGAAAAAATTTATTGCCGTTTTCAAAAAAATCTTTTTATTGACGATCTTTCTGGAATGTTCGATTATGTCACAACTTTTTATAGTATTAGTATTAACTTCGTCTCGATCTCTGAGAATATATATGTATATATTTTGACTGTTGCACTATTATTTATTCAATGAATCATTGTATATTAACAGTATTTTATCCTAGTAGTGTAAAATAATGGCCAGAAGGTACATAACATGACACTATGGGCCTATCAAGGAACTGCAAATTCATAATACGGCATCTTGTAACTATTTTATGTATTATCAATCTATCTACTGTATGAGGGCGTAAACGAGTTCACCAAACTTTCTGTCCCGATTTTAAGCAAATTTTTGGGAGGAGGGGGTGTTAAATCAGGATTTTATCCTAATCCCTTTGGAGATTCTGTCTTGCGAGACAACACAACAGATTCTGCAAAGGGATTTATTAAGATTTTATTCACTCAAAAAATCACTTAAAATCAGGACATAAAGTTCAGCCTAAGCTACTGCTTATATCCCAGAATGACACATAAATTCTCTACGAATAATATTTTTGAAAAAAGGAAACCAAAAATCCTGTATGATACATGTTTTACTAAGATAAACAATTTATGAAACACCTGTGTAAATTTGTTTGATATGTTTCCTCCTTTTATGAAAGCTGAAGGGAATAATGTTTTTGCAAACCTAAAATCGTGAGACAGTTACATTAGAGTTACCTCCCGTTATTTTTTTTTATTTCAAAAATATTTCACAAAACGTAATAATATTACAAAAACGATATCAAAACTAGTAAAATTAAGTCAATTAAATTTATACACCTGTTTTCTTTAACATAACCCTGTGTATTTCTCTAATTGATGATACATTAGAAATATATTAAAAACGTCCCAGGAAAGTTATCATTTTAAAACACCGACTCTGTCACTGCACCATGCACCTTACTATAAACACTGCCTCACTGTGTGACTGATTGCCGATAGGTGGGAGGTCAAGTTGAGCCTCTGATTTGATACTGGCAAGTCTGTTTAACATGCAACCATTGAACAAATACTATGGAATGACCATTTAGTTTCGATAGATAATTGTTGTACAATATATGAAATCTTAAATGTCTTTGTATATTTTATTTTACTTTTAATAATGTTCTAGTGCATAAGCTACATGTACATATAATCACAAAATGATACACAAAATAGAACATGTAGCATTAGACACTGTTGTGATGTGGGAAATGGCCCGACACAACTCAACAGAATTATTCATCCGTGCTACTCTGAAATGATGCTGTCTGAAATTTCTGGGGGGAACACTGACATATACAGATAGATTCCAGAATATCTGCATACATTTTATTTATACTCTGTCATGAACCACTATGAAAACTTGTTGAAATTTCACAACTAACCTCTCTCTTCTCATGTCTGTCTTAAATATTTATGAAATATTTAATGTGTCCTCATTTATAATTATTTTTTTTATTATAATTTGTACAGAAAATGACAGACTGCACAATGACATCAGTACTTACATGCAAGAGAATAATATATCATTTCCCAACTCGATGCCCGAAAAATTTCCAATAAAATAATTTCCCTACCTACCTACCTAGGGGTAGAGTCGATAAACAGCAAACAGAGAATATTTTATGTTTGGCCTTCAGATTTGTCCAGTTGTCTGTGGCAAGTCCCATTTTGTGTTCGGATAGGATAATTTTACTTCTCACTTGTCTGACCGGACATGTGAAGTTGTTGTAGACAAAAAATTATTCAATAAAGTTTGTAAAAAATTATTCTTGTGTGAACACTAATATCATCTTTGAATGTTACACTTATTTTTCGGAAAAGTCATTTTTGCATTCGGACAAGTAGATTTAAATACTATTACTCCTGCAAGACAGATGGAAATTTTCATTATCAGCGCTCTACAATGCGACCAAATCACTCGAAAATGCGACCATTTTTTAGATTTTGGCGAGTGTTTGTCCTCATTCAGTTGCCACATCGCGACCAGTTTTTTCCCCGAGCTGGAAATCAAAAGTTTGTCCGTTTTCACTGTGAAATTACATTATCGAAATCATGGTCTGTTATGCGCTTTACAACAACCAATTTAGTTATTTAGTTTCGATAAACTAGAGCATCTAACTCACGTGGATTACTGTATAAAAACACGTTGTATTGCTCTCATGTTTTCAACTTGAAATTTTCCTAACAGCACACGATGTCATTTTCTTTTCTCGGTCGATTTCAACAGAAGCATCATTAGACACTATTAAGTTTAATGATCTTGGTTAAAGCCAAATAAAGGAATACTGGAACCAAGTTATGGCTAGTGTTCGAGTAGGCCGAACTTTCTGTCCCGAATTCGATTTCAATTTAAGCGGTTTTTAAGTGGCAAAATCAGGGCAGAAAGTTCGGCCTAGTGTTCGACGAGGAGGGCAGGCAGACCACAGCCTAATTCCTTTGGGGATTCTATCATGGCCATTTTATCGTGGGGCAACACAATAAAACGGCCGTGACAGAATCTCCAAAGGGATTAACCACAGTCAGAACTGGAAATTTTATCTGTAAATTAAAATTGAGAGTCAAACACCCGATTGTTGGACAAACACCTATAAATTAAAGAACTTTATAGGTGTTTATCTGACGATCAGGTCACGGGTGTTGGACTCTACATTTTAACTTACAGACAAAATTTACAATTCTTGTGAGCAGTCTCTGTTTGGAAATTCTGTCGAAAAGAAATTGGCGCTTAAATTTTAAGAACAAAGTTTAAGGTTGCCTCAATATTAGAGTAACAAATTAAAAAAAATATAGGCATATAAACACTCCTGGATTGATAAAAAAATGCACAAAAGGTCAACATGCAGTTAATAACCTTGTTTTAAATGGATAGAAACAATAAAATGTTACATCAACTTAGAAAATTAATATTTTATTTCATTTCTGTATTTTCATCCATTGTATTTTTTTAAGAACACACACACATATATTATATATTGTCATCTTTCACTTGATAAAGGCCAAATGGCCGAAAATTTGTGAAATTTGAGTGTTTTCTGGGGTTTTTTTTTTCGCATGTATATATGGCGAGTAAAAGTTCCTGGCTGGCTAGTAAAATTTCTGGTTTACTGACCAAATGAAGAGTGAATTTTTTTAGTGTTGTAGAGCCCTGATTATTGTTGACCCCTGATCTAGCAGGTATAAGTTCTCAATTTCAATCTAAAACTAATAAAAATCTTGAAATTAGAAAAAATACTAATATTTCTATCTTTGTGTTTTGTATAAAACTCCATTTAGACTACATTTATCACTTACCAAATTGTTAATTTCAGAATAAAAATTTAAATCAGGTTTTTACTTTTCCTTGTAATCAGGTGGTTAAGGTTTTACCTGGTTGAGGTTTTACCTATCACTCACATAGTTTTTGGTTCAAATCCTGGACAGACCTAATACTCTTTAGCGCAGGTAATTCCTTGACCAAGTGTTTGGTATAGAAGTGAATGGCACAAATTCACTTTGTATTTCAAATGAGATGTTTGTTACTTCAAATAAACATCTCTCGCATAAGTCCATAGTACAGAGAAAAATCATGGCTAGTGTCTTCCCATAAGTAAAAAGTTCATGGTCGTAGCAGGATCTAAAACAACAACATTACGCAAGAATTATAACTCCCTCAATATATGTGAGTTTAGTGTTTCTAAATTTTTCTGAAAATCAGCTTTGACAGAATGATAAAATATGATAATTTATGTCAGAATTGTTAAGAATTTACCCAAGTTTGGTTAATTATGACTTTCAGGTGTATACATTTGGTTGTAATGACGAAGGTGCATTGGGTCGAGACACATCAGAGGAAGGATCAGAAACAAGCCCAGGTAAAGTGGCCTGTCCTGGTCGTATCGTACAGGTAACAGCAGGAGACAGTCACACAGCTGCTTTGACAGATGAGGGGAAAGTTTATGCATGGGGGAACTTTAGGGTAAGTATGTATATTGACATGTATGTAGTAATAAAATGCACATACTTTAGTCTCAAATAGAATACAGTTCAGCCAAGGATTTTCCTAGGCCATTTTGGGGTCTGATTACTGGGCCCATTCCCAATGCAAAAATGGTTTCTATTATCAAAAAATTCAGGAGTTTGAAAATAAAAAATAAATTATTTTTAAATAAATGTCTTACATAACTTTTTGTCTGACTGATTATATGTGTGTGTGTGTGTGTGTGTGTGTGTGTGTGTGTGTGTGTGTGTGTGTATATATATATATATATATATATATATATATATATATATATATATATATATATATATATATCAGAATCAGATACACAATTCAAATTGTTGTATGAAACATAGATCCTAGGCTGCTCTCTTCTTTTTTGGTCATACTCATTACCGGAAACACATCTTTATTTACCAAAACACTTTGAACCAAATGAAAAGCGTAATGCTAATCCTGAGTTCAAGAGGTACCAGGATCTACCGGAAAGCCGCTTAGTCAACGGGTTGAATTTAGCAATTCTGTCTCACTAGTCAATTGGACTAGTTGGAAAGAAGTTTAACTATTATTTATTGTTATGGGTAGACATATTCATCAATGTATGTTGGGATCCTGCCCCACCCCCTGAAATTTATATTTTTACTGATAACTTAAAAACTGTTCATAGCCATGCTCTTAAACCATATATGTTATTGATTGTTATAGGAAAACATATTCAGTGGTGTATGTTGGGGTCCTGCCTTAACCCCTTGAAATTTATATTTTAACTTACTTGAAAACTTTCACATCCCCACCCCAAAACTTATCAATTTTACATGTAACAAAATGGTATTTATTACTTTATTATTCTGTTTTGCTTGACTCTGTTGTGACATTTAACCAAAACAATGAAAATTCCCAATTTTAGTTAAAACATGTACTTTCCCAATTTCTCTGCCCAGGGTTTAGGAGGTAGGAAAAACCTGAGTACATTATTGAGTTAATTGTTTTCTTCTCCATATAGTATCTAACAAATTAGTACCACTTAATAAGTTGATTTTTTTTTAACAGATTAATTTGAAACTTCAAACTTATTGTAATAAAAGCTTGGACAAGTTTACAGAGTTCAGGGATTTGCCTTGGCCTATTTTGGATCTGGTTACAAAGGCCTTCCCGATATTAAAAAATGGCTTGTATTTTCACAAAAATATGCAAAAATATCCAATTTTGAATTTCAAAATTAAAAAAGTATTTTCAAACAAATGCCTCAAATTAAGCTGACCTTTTTAGAAAAAATGTTGTATATTTTGCCAATTTTCCAGACCTTGGTTCCATAATTTTGGAAGTAGGAAAATCCGTGGAGTTATGGCTGCTTGTAGAATTGTTGAAACTGTTTTTACTCAATAACTTGATTAATTTTTCCATAAGGTTAGAAGTCATATATTAATCATCATTACTTCTATATGAACAGGATGCCAATGGGAAAATGGGCCTAACATCAAAAGGGATAGAGGTGAAACCAATGCAGTTATTACCAGATCAAACAATAGTAAAAATATCATCTGGTGGTGATCACCTGATAATGCTAACTGAGAAAGGAGACATCTACTCATGTGGTAGGCTATTTTAACTTTATAATTTGCATATTCAAATTGAAAATAAAAACCATTGATAATTAGATTTTGCTTTGACTGAAGTCTTCAGCAAAAACCAGGGTTGCAGATAAATTAGTGTTGGCTTGCAAAGAACATACCCATAGGAAGTTTTTTGGGGGGTTCTTGTACTTTTTTTATAGCATTAAAAGAAATATTGATAAATGACTCGATTAAGAATATAGTGTAATGGAAAGATAAAAAACTGTTAAAACTACTGATGTCAGATTTAATTGAGCTTTTTTTGCCTTTGAATATGAGTTGTGTATTTCTCTGCAATTGTTTGAAATAGTGTCAAATAGGAGGCATATGTTGTCTATAGAGTGCGATCTTGACGGATTCTTATAGTAAAAATGTTCAAATTTTATGACCATTATAAATAAAACATGAATTGGGGAATTTTGATTTTTAAACAGGATGTGCTGAACAAGGCCAGTTAGGAAGAGTTGCTGAATGTTTTGCATTTCGTGGTGGGAGAAAAGGTCTAGGTAAGAAAATTTCTGATGTCATTAGTAAGTTAACATGAAATTTGCCCCCCAAGATAGTTATATACATACTTGGTAGTAATTACATCTGTGGCTGCTTTGGCCCTAAAACTAACCTTTCTTCATTTTTGGTGCTAAAAGTTTTATTTGATCTTATAAAAAAAATAAGGTCATATGATGGTTTTTAATTTTATCGTGTGCTTTTAATGACCAGACTTTGAAATAAGTAGAGATAATGACAATATAGAATTTAATTATTTTTTTTACTGAAAATGGAAGCTTACTATATTTAGATTTAGATGTTTTAATTCCTTTGTTGACCCTTTCATTACGATAGTGTCGAAAAACACCCACTAAATTCATTGTTCACTTCTCGTGATAATCTCCACAATCGACCTGTACAACCACTTATTACTAGAATGTCGGAAACTGACGCATTTCTCTTTCACTTTCTATAGGGGTTTTCCCAGTTTCACAGTGTTCAATCTAGGTCACGTAATTGCATCAATGGCTCGCTGAATTCAGACATGGCGCAATTAAAATTCAATGATGGGCCACTCGGGCGCATTGCTTATCTTCTCAGTGATAACTTTATTTCAATTGAATGTCCACGTATAAGCTGTAATAATATCTTGAAATGTAACATTGTGAATTAATTCAAGCCTGCTCCATTTTCGATTATTTCCATACTAGGCTAGGTTAATGCAATGATCAAAGTAAATGGAATATAACGACTGAATTATTCGGGTTATGGATAGTCTCGAGCAAGCCACATAGTCGGAAGTAACTGCCTGTTGTTATTAGTTAAAACAAGGTTTCAGTGTCAGAGTCTGCCAAACGCTTAAGGTCTCCTATATGTTATCAAGCGTATTATGTGCATCCATGTGCAGACTATGTTTTTCTCTCTGTTAAAATTTTAAAAAAGGAAGATCCCAAAACTTTATCAGACTTTTTCTCAGTCACCCAAAGTTCTAAAAAAAACTCTAAATGATATTCAAAACAACCCAAGTTTGTCGTCAAGTGAAAAAACAGCAGAAAAATCAGAATCTGTCTCTGAGAATCAGAAACGAAAGTTTCAAAATAGGTGGTTACACAACGAACGTTTTAAAAACTGGTTGACTTATGATGCCAAATCTTGTACCATGAACTGTAGTGACTGACTCCAACTTCAAAGAAGCTTTATCAGTGTGGCGAAAAGTTAAGCATAGAAGAGTCTTTGATCATTGAATTGTATATTGGTGAACAATGTAAATGGACTATTATGATGGCTAACTTCTAAACTCATCACAACTGGTCAGTTTTTCTGTGGTTATGGCCCCTTCTTTTTGAAAATGCCCCCCTGATTTTAATAGCATGGGCCCATCTTTCGCCCTTGTTCGTGGTCCTAGATTGAACACTGGTTTCAGTTTATCACCAGAAATCACGATTATAACTTAAGTTTAGATGAGACATTAGTCTATATTATCAAATGTACAAGTACTGGATGCTGGCAAAAATAAACAAGTTATGACAAATATAAAAGTGCTTTATTTTGATATCAGTGAATGAAAGTCGTTGAAAAATGGCTGCCAATTATGCATCCGAGATTCCCCAAAATGTTTTAGATATTTTCAAGTCTTTTTCCGACTCTAAAATGATTTTTTTATTGTCTGATTTGAATGATAATTCTTCATGTGAAAAACCTATTTCAATAGAAACAGAATTTGAGATAGATATTGATTCCGAATCAGATGTTAGCAGTAACAATTATTTTACAGACAATTTCAATGCAGAAACTTCCTTCATGGAACCCATGTTGACAAATTATTTAAATCAAAGCATTAAATTTAACACTTTTACAGCTGAAAATGTTTGTCCAACTTAAAATTTTGATTTTTTATCAAGTGAGTTAGCATATTTTCATCTCCTTTTTCTTGATGAGTTTATACATAACATTTGTCAGAGAACAAATTAATGTGCAATTTTTTTATATGAAACTCAAAAAAAAAATTGTGTGTACAATTTTACTGTACATGCATATAGAATGTATTGATTTATTCCAAGTTTTTCATTAAAAAGTTCTATTTGTACATTATAACATAAATAAAGATCATATTCTTAAAATTTCTCCCACAAATTTATTCACTCCACACCCATAAATTAAAAATCAGACTGCACAGCAAAACAGCATCATAATGAAAATATGCTACATCAAGCAAACTGCAGAAAATGTAAACTGCTACAGTGTATTACATCGCTATCCAGCTGTGTTGCAGTATTAAAAAAATGTTAAAGAATTATTTTATTTCAGGCTGAACTAGATCCAGGTTGAATCCCAGAGTTATTTTTTCAAAATAACAACCCATTTCAATAATTCCGTTACTTTGATTTTTAACATGATCAACTGAATGTGTAGCCATCCACTTTTTAAGATTTGATTTATTTTATTTTCAGATTACATTCTTCAGCCAACTATTGTTCGATGTATGAAATTCAAGTCACGAAAGAAGGCAACATTTAGTGACATATTCACTGGACAATATATCACATTTGCAAAGGAAAAAGAGAGTGGGGATATTTATGGATGGGGACTAAATAACTACCACCAGTTAGGTATGATTCTGTTTCAAACACACAATGTAGAAATATGATCAATTTGGAAAGAAATATGTAAAATACAAGTGTCTTAGTACTCTGGTATTCTTAAATGTACAGTACATGCATCATGTTTTGGGCATTTTCCTCGATTGTGTCATGGAAAAAATGCCTTGTCATGCTGCTTGTGTCTGGCAGAACACTGTGGCAATTGTAAAATATTTGTCATGGCAAGCTAGACATCTGTAGTGACAAGCATTGTAGCAAAAATATACCACCCAGACTGAATAAACATCTTATACAGTATGGGCCACGCGGATTCCGCAAAAGTCACGTCATCGCGGCGGGGTTAGTTATGAGCAGTCGTCCGCGATGAAATCGCGGCTATTTAACGCGGTCGCCGTCATCGCGGCGGTTGAAATTCCTCGCAAATCGCGGGGATGAATCAAATCATCGCAAATCGCGGCTGTTGAAAATCATCGCAAATCGCGGCTGTTGAAAATCATCGCAAATCGCGGCTGTTGAAAACCATCGCAAATAGCGGCTGCTGATCTCCGTATACTACTGGAATTGTCGAACGAAATTCTGTTTTGTTTTGTTTTTTTTATGCGAGGTCAATCTATTGATTAAATATAAAAAAAATACATTACTATTCGCTTAAATGCGACAATTATCTTCTGTAGTACCTAAAATATGTACCTTCAAATTGATCCCAAACCAAACAAAAACCCCCGGTGTTCAACAGTTCTGTTATAATTGCATCAAACTCCAAAGTTCTTCTACGTCATGTAATGAAATTGATTACCCAAGCCGTCAAGTCAAAGTTATCCGTGCGTGAAGTGTAATCACATTTCTGCACAGAGTTGGACACGTGGGACCTTCTACCTTACACGTATATCGCTTTTCAACTATCCGTAACCGTGATATTAGACATCGTATGTCAATTTACACAAATTTTGTGACATCAATTAAAATATCAACAAAAAGAAATAACGGAACTTCGACTAATCCTATCGAGGTTTATTTTCTTTCGATCCTACCTACTTCGTATTACGTTTAGTTATTTACGATTTTCAAACAAAAACTGTAAGCCAAATTTGTGACCGCGCTTAAAAATTCGAAGTTCTGAAATCTCTCTCTCTTTCTCTCTCTCCCTCTCTCTCTCTCTCTCCACACATGTATTTTTGCTCTGTCAAAAGATGTATTTCTCATTCCCAATATTTTAACGGTACTATGTTTTGTTTCATTGGTTTAATGGTTTAAAACAGTTCTTTGCCTGCTGCATATAATATCAAGGTTCATCATGACTTTAAAATCACAAAAAAGTTTACATCAATAGAATTATCATGTATGCAATACTAGTATAAAGGTATAGAATTTCCTGGTCTCCTGACCATTCCACTTAAACTACCGGACATTTATGATATACTAAAGCTAATGTAATTGAATTTGGGTTGCCGATACCTTTATCTACCCGACTTTAATATGAACTTCAGTTAAACTATTGTGCAACTGTGTACACTTTTTTTAAATTAAGATTAAAAGTGGTACGAATAATATACATGTATTAGCAAAAGTTCAAGGAAATCTGTACCCGATTTCGTTATACGAAACATACAATTCATTCACGCGGTTAAAACTTTTTACAAAGTCTTTTTAAAAAGTTTTTACCATTCGATGCTTTATAAAAGTAAAATTCCCAGGTTTCAAAAACTTATTTTAACACCAACAAATGAACTCATACAGGTTTGGAGGAATAGCAATCGTTGGGATATTCTATTCATTCAAAACAAAAATGCTTATGTAAAAAAAACTCTATTATGATATATCTTCAAAATGTACCCGGGGAGAGACCACAGGCCTCCCGCAAGTAAACCTTCGTTTGAAAATCGATTTCAACATCGATCAAACATGTACTGTAACAAGCTATAGCTGATCAAAATTGAACAAGTCGTGTCTGATTTTTCATATGCAAATTAATCTGGAATTATGATTCTGGTCATCGTCAACTACCGCACAGGGGTAAATAGTCTGACTGGTGTTTTTTTTTTTTAAATAAAATATACAACATGATTTAAACTTGTATATTACAATTAATAATAAAAATCAGATTGACATTAATTAAATGTATTACAGTCCACAGACTGCTCAACCCCTCTTTGAAAATTTTCAATCACAAGGGAGTCATGATTGTTGCAAATCACGCCAATACATACATATTCAAGATCATATCAGGTGACACGAAATATGCAATGACAGCATAATCAAATGATTGGGTAGTATCGACTACGTATATATATATCACTGACGTCGGAAGCAAAATGAATGTGGAGGGGCTTAACCAACTTAAAACACACACACACACAAACCAGACTATACCCCAATTTTCAACACCTATGTCTATCTTTGCAAAAAAAGGGGGGGGCTAAGCCCCCTATCCCCCGGTTCCGACGCCTATGTATATGGCTAAATGGATATATTGAATTTATGCAAATATATTATACTTTATTAATTATTTTATTGTACTTAAATATATTTTACGCTCTTTAAAATAATTTAAAACCGTAAATGACGTTTAATGACCAAAAGATAAATAGAAACAATTACAAATGCACAGTTTCCCTTGATTGTGACCGAGTTCAATGTCAGCGCGTCTAATGATCCAAAAATACAATTTAATAATTGATTTTGAATCTGAAAATAAAACTTTTGAAATTAATGCATAGGCGTCGCAAGCAAATTGAAAGTGGGGGGGGGGGGGGGCTAAACCAACTAAACACACACACACGCCAGAAGTGGGGGGGGGGGGGCTAAACCAACTTAAAACACACACACGCGAGAAAAGTTTTTTGTCACCTATGCCGATCTTTGCCAAAAAAGTGGGGGGGGGGGGGGGTCTTAGCCGCCCCTAGCCCCCGGCTCCGACGCCTATGTAATGCAAGCTATATTTTAACAGTTCAAAATAAAATTTTGTTCGATAATCTGTGTTTATCTACATCCACCCTAACTCAGTAGCGCATTTTCCAAACGACAACTGTATACATGTTTTTTGTTATAAAATTGGTAAAATATACATGTAGCATTGATATCCCCGATGTTTTTACAATAGATTCCATATCAATTTTTTTAATTAGCAATATATCTTGACTTACGCTTATATCTGTGTACATAGGAATGCGAGTTTTATCTCTTGAGGCGATTTATGACCCTGTCACTATGGATACCCTGTTCACCCAGACTTGATGTTTTGTCCCTGTTATGTAATTGCTTTGATCTGCGGTCTTCAACGAGGAGCCATTATAACTGTAAGTTGGTCAAGTAATGTTGACTCTGATTAACGAAGATGATTCTTCGGGGGGGGGGGGGGGGGGGGGGGGGGGGGGGGAGGGGGGGGGGGGGGCAATAGATTTTTTTAAAAACACACCAGATTTGGATTAACCGTACTTTAAAATTTAGTCTTAAACGCTAAGATGCTCACAGACCTAGCCTTGTTTATTGCGATAGCCCTTTTTATAGCTCTGAAAATTACATAGAGATATATTTAGTTTAATAATTTTTGTTTTGATATTTTGTTTTATTTATAGGTCTACATGGTAGTTCAGTGGGGGAAATGTCTTGAGTGAAAAACCACGTAGATCAACCGTAACAGTTACCATAATTACTCTACGCTTAAACTTTATTTTCATTTTTTTTTCAATTTGTCAATATATGTTGAAATACAAATCGTGAAAAAGCCAAACTAAAAAGTCAAACACAAAAAGGCTAAACTAAAATTTGGGCCTATGCTCGACACTTGAGGGTTCTTCATTGTGCCGACACCTATTGTGACACGGGGCCAGTCGTCTCCGGCGAAGTTTGAATCCATGACCCTCCACGTGTATTGCGGTATCTTATCCCCACAATAAACTCCACGCCTCTCCTTGAAAATTCCTTGATTTGTACCTTATAAGTGTGTCTGTTAAATGAAATATTTGGCCGGAATAAAGACGAGTCGCAATGTGATAAGCAACTCTGTGAAGTGGGCTTTTATATCTTACCATTTCTGTGAAGCAAACACAGTTGGATCATGGAGAAACGGATACCTCATCGGGCTCTCAACGAAATATTTTTAACGATTAAGAGGTCAGAATTCAATCAATGTCTGGAGGTTTATAATTTCAAAAATAAAACTGATGAATTCCGTCAATCACACATCAGGTGACACGAAATACGCTACGGCATCATTATACTGCCTGCACTGTCAAAATGATTGGTTGAAAGATGACTGAAAGAATTGACTATTATGGCGTAAAGGATGTACGCCCCTACCTCATTTGAACTACCGGTCGAATATGAAAGGAGTTTTTCATGCATTTTAACGCGTATTCATCTTACCAATATATTGCTATGCTATCAGTATATCTATTCTGAATCAGTCTGGAGAAATTATTTTCTGCAACTTGTAAATAGTTTTTTAAAACTTGGAAAATAAATTCAAAAAGTTCTTAACAGAGAATCAAGGAGAATTTTAGATTTTTATTATTATTATTTCATTTGTACTTAAAAAATTTTTACGTGTGTAATATATTTCACACAGATGCTACGTTTGACGTCCCACTAAAGAATATTTCAGTCATATAGAGACGTCACCAAAAATTTGCATATGCTCGGCACTTACGACCATTGAGCAGTAAAGGTTCTTTAACATGCCGACACCTACTGTGACCGACATGATGGGCATTAAGAAAATATTATCAAATGCATAACATGAAATCTATTTTCTGTCATACAAGATATTAAATGCATATATCCTTTTTAATTTTTAGTATTTTTTATGATTACCAAAATGGTTTTTTCGATATGCCCTCTGATAATGAAGGCATACATGCGTCGATGTAAGTCCTTATATACACTCACATCATCCGAGTTATCTTTTGACAGTGATTTATGACGCTGTCGATAAGGTTCAAGTTCAAGTAAGGATACCCCCGTTCACTCAGAATCGATATTTTGTCCCTGTTATGTAATAGCTTTGGTCTGCGGTCTTGATCGAGGAGCCATATTTGTAACTTGGTCAAATAATGTGGATTCTGTTTAACGATAGTGGATCTTCGGGGGAGTCAGCAATAGAATTTTTTTTTTCGAAAAGAAATATGTAGAGCTTGGATCAGTCGTTCTTTAAGATTTAAATATCAGAAAAAAATATTCTTGACTTACTCATGTTTTGGAATCTATATTGAAGTTAAGAATCTTTTTAACAATATTGCCACAGTTTTCAGACTGAGTAGGAAGTATAAAATAATTAATTTATCAAAACGATTTTTTTTAAATTAACTGCCAGAGATCGTTTTCCTGATTAATATATTGCGAATATGAATCGTCAGAAATACTTTAAAAGTTATAATTTTATCAAATATAAATCACAGAACTGCCATTTTGTATTTACCTCCTCCCAGTAAAGTAAAATTTTACAACATGACAGAACAATCTCAGCCGTTTACGGTTTGGATTGTGGGTATAGTTCCAATCCTTTGAATTTTAATACCCGAGATCATTTTTTGTCCAATTAATGAACTCGACTCCTTTGGGTGAATATTCTACAGTTTGTTTATCATAGTTTTAGTTTTGTTTACGGTGACATATCTTTATTTTTACTTCGAGAATTAATCAAGGTCATTTTGGTTTTTATAATTAGATTACATGGGGATAAAGCAAAATTAATTTTTAAAACGGAAAATTCCATCAAAGGCAAACAATCTCACTCTCCCAGAGTAGCGAATATAAAAACATCAATTTGATGAGGTTGGTCTGGAAATATATCATTTAGTTTCAATTGTTTCTCTCTCAACTAACGATATATATATGACCCACAGAGCTTCATGAATTGATACGATGATTGACAGACAAACCGCCAAACTAAATTACGTATACAGGTAGGGGCGGGGTAAAATAATCACCTGAGGGTAATACGTTGACAAAAAGGCGGGACTTCATGACTTCAGTTAATGAAAGCCATATCAAATATCATGTGTTAGAAGATTATTTTTTATAATCAAAAATAAGAACTTGTCTGCACGAGGGACCAACAGGTCAAGTATGACAATGACCATCGTATTCCGATATCGGTATTTCTCATTGCTCTATTTTTCTCAGCTTCAGCGATAGTTTAGAAGCGGGTCGATGTTTGTATCTGTAAGCGTTTTTTTTTTTAAAGAATGAGACCTGCGTCACTTATTTGTGAGATAAAGCATTATTCTCAAACGAACAGTTTATTCATAAATATTTAGAAAAACTAGGTTGCGTAACTAAAATAATTCTTTCTGTTGCTAGTTGGCGAACTCCTTGTTTTTAAATCAGGTTGAAACTGGCGAGACTTTTAGTCGCGTAAGAAAAAAGTCACATTATGATGAATATGCTAATGATTCGAGATACAGTGCTTCAGCATTGTAGTCAGACTTATGGTAGGTTACAGAAAATAAATGTACTTTTGCTCCGTGATAACACGTTCACATTGATTATGAGTTGGCAGTGTCAGCGGAATAAATTGTTTTTTAAGTCCAGTATAAAACACATTTGATGTTTACTATCCACATTATACTAATTCAGAATGTTAACTTATGCTGACAAAACATCGATAATACTTTAGCAGACCACGCTGAACTGGAATTTTCCAAGTAATGTTAACAAATGTAAAGTAATGATAACCTAATTAATCATCGATATAATTTAAGTTGTTCACAGCCGCGAACTGCGGCGATAAATTTTTACATCGCAAACTGCCGCGATGATTTTTTCCATCGCAAACTGCGGCGACCCGCGTTGAGCTCAATAGCCTGATCGCGTATTCGCGGCGAATTTATTGAGCAAGATTTATATGACCACCGCGATGACGTGACTTTTGCGGAATCCGCGTGGCCCGTACTGTATAATCGAGACAAATTACTATGTACCATGGGGTGTTGTGACAAAAGTTTACCTGTGTTAAAGATAATGGCACTATCAGCTATGTATGTCAAATGTATGGACGTTAAAATATCAACGTGAATCCAGATCAAATTAACTTTGAAAAACTTTAGAAGAAATTAATATATGATGTCTTGGAAGAGGGAATTTCATTCTGTTCATTTTAAATTTTCAATCAAATTCATTATTTGCTGACGAGTTTTAGAAACAGCAACGTAAATCAAGATAGATTGAATAATTAGATATTGTAAATGAATTTGAAAGTATATGGTATTGGAGGCATGGCATTTTCATTCATTGTTACAGTAACAGTAACAGAAAAAGCCCGCCAAAACCATTCCACATCCAGTAACAAAAATGCATGTAGACCTACACAAGCAAGATGCTAACATATTGGTCGCTCTCTCTTTTTGGCCCAAAGCCAATACAGTAGCTTCACGCAGCTGTCACGGTTAATACAGACTTGCATGTCGGAATCTAGAAAAAATATCAAAATCACATGCCCATCTGTCACTCATCTCCATTTGACAATAGTACTTCTGGACTTGTGTATTTACCTACATGTACATGCATTGTATAGACTCAATTTCCAAATGTTTGATCAAGGGTGATCAATGTCGGAATATAATGGGATCTGACTCTGACAGTAAATTATTTCTCTCTAAATCACATAAATCATGTTTTTTTTTTCAAAATGTTTACAATATCAGTTTGTCCAGTTGATGTATTTTTGCACTAATAAATAAACAAAACTAGTGTCAGTTATACACACGTATCGTTTCTGAAACATTATGCGAAATTTTTTTTCAGTCGAAATTTTTAACACTCACTTGTATTGCTACCTTTATTCTTATTATCAAAAAATCAGTTAATGTTGTTGTTGTGATTATAAATGCCCTGAGACAAATGCATTTCAAGATTCTGTTAAAAAAAAAACCATGATTACAAAGTCTTGACTATCAATGATAAATAATATATATATATATGAGAGAGAGTTTAATATGAAATTCTGATCAATAGGTGTAATCTGTAAATTTAATTTGATCAGGGCATGAACTGACAGAGCCTTGTACATGTATATATAAAATATTGCAGGTATCCGAAATTACAAAATAACGTAATCGTTAACTTGATAAAGAAATATTTTATGCTGGGGACAAAGATCTACATATCGAAGATTAATTTTGATAGGGTTATCGAATAGAACACTTTCATTAGAAACTTTCTGGTAGTAGAAATTCAAATACACTCTAAATAAACTGTAACTTCATTATTATTGTTACACCTATTTAAAAAAAGTAGGCGGTAAATTCCCCAATGTTTTTCAAGTCAAAGTGGAATTCCTTCCCTATTTTTAACATACGAAAATATCAATTTTTTAAAATTAAAAAATAGAGAGTAAATTCCATATTGCCGGCTTGCCACATATAAATTATTAGTGGTATTCGAATATGGAGCGGATAATTGATGATTTATTTTTATCATTTGAATTTCTACTTTGAAAAAAAAAAGTGATATGTAAAAATTGTACAATCTAACAAAGGAAACACATAAAATTGATTCTTACATATTTTGTTTTAGACATTATTTCGCTGAAATTCCTTTTATAACAGATTCGATCACTGTCTGATTTTGATGAACTTATATATAATTAAAAAAAACCTCCGTGATTAGTTGGCAAAAAAATAACATAGTGCCGAGAACTGTCAAGTTAAGAATCTAGTTTTACGCAAGTTGCCTATTTTATTTCCTTCTATTTCCATTTTAACATGAAGAACTTAAAACCTCAATATATATATATTACATTTCTTTATTTTTATTTGATGATAAAATATTTGACGCTGAGAATAAACAATTTCAAAAGTTTTTATATCTAGGATTCAGTCAAGGAGCTGGTAGTGTATATTTAAAGAGTTTAAAGAATCAAATTCTTAGGTTGAAAACTTTCTGGTAGCAGAAATACAGATGTAAAAAGTGTAACTTTGTTATTATTTTTTTTTTCATTGGTTAATAATGTATTTTGAACACACCCATGATATCCAGTATCATTCACAATGGAAAAAGAGTGCAACATATTAACCAAGGTGTGGGCAGAACCATACCTAGTGACAGACACGCAATGATTACTAAACTGTCAAGACTGAATTGATTATAAAGGAAAACATCAGCTTAGGAAAAAATCGGTACATCTATGTCAGTCTGAACTGAATATAGAGGAAAACATCAGTAAATCTATGTCAGACTGAACTGAATATAGAGGAAATCATCAGTACATCTATGTCAGTCTGAACTGAATATAAAGGAAAACATCAGGACATCTGTGTCAGTCTGAACTGAAGCTAGAGGAAAACTGACTGAAATTATTATAAAGGAAAAAATTAGTGCATCTATGTCAGACTGAACTGAATATAGAGGAAAACATCAGTACATCTATGTTAGTCTGAAATGAATATAGAGGAAAACATCAGTGCATCTATGTCAGTCTGAACTGAATATAGAGGAAAACATCAGGACATCTGTGTCAGTCTGAACTGAATATAGAGGAAAACATCAGTAAATCTATATCAGACTGAACTGAATATAGAGGAAATCTGACTGAAATGATTATAAAGGAAAAAATCAGTGCATCTATGTCAGACTGAACTGAATATAGGGGAAAACATCAGGACATCTGTGTCAGTCTGAACTGAATATAGAGGAAAACATCAGTAAATCTATATCAGACTGAACTGAATATAGAGGAAATCTGACTGAAATGATTATAAAGGAAAAAATCAGTGCATCTATGTCAGACTGAACTGAATATAGAGGAAAACTGACTGAAATTATTATAAAGGAAAAAATTAGTGCATCTATGTCAGACTGAACTGAATATAGAGGAAAACATCAGTACATCTATGTTAGTCTGAAATGAATATAGAGGAAAACATCAGTGCATCTATGTCAGACTGAACTGAATAAAGAGGAAAACATCAGGACATCTGTGTTAGTCTTAACTGATAACAGAGGAAAACATCAGGACATCTATGTCATATTTAACTGATTTTAAACGAAAACATCAGTACATTGCATATTTGTCTATTATTGTTTGTAAACATTGTGTGTTGTGTACATTTTGACAGGTTTTGATAGTGAAGAATCAAAGTTTGTACCAGAGCGAGTGAAGAGTTTATCAGATGGAAAAGATTTTGTTTCCTTAGACGGAGGGCAGCACCACACCGTATTACTGGATTCCGCAGGTATTTTCATACATTGTGCTTCAATCATATATGGAGGGTGAGGTTGGGTCATATTATTTTGGTCTGTACCTCTTGAGCAAAACAAAATAGTCTGTATAACTGGCAGAATTTAAGATATTTTTAATGATTTATATATTTTTTATAGTAATAAATTTTAAAGTGCTGGTAAATGTTAAAAATAGAAGAATTTAAGGCATCAGTATCAACATTTTAATTAATGAGAAATCTTAGACATGCATGTTGATTTTACATTCCCATTATGCCACATTTAGGACAATTTGTACTTAAAAATTATGTTCATTTGGTTTATGTATTACATGCCAAAATTTTCTTATATTGTACATTGTACATATGCAAAATTGTTTAAGGTTTTGCACATTGACTTGAACAAGGACTCAAAGCCGATACCCTTTTGATCTGGTTTCTGTAGTTGTTTAATTTGTAAATGTAGTTCTTGACATAGTTAAGTGGTCAGATGTTCCATTTAAAAGTGAAGAAAAAAACTTGTTGTAATGGCTAAATTCCTTTTGATATATTTGCAAAAGTAAGACATCATCCTGTATTCCTTTTTTCTAAGTTTTATGTTTTATTATTCAAAGGTAAAGTTTATACTCTTGGTAGAGGAGATTATGGAAGACTTGGCCATGGTGATGGTGTTAAAGAATTGAAAGAACCATCTGCACTAGACTTACCATCCTGTAATGCAATATCAGCAGGACAAGCTGTATCCTTCGCTTTAACTGAAGATGGTAGGTTATCTCGTGTTATTGTTTCATCTTTTTCTTATCAGGACAAGAGTGAATTCTTACTTGAATCTATAATTGTCATATATAGATATTTCAGATTGTTTACTCATTTGACTGCTAGGAAGCCCATTAACTCATCTACACAAATGACTTAAGCCTGTCTAAATGTGTCTTTACGGATAAATGAATTAAGAATTAAAACAGTTTCATTTAGATGTCAAAATTTTGTTCTAGAAATCTAAAAGATTTGTCTCTTATATGCTCTACTTGTACAGTCTTAAGTGACCATTGAAAGAACTTTTTTAAAGAAAAAAATTAAATAATTAGAATTTTATATTAAAATTAAGAAAATACCTACAAAACAACATTTTAACATCAGAGTAAATATCAATCTGAGGGAATAGAGTTCAAGAAATCTTATTTTCAAGTATCAAACATTTTAGGAATTCTATCAAACTAAACAATGGAAAACATTGTTACCTTGTAATGAACCAAGAGAATATTTTTCAGACTAACACATTATGAAATTACAACTTCTTATGGTGTGATTTACAGTGTTTTAAAGGCTTCCCCAATAGGAAAGTGCTTAGAATGTACATTTCTTAATGTATTGAAATCTCCTGAGTTGTAGAAGACAAGGACACTGTAACTACAGTTAAGAAATGTCACTGATATAACTTTTTATTTCACAGGAGATGTGTATGCATGGGGAATGGGAACAAGTCAACAGCTAGCCTCTGGAGATGATGAGGATGTCAGCACACCACAGAAAATGGCAGGAAAACAGTTACAAACAAGGTAAGTACTTTTGAAATCTTCCAGGATTTTTTTTAAGTGGAAATGGCCATTATTTTATTGAAATATTATTCATTAGAGGGCAATATCTCCCTGGTGTTGGTGTCTGTTTAAGGTTGAGGCCAGGTTAACCTGCTTCTACTTTTCATACCTCGATTAAACTTTCATGGTGTATACATTTTATGATTTTAACACATATACATCAGATGTTGGATAAGTTTTGTATTTATTTGCTAAGATGGCCCTGTTTTGGACTTGGTGTATTTTTTAATGCTGTGGTTTAGGAGAATGGTTTAGATAAGGTTAAATTTGGGATGTAAAATATGTTGGAGTGAGGTCAACTTTGATAACTTGATGTTTAATATTCATTCAAACATTTGGCTATCAGGCACACATTTTTTTAGTTTCATAGGTTTTATAATCTATATATGACTGCTTCAAAACAATTTAAGACATAAGTGGTCATTATAATTAATAATTAGTGCTAATTTTAACATACTTCTCATGAAATTAAAACATTTTGTGTTTATGAGAAGAAGAATTATCATGGGGCAATTTCGTGGACTTGTAAATTTTGACTTCGAATTATTTGTAGGAATTTTCCTTGTTTTTATAGAAACGAGCTCAAAAAATTACTCTAAACTTTAAGAAATTAGACTCACGAAAGTTTGAATTATAAAATGTTTTTCATTAGCGTTAAATAACACAATTATTTGGAACTTTGTGAACAGTTCGAAACATCGAGAAATTCCACTCATTGAAGTTCGACTCATCGAAGTTCTACTGTAAAAAATGAAATATAATACACTTCCATTATTTTGCCATGTTTTTTATTATGTTAGGATTTTAAAAATTAATGAGTTTTTAATAATTGATAATTAATTAAGATGTAATTTAAAAGCTTTTTAATAATATCTTTTTGTGTTTCAGGAAGGTGATATCTGTTTGTGGTGGAGGCCAGCACACAGCATTACTTGCAGTAGATACTAATTAAGATCAGATAGTAAAACATACCAACAGGCAGCAAGTTATATTTTACACATTTTTAATGTCACTTACTGAGGTGGTTACATACTTAGACAATAAGAGATTCCAGTGTTGTCGTCATATACAGTTTGTTTCATAGAAGGCTGTCTAAGTTTGTTAAAGGATTTTCTATACATGGTTATAACATACTGATTGTCATGTATCATCTGGTAACAAGGATGTGAACCAATATTTTAATAAGACACTTCACTTAAATTTTAGGTATGGAAGTTGGATGGGATAAAATTAACACTTGTCAGGTATGGAAGTGGGATGGGATAAACTTAACACTTGTCAGGTATGAAAGTGGGATGGGATAAACTTAACACTTGTCAGGTATGGAAGTGGGATGGGATAAACTTAACACATGTAAGGTATGGAAGTGGGGTGGGATAAACTTAACACATGTAAGGTATGGAAGTGGGATGGGATAAACTTAACAAATGTAAGGTATGGAAGTGTGATGGGATAAACTTAACACATGTAAGGTATGGAAGTGTGATGGGATAAACTTAACACATGTAAGGTATGGAAGTGGGATGGAATAAACTTAACACATGTAAGGTATGGAAGTGGGATGGGATAAACTTAACACTTGTCAGGTATGGAAGTGGGATGGGATAAACTTTACACATGTTATGTATGGAAGCGGGATGGGATAAACTTAACACATGGTGCTACATTTGATAAATCTATGAGATAAAGTTTCACATAGATAATGTACTTTTACCTCAGAATCTTGAGATGCATGTCTGTATAATGTGTTAAGTCAAACTGTATATAAAAATAATGTTGTCCGTTCGTTTCATTCGTTCATCTTTTATCAATTTAATTGTTCAATTTTAACAATAATCTGACATTTTTGTTTGAGTCTATAACCTTTGGTAATCTTCCTTATGTCAGTTTATTTTATGTTATCAATTGGCTATCAAACATAACTACACAGTTCTCATGTTAAATTTGATAATTTACAGTCAATATTTTCACCAAAGTCAGACTATCAGATTCAATGTCCATAATGGTGTTTTTAGTACAAGTGAACTTCTGTATTTGACCCAATAAGCACTCATGTCCCTATAATCACCCTTTCCCAGTTTTCACACATGATCAAGTATCTTTTGTAGACAAAGGGCAAGTCGATGTGAACCAAAAACATAAATAACCGTTTATTTCTAGCCCCATGCACACATTAATGTAGATATGTATCCACTGTATTAACTACAACAACTTTACCATGGTGCCTTATAAAAATGAACTGCTTTACATGCAAGTGACTATTAATTGGTCCCACTAAGCGCCAACTCCCTTTTTCCTTATTTTTGTAGTGCCTTGAGCGCTTTTTGGGTCGAATATGGTACATATATTTTTAACTTGTAAATTTTAATACAATATACATGAAATAGATACATGATCAGAATTTTCTGTAAACTTTTGTTGGAATGGAAACAAACTGCATCTGTCTAAATTTAAAACACCAAAACATTTAAAATCAAATCAGGGTGCATGATAATGATACATTGATGGAATTATAAAAAGAGATTAATATATGATTGCACATTAAATTCAGCATTGAGCTAGTGAGCAAGTAGAAAGCAAGATGTGAATTAAAATTTATGACTTGTACAATTTGTTAGTACTCACAAATGTAATAAAAACAATTACAAAATGAATGTTCCTGCATTATGCCTTTCCTGTGAGTTACAAAAACACCGGTATTGTGTTTGAAATTACTTGAATTACTGTCATTGCGTATTTAAAAGTTTTGATTTCCCTTTATAAATTTCAATCACTCTTCAGTATTTACTGAAATCAAGTGAAATGTCCGATTAATTTACACTCACAAAACAGGTTTTTAATGACAGTAACAACTCCATTTATGGACAAGTGACAGTTGCATTTCATGCTGCTTGTCCTGCAGGACGTTTTGTCATTTTTGACCCCTGGACAGGTGAACACGTGAAAAGAAAGTAGTCTTATAGAAAGCAAAACTTTGTCCAAAGATGATAATGTTTAATGTTGCGGTTTTTGATACTGTGTAATATTGTTAGCAAGTTGTTGGTCATTAACAAGATTTGCATGTGAATTAATATGGCATTTTTTAATTTTGGAACAGCATAGACAATGTTGATAACTATAGAATATTTCAGGGATGAATGTTAAGAAAAGAGAGAATGAATGTGAAGTATCACAGTTCAGTGTACAATAAGTCACAATTAATCATATATACCTTTGACCAAGACTACTTTATTTATGTTCAGCTTTATATACATATTAACCCCAATAGTTAAACTTTAAAAAGGTGTCAATTTGGTGAAATCAGTCTTGACATAAATGGGGGGGGGGGGGTAATAATCTTAAAACCTGTATGTTAAGCTTATGTTTTATTTTATATTTAGTCTTCACCTCTGTCTATATTAATGCTTATTAAGATTTTTTTAAACTACTGCAGTAGTACCAAAAATAAAAATAAAAAACGGTCATGACAAAAATATCACCTGCCTTGTTAAGGAAACTTTTTAACACAGAATACATGGTTAATTGTGAAGTGTTGTATATTTTATGGAAGCAGAGTCACATCAGATATTTTATCCAAATTTTATTGTAAGATGGTTTTAGATAAATAAATCAATTTTAATGTTGCTCTGAATTTGTTATTTTGTACCTACAGCATCTTCCCAAGTTTTCTGATCCACTTCATTCCTCATACATCTTAAGTGTAATCTGTCAAGGTGTATGAGGAACAACATGGATCAGGGCAAAATAGGTCCCAGATGGCACCACACTTTGAAAAATCTTCTCCAGAACAGCTGCATAGATTAAAAAAATGGATTGCATCTGAGTGATCTACATGGATGTATTCATCAAGATTTTCATAGAAATCAATTCATTTTTAAGACGGCTAAAAGGAAAGGAAAGATGGATTCTGGTAACACTGTCAGCTTGTTCTTCAGGATCATTGATGGGATTTTGATAAAACTTGGAAGGGATAACCATGCTTATGATTCCCTTCAGATGGTGATGTTATTGGTTGAATCTGTTGAGAGTTGAGTAAAATAGGTTTGGGGGTACCATCCTTTGAGACACTTTTCTTCAGATCATCTACATACAGGTACAAACAGAATGTAATGATTGATTTGGAGGAAGTTTAAAAGAAGTTGATTTTGCTTCTGTTCTAATTACAAAAATTCTTAAACACGTTTTTTTCTTTGAACTTGTGTGATTTTTTTAAAGTTATTTTTCATTTACATAGTTGAATAGGGAAATGGACGCACTAATGCAAGTATTGCAATACATTTAACATCTGCAGAAACATTTGGCAGCAATGAAATAGCCTACTTATGGTCCCTTAAGTGTTGCTATTTTTGTCTAGCAGTGGCGACGTCATTATTTCATTTCCGGAGCAGAACTCCTAAACTACCGGGTACATTTGAATCATACTTCACAAAAATGATCTTCATGTGCTTTTTGGGGCACTAAGGTCGCAGTCAATGAAAATCGTTTACGGAGCAGAACTCCTAAACTACTGGGTGGATTGGAACCATACTTCACACAAATGATCCCCATGTACCCTAGTTGGTCTAACTTGATTTTAGGAAAGTAGATGTTGGTTTCTGTCGTTATTATTATTGATTATATGCCGCAGGCGAGACAACGCTCCTTGGAGCTCTCTTGTTTGGAGTTCTCTTCGATCAAGTGTGCCAAGAAGTTAATCCAGGGTTGTGCAAAATAGCTTTGGTATATCACTTCTCCAGAAACAATGCCTACAACGAACCAAATATTTGGTATTTTCACTTTTCTGGTCAATGTAACCTACATATTCTTTTCGCATTCGTTGATAGTGTTCAGACGAGCGGTACCTGACACTTTGGCCTTTTGTTACGATTTTGACTTTATTAAAAGTCAATAATACTTGGATATATTTTACAGTAAATAAAATTTGTTTCAATTTACCTTTTTGTGATACTTTGCTCTCTTCAAAACATACCTCCATGTATGATTTTATTCAAAGTTATAATTTTGAATGGGGCTTAAGCTCTTAACAAAACGTTATCATCGATTAGTGTTTTAAAATGAGTGAGCCCTTTGAGATAGTTGCCATCTGACTTTTAAACAGTTTCAACCTTTACCAAGGACATTTTATGCACTAATAAGAGATAAATATAGGCCCTATTCAGCCTACTGCTAAAATCATTTGCCGAACTTTGACGTCATTTGACTTTTATGACGTAGACTGTCATAATGACGAGGCTTATTTAGAACCGTTTCATTCAGCTGGTACGTCTCCGCATCGGCGCTCAGCAGCAATGCAAAACAAATAGGATTAGTATTTGTCCTTGTATGATACCTTTGTTATGGAATTATACATCTACATTAAAATTGAGCCCAACTGCTGAAATCTTAATGGCAGATACGATCGTCTATCTCTTGATCATTCTGTTTTATTGTTGTTGTTTCCACATAAAAAACTGCATAAAATCTAGTAACGGGGTTTTCGGGACTGGAAGCTCATTGTTCAATACGAAAGTAATTTTAGTATTGATAGCACGATTTAATTCCAAACTACTCAAAAGCCAGGCTAGTCCTCTTACTGTGGTTACACTTAGACGGATTTGGCAACACATAAGGTTTAGTTGACCTTATATGACACCCCTTTCAGTTGGAACTATGCATATTTATATCACAAATACCAAAGTATTTTGATTTTCAGCATGTTAAGAAGACAAAATACAAGTACATCCGGAGAACAGTCGACAAACACGGACCTTTGAGGATCCAGAAGTGGCGTCAGGTGACAAATAGGAGTAAGCAACCTTTGTTGCACGCCCGCCACAAGACCATAGTCAAATTCATATGAAAATAAGTAAGGAATGAATCCCTGCCGTAATCGGTAAAGACGGTTCAACGACAGCCATCGAACAGGAATCCACAGTTCATTGAGTGAAACGATATAGGCCTCAATACGGCATTTCCGAGATCCGAAACGGTTCAGCTCGCTGATCACGTGACTTTTGATATTTAGTGCACTTCTATGCGGTAAATAAGAAGTAAACTTAGGAAGGGATGAATAAAATGAAAAAAAGCATGTGCTGATGAATGGTGCCATATTGTAAATCGAATACCAGAGAGAAAAAATAAGCCAGATAAATACATGTATCCCTGGATGGATGACATTTCTTTTGAACTATTTCCCAATAAAAATATAACCTACGGCTGAAACATATTTTGGTCTTTGACATGCCACTACTGACAATAATGTTAGATATTAACTTTGAGTCAAACCAGGTGTAGACTCTATATACCTAGCCAACAACTCTAAGATATAGGAAAATGTTTATGAATGAGTTAAAATATCAATTGTAGGAACTTGTATTAATCTGAACGTTATTGATTTATCATACAGACCATAGGCGTCTGAAGCAAATTGAAAGTGGGGGGGGGGGCTAAACCAACTTAAAACACACACGCCAGAAGTGGGGGGGCTAAACCAACTTAAAACACACACACGCCAGACACGTCTTGGGGCTAAGCCCCAATTTTCAACACCTATGCCTATCTTTGCAAAAAAAGTGGGGGGCTAAGCCCCCCCTAGCGCCCCCCCCCCCGGCTCCGACGCCTATGCAGACACGCCATTTTGTCCAAAACATGCCTCACATTTTGTCATATGGTGATGAAATCCGCATGACAGCGAGAGGTCTCTCAATGGATTCCAGAAACGATGTATTGCACACATTGTCAGTACACCGACCGTAAAGTTTTGCGAAATGTTGATATTGCAGGTCAATTCTGATATCCTTGTGACAAGTTATCAGTACGCAGATTGCCTCTGTAGATATATATGAAATGTTCATTTGCTGAACAGGACCTGACATCAGATCATATGCGATATATATAAACACCATGTGAATGTAAGCGGAAAAGGGACATTACTACTTAAAAATGGAATGCTGAAGATAGGGAATCTGGAATCATCACTTTAGATTCGAGCTCAACTCCAGAGATGAGAACTATTCCTTTTGATGGTTTTCAATATAGAAAACTAAAGATTTAACATTGCAGCAAGATAGTGAAAAAAGAGGAATTCACCCAATTTGAGGGAAATTCTCATCCTAGGCCTGCAACTGTTGGAATCTTTTTGACATAAACGATCCTTTTGAGCATTTATTTTGGTCATTTGCAATAGTTTTGTATTTACAACTACTGGTTCGTTGTCACTGCTAGTGGACTGTTGGTCTTCAATGGTGTACATAGGCCTTTTAGTAGATCAAGTGATAGATCAAGTGACTTATTTCGGTACCAGCTGATTACCAGAGATAACATGTCCACTTTATTTGCAGCTTTGATGAATATAACTACCATAATGTAGCTATATACATGTATTTGCGACAAACACTGAAACAATGAATACTGATTAGTATACGCAACAGAAAGTCTAGATGCGAAATATCTAACTGCAGGTGTCCATTCAAGAAAATAGAACTAGCTTATTTGGCACTACTATCTTCAAGTGAGGTTTGTACCAAATATCTTCAGGTCATGCTACCTAAAAATATACTACAGCAAAAAATCTTCTTTTACAGGGAAGGTTAAATACACGAATAAACCCTCTTAATGATAAAAGCTGAATGGCAATAAGCTTCAAATTGAACGCGCTCGTGCCACATGACGTCACTACAACGTAGATTCATCTAACAACTGAATAAAGTCGCAACAGCTTTCAACCTATTTTAAAACTCTCGTTCCATTTTCACCCTTACAATTGATCTTGTATTCATTTATTTTCTATATGGTATAACTATTAGATTTACTAAGATGTTATATACTCCATTTGTATGTTTTTCATTCTTTTTTTAAATAAATTATGTAAATCATCACAATGATTATCGTTTTTATAAACAACATACCATCTTATCTTATGTACACATAACTAATGGATCTAGTACTCTAGTACAGTGTGAGATCAACAGAACGACAGGAAATGTTCACAGGTTTGTAAAAGTCTTGAGTTTTCTACGGTGGCACTATGTGGCCACTTTATTATTATTATTATTATTTTAATATTAATCTGTCTTAACATTTCAAGATACTGAAGAAATTTTCTTGAATTTTCAATTTAGATTTATTATTGTGAAATTTCAAGATCCTTAAATTTCAGACCTTTATTGAATTTCCAACTTCAAATTTCAAGTACATGAAATTATCTTTTATCTTTAAGTTAATATCTTGACATTCCTACATAGTTTCTTGAATTTCCAAGTTATTATCTTAAAATTTCACAACCCTTTCTTGAATTTTAAGCTTATTGTCTTGACATTTTAATGACTGGATAACCTATATTCGACTGAATAGTTTATTATCTTGAATTTTCAAATTCTTATCCGGAAATTTCAACTGGTTATCTTTAAATTTCAAGATAAGAAATTGAAAATTCCAGATAATAAATTGAAAACGTAATAAAGATCAAATAAGTTGAAGATAAAAAATGTTTTCATTTCAAGATAATAATATGAAAATTAAAAATAAATTATTGAAATTTTAAGATAAATCAAATTAATTATGATAGTAGCATCAATGGTCCTTACAAGACTTGATATTTAATTTTAAAAACAACACCTACTTTAGATCAGCATTTGGAAGACAAAGACGATGAACCCGAACAGATTTTTTTCAAAATTTGTATGGAATAAACGTTAGAGGCAGATTAATGGACAATATTTAATCGCTCCTGTTTTCTAATATGACGCATATAGGATCTAACGCAATCCACTAGGGGGCACGTGCGGATGGCCTTGTAGGTGTGTCATTTTCGATCAAAGAAATTGCGACTTACATAATCTTGTAAGCGATCAAAACGGCAAAGCGATGTAAACAAACAACAGTGAACTTACAAAATGCGGTAGTACAGAATTGTACTCATCCTGGATGGACTCGGATCACAAAAGATTTGCGGATTGATGGTTTTCTTTTTTATAAAATAGAAAACATCTCTTTGCCATTAATTTTTGTAAGTTTCATTTTTATTGGTCGAACACTACACATCTACGAGCGGTCACTCGCACGTACGTGACCCCATTGCGGATTGTGTTAGATCCTCTACGTGACACATCAGAAAACGGGAGCGGTGAGAGATCGTTCTAAATTAGACTGATTAACGGATGACCAGGCTCATCATCTACGCACTCATTTAATAAAGGTGATTAAAAAATAAACCAATTTATTCATTAAGATTAAACACATTGTAAATTATGATTTACCAGACACGGCCTTATTGAGGTTTTAAGCGCCGAGCCTTCAAATATACCATTATTTAGATAACATCAAATAAAATTATGTTGAACAAAAATGCAAAAACGGGCGAGCTGAGCATTACAAAAATGTTCACCAGTATTCTGTTCCTCATGTTCTCCATCAATCTGATTCATTTGATTACACATCAACCTCGCATTCATAATACGTACTACTCATAGGCGTCGGAACCGGGGGGCGCTAGGGGGAGGCTTAGCCCCCCCCCACTTTTTTGGCAAAGATAGAAATGGGTGTTGAAAATTAAGGCTTACCGCCTAGATGTTTCTGGCGTGTGTGGGTTTTAAGTTGGTTTAGCCCCCACTTTCAATTTGCTTCCGACAGTGTTGCTACTCCGTGGATATACAACGGGGCGGTATGATAAGGTATTCCCTTTGGGGACTCTGTTTTATCGTATAATTGGCGGTTTAATACGATAAAACGGCCGCGGCAGAATCCCCAATGATATTTTAGAATAGGTGACATGATTGAATGTCTAAGTCGAACTATCGGAGTGAATTGATGTATCGCCAACTGTCCGACACGTGGCTCTCCTTGTCACTCTTTGGTGTCATTTGTTGTGACGTTATAATCATAATACGTACGTACATTTGTGATTATGACATCACAATCGAATATGACGTCACAAAAGAACATGCCACGTCATTATTGGAATAAAAATACTTAATATTCCCGGGGAGATCCCTGCCCGAATGAGATTGGGCCATACCGGTTGTTTTAGAGCAATGCGGAAATACAAGCGGTACCAGTTTAAAGGTTAATCTGACCAAGCAATTTAAAATATATATGAATTTACGAATTTTTATGCATGTGTATATCTTTGTTTTTCGTATATCAATCTAAGTAGTAAAAAAGGAAAAAATTGAAAAAAGCAGCTGATGTCCTTTACATGTGGTTAAATCTTATATGTGATTTTGACAATATATGAATATGTAATATAATAAAAAAAATTAAATGTTCTATCAAAATAATAAAGAAAAACTAGTTATCAGCATAATATTTCTGGTTTCCTGTCACGGGGCGATATCTATGTGAAATAGAACATGGTATATAAATAAACTTATACATTTTAATATCATTCTGTATTCATGAAATAATTATTTAATCTGACTCCTTGTATTGAAGCGAGAATAAAAATAAGAAAATTAAAATCAATTTGTGCAAGAAATAAATATGGAAAATTTGTCCGGATTCCATTTTTCATATTATTATTTACAGTGGGTTGTACTTCCGGGAGTGAAAGATCAGATTCGTGACAGCTGACGACACTCATTCATAGTTCATTGTTGATTTCTGTTTTGTCATGTGAATTTTTAAAATTCAACTCAGAAATGGATGAGCGGGTTCCAATCTCCATAAATGACAGCGACTGTGAGAGAACTCCAATTGTCAGAATTGAAAATGCGGAATTGGAAACAAGGTAATCGTGTACTTGGAAACTCACTCCCCTCTTTCTCGCTTTCGGTCTTTCTTTCTTTTGAAATTCTGTTTAGCCTATCGGACAATCGGAATTTGGCCAGTCATACTTGAAAACGCCCAACCAAGAACATTATTTTTATGATTTGTTGTTTCGTTGTAAATATTTAAAATATGAAGAGAACTTGTTATACAGTCTATGACAACAAATGTCTGAAATGAACAAT
Organism: Atrina japonica; assembly: GCA_030159075.1. NCBI lineage: Eukaryota > Metazoa > Mollusca > Bivalvia > Pterioida > Pinnidae > Atrina > Atrina japonica. The sequence continues at coordinate 176,665 of BROG01000621.1, forward strand.
GACGGTCCTACACATAGTGACTGTAATGTTTAGCAAATCTTATATGTAACCTACTTGTCATTCAAATGGAAAGAAAAAATCAGAATGGGTTTGTATGGGAACAGCCCACTTAACTTAAGGCCCGTTATTCAGAAAATGTACAAATGCTGATACCGCAGCGAAATTTGTCCCAAATTGTGGGTTGGGATATAATGTATATCTATATGAACCCCCTTGCATCCTGGTGTCAGGTAGTTTTGGCACTTCCAAAACATGCATTGAAACTTGAATTTTAGAAATTAATTTTCATCACTCAGGAGATATTAATTGATTTATCTTAATCAATATTACATGTAGCTTATGATTTTACCTGTTCTTATGCTGAAGTACATGTACCTGATGTCGTAAAGTTAAGTGCTGAAGTTACTTGTATATTGCCAAGTCTCACCCTTAAGTACAGAGACTTCCTACTTTTTATATAAAATTTTGATAATTTCTTCAAGAAAAATCCATATCTCCCCATGAAAAATGTTCCTATTAATTCTAATTAAAATAGAGACTCCCCCCTGAGATTGAAAAATCTCTCCCATGAAATTTTCAAGGTTGACAAGTCTTCATAATTAGGGTATATCATGCTTGTAGATTTCTGTATATCAATTATTTGAATGCATAAATTGCATGATTTTATAGTCACATATTTTGTAAGCAGGTTTTTTACAATGGGTCAGGTGATTTACTGAAACACATTACAATTATAATTAACCAAAACAGATCAAGAATCATTTTATTCTCTAAGTCCATTTAGTACAGAGAAAACCTATGTACATGTACAATATATACAAAACTGATAGATTTATATATGACGAGTGTTCATACCAAACATACATGTAAGCATATCTTAATACACAAATAGGTACATGTAATATAAGTGAGTTTGTTTTCTTAAAAGTCATTTACTGGCACAATTAATACACACAAGATAAAAAGCAATGAGATTGTAATTATGGAGGACAAGAAGCATTTGATAGAATAAAATGAATGAATTTGCATAGTTTCCTTAGCACGGATGAAGATTTACTGTTCATAAGATCATTAAATTTCACTGCACTTGGATATCTATGATACTTATTTTCTAAATATAATTGTCTTTCTTCATTGAAATATTGGCATTTGTTCCCAATTCAAAATAATTCATATAATTTGGTGTAGACTTTTTAGCTCACCTGAACCGCTTTTCAACTTCTTCTTCAAACCTGCTGAATGGATTTTGATGAAACTTTATAGAAGGCAAGTACTCAATGTCCTCTACAGAGTTTCTTCATTTCAGCCTGATCAGCCCAGGGGTGGATCCAGGGTGTGGCCAAAGAGGTCCCAGGGGGTATCCCTCTTTACAAATCTTCTCCTCCAGAACTGCCTCATGGATTGAAAAACTAATTGTATCTGAGTCATCTGCATAGATGTATGATTCAAGATTGTTAATTTTGTAGAAATCTGAAAATAAATATTTGACATGTTGACATCTTTTTAAACTTTGTAATTTTCATTCATTTTTGTATGATATTCTCCCCTTTTATTCATTATGATGCATTCATTTTATGCATTTCACCTGTAGTTTGGTAGATTAATGCTTTCCTGAATGGAGTTTGCTGAAAGATAACTTTTTGAATTTTTATGAATTTTTTAAGGTTGCAAAAATGAAAGGGAGTAGGAGGTTAATTTTTCAAACTTTCAGCTTTTTCTTCAAAACTGCTGAAGGGATTTTGATGAGGCTATATAGGATGCAAGTACTAAAGGTCCTCTACCAAGTTCTTTATTTCTGCCAGATCAGTCCAAGGGTGGATCCAGGGGGCAAAAGAGGCCCCCAGGGGGTACCCCTGTTTAAAAAATCTTCTCCTCCAGAACTGCTGCATGGATTGAAAAACTAATTATATTTGAGTGATTTACATAGATGTATAATTCAAATTTGTTAATTTCGTATAAATTGGAAAATAAAATTTTGACGTGTTTTCAACATCTTTTTAGACTTTGTAATTTTCATTCATTTTTGTATGATTTCTTTTTTCCTCCCCTTTTATTTATTATGATGCATTCATTTTATGTATTTTATCTGTGTTTTGCTAGATAAAAGCTTTCCTATGAAGTTTTTAAGACTGCATAAATGAAGGGGTTGGAAGTTATTTTTCACTCTATTGGCGTCTTCTTCAAAATCACTGAAGGGATTTTGATGAAACTTCCTGGGAAGCAACTACTCAAGATCTACTATCAAATTTTTCATTTTGGCCAGATTGGCATAGGTGTAGATCCAAGGTGGAACAAAAGAGGCCTCAGGGGATACCCCTCTTTGAAAATCTTCTCCAGTAAATTCACGGCAACACAGATCAATCCAGTACAAAATTTATTGTATTTAAACTTGTTCTCATTTATTTGCCTGATTGTGGAAAAAAACTGGCTTATGAAATGATGAAGTCTGTCTTTCTGTCTGTCCGTCTATGATAACAATTTGGTTTATCTCTTGTGTTTAGGTTCGTTGTGAGAAGAGCATTGAAACGTCTCATTTAGATAGACCTTGAGGAGAACTATCCATTGCAACCTTTGGTTTTTTTTTTTTAAACTTTTTTGTGGGGATCAAATAAGTAATGGGGTGGGATATGGTTTACTATAGGAACCTATGGGAAATTTTTAATATTTCATTATAACTTTAAAAGAGTATAGTTTAAAACAATTTAACAATATACATCTATTTACTTGTTCCTAATAGGATTGAATATTCATTGAATGATGTGCATTGGGGTCCTTGGGGAGGGGTATACCTCATCTATTAGATTAATATTTTTATGAATTGCTTATTATGGGAAGAAATAATCATTACTATACATTGGGGTCCTTGCGGGATATGCCCCACCCCCTAAAATTAATATATATTTTATCAATAACTTGAAAACCATTCACATCTCCATCCCCAACACATATATATACTTCTTCATTATTGAGAGACACATTCAGTGGTGTATATGGGGCTCCTTGGGGTCTGGCCCTGTCCTCTGAAATATTTATTTTGGCCTTTAACGTAAAAATGGTTCATATCTCCCCTATACAATATATATTCTTGATCTCCATAGAGAGACACATTCTGTGGACTGTGGTGCATATGGGGTCCTTGGATGTCCTGTCTTACCCCAAAAGTCATTTTTTGCTTATAACTTACAAACCATTCATATCTCCACACTAAAGCAAATATGTTCTTGTTCCATATGGAAAGAATCATTCTGTTAGGTCTGTGAATGTACTGTTTCACCTCCACAAATCATTTTTGCAGATTTAACTTGAATAATATTAATATCTCCACCCCTAAACCACATATATTCTTGTTCACTATGGAGAGATATATTCAATTTTGTATATAGTTGTTGTGTCCCACTGCCTTAAATCCTATTTTCGATTTCTGTCAAGACTTGGCAATCTGACCATACTGCTTTTAGCGGATTCTTGTTTTATATACATGTATATTCTACTACCTTTTATTCAAATTTCAAACTTACTTTATCACATGTCTTCCATTTTTTTGAAAATGTATATTGAGTTTGATAATTGAAACAACAGATGACATGGTTAGCAGTACTCAATCATTGCATTTTATCACAATTTGAAATGTAGAAGGATCAGCACTTAGAAGAATTTATTCCACACTTTTAATGTGTCATTTGGATTTGACTGTGGACTTGCATGGATGTTACTTGTCGACAAGAGATGCTTATGTCTCCATGGCACCTGATCCCATCTCTGGATTTCCAGAGGTCCGTGTTTGTCCATTATTCACCAGATTTATATAAATATACAGTAAAACTTTGATGAGTGGAACTTCTCAATGTTACAAACTATTGACAAAGTCCTGAATAATTTTGTTATTTAATGTTACTTAAGCTTGTAAACATTTTATAATTTGAACATTTCTGAATCAAATTTCTTGATGTTTCGATTAAACTTTTGAGCCCAATTTTATAAAATCAACTAAAATTCCTACATATAATTTGAAGTCCAAATTTACATGTGTACAATATAGCCCCATGATCACGATGATATTCTTCTTTCTAATAAACACTCAATGTTTCAATTTAACAAACATTAAGTCAAATTTAACACAAATTATTAATTCTTTTTGTGTAACTGAAATTGAAATTGGCATCCAAAGAACATTTTACCAAAGCTGAGAGTGTGTCTTATGACCACAACTTGTGACCATTTTACAAAATACATATACTTGGCTAACAGTCTGTAGAAGCTCTATTGACTTTCCAAGACAGCTCGTAGTCTGAAGTACTGTTGTACATGTATGATGTAAGTATCCAATATCATCTCTGTAAATGTAGCAAATAAATATAATTAATGTACATTGTAACTACCAAAATTTTATATAGGAATGTGAAAAGATGGCCTGAGATAGTACAAGGTTGATAAAATGGCCATAATATTTGTTATATGGTCAATGAATTTAGGATTAATTACTTATATGTAGGACTAACAAGATTTTGATAAACCAGGCCCCAGGACTTTACAATTTTGTATACTTACATTGTACATGTATGACGTGTACCTGTTATGTTCATTTTTGTGTTTTACAGAAATAAAAGACCAATGCAGCGAGAATCTAGTGAAGGTGAACTTGGAAGAAGAGTGAGGTATTATAGTCTTTTATAATTTTCCTTGTTTTTTTGTATTTGAATTTGCTTTTGAGAAATAAGATAAATGTGATTGTATGATATAGTTCTTTTACTTTGGCCTACATGTATATGTACATATTTTGTCTTAAATATTCAAACTTCCGGTACATGTGAGCCTAGATAATCACAAATGCATGTAATTTAAAAATGTAATTATAAATGTGTGATATTTTAATTTCTTTCACTATCCGAAAACCGTAGCTTATACATTTATACATTTGATGGATAAGAGTTTTTTTTTTAACTCCATCCGACCTTGCATAAAAATTTCAAAAGTGCTGTTTATGATTTGACTTATTTCAGTGTATTGTTTCAAAGTTTGCTGTACATACTGTGTTGGGTTTTTATGCTAAATCTTTTCCGAGGTGATGTTGTAAGGGTCATATATGTATGTGCATCTGAGCGATGTGAATCCTTTATAAATACCAGTGGCATATATACCTAGAAAGCAAATTCAAAATACAAATTCAAGTTGGAAAAACTTAGATATTGTCAAAGAAACTAATTGTTCCATATTGTCATTTTCTGGGAATCAGTATCATTTTGCTGACCAAAGTTACAGGACTACAGTCATCATGAAAAGTTGTATTGTCAGGCCTTTCAATAGAAGCGGAAAGATGAAAAGCTGTATTGTCAAACCTTTCAATAGAAGCGGACAGGTGAAAAGTTCTGTTGTTGAGCCTTTCAGTAGAAGCGGACAGCTGACAAATTTTGCTGGCTATTTTCATGAAATGCAGTGCAATTGGTTGGCTACTTTTTCTCCTGTTCAGAAAAAATGCTGATTCCTATCTACATGTTGGCCTACACATGATGTTCAATGATACTTTTTTGCTGATTTCTATTTACATGTAGACCTACACATAATGTTCAATGATACTTTTTTGCTGATTTTATCTACATGTTGGCCTACACATGATGTTCATTGATACTTTTTTGCTGGTTACTTTAGATAAATTGAAACATATTCCAAAAGACTGTTGAAAGGGCTGCATTGTATAACTCATTTGGGATTATCTGTTTTGATAAATCATTGCTGAGTCAAACATACAATGTTTATTTGTTACTTACACAGTAATATAGTGTGTGCTTATTACAATTTTAATAGTAAGTATGAAATAGAAATGATACAACATGACCTATTTTCTAGTTCACATAACATTACAAAAACCACTCCATATCAGTCTTGAGGTTTTTGGTCCTTGATCTCTTTGGAAAGTCATATGTTGAAATTAAGCATGATCTTCAAATGGTAAAACAATCAACTCTTGTTATAACGACCAGGATTTGATCCAGTAAAATTGCCATTGTATCAAATATGCTGTTATATCAAATTTACAGGCTTGGCACCAAAATGAGAACGCATGAACATAATTCATTGTTATAACCCAGTCAAATGTCAAACCTCTGTTCAATATGAATAAAATAGAATGACTACAGCAAATAAAATAGTGTGTATTGTTATTTTCATTCTAACAATTTCATAAATTATGGCAACGATTTTTTGTTTTTGATATGTTTTGCCTTTATAACAAATCAATTCTAGTGGAAAAATACATGTTTCTTGCCAAAAATAACTACCATTGCCTGAAAGCAAATATGCTGTTATATCAAACAAATTAACATGGATGTAAATTTGTTCCCATGAAATTTCTGCCGTTAAACGAAAATGCTGTTATATCAAGGTTATAAGACCAGTTGACTGTATTATACAAATAATTGTCCATGCAGAGTATGCTACTTGTTACTATCTAGGATATTTTGTGCTAATGATTTAAAATCTCAGTGATTACTATATGATTTAAGTTTTCTAGAAATTAATATCCAGTGCCACCATTGCAGAGTATTTATATAAATATACAGTGTGTTTATTATATTGGCTCTAATCATACACCAAGTGATCACCCAGTTCTGTTGATTTTGTGTAACTTTTAGTGATCCACATTAACATTCCTTTGAAATTACCTTTGTCCAGCAGTAATAAGTTTTTTACACCTTACATTATTAGACAATTTAAATAACATGGTAATGTATGTTGTAACTACAGGATATAGTTGATCATAGACACTATAGTATGTAAATGACAGGTCATTTGCGACAACATTGCCAAATGTTATGTAATGTTATGTTTTCTGCTTTTGTGGTAGGACAAAAAGATAAGCATTCGTGAAATGAGATTGCCTTTCAATTTAACACAGTTGTCAAATAACAAAGTGTAGGTGTTAATACAGCAATGCCTGAGGGTATTTGGATGTCTGTAAAAATAAAGTCTGAGTTGATAAAAAGTTAGGTGTATTTATAGCAGTCGCTATATAAAGAAGACAAAAATAGTCTCAAACTTATATAAAATGTAGTAATGGTGTCTGGTTCCTGAAAAAGATTGCTTACTTGTAGTAAATTTGTGACAATAAATTTGTGACAATATGCTTTACTTGTAGTAAATTTGTGACAATATGCTTTACTTGTAGTAAATTTGTGACAATATGCTTTACTTGTAGTAAATTTGTGATAATACTAGTAATGGCTATACATATACAGGTAGATAAAGTAAATACCAAGTAATGTATAAAACACTTTAAAGGGATTAGCTACAGAAGGGCACCCTTACTATTTGACTAAGGTACTCAATAGATGTGTTAGATCATGTATAGATTTTCTACATTTGTATGTATCTGCTGTTACCCCTCTAGTCACTAATACCATCAGTACTAGTATTTTGAAATATCATTTGCTTCATACATACATTGTAGTTATTCTTTTACTAGAAGAATTAATCTTGATCATGGATACTGTAACTGATAAACTGAAAATGTGTCAGCTTCTGGTCTAATTGTTTCCTTCCCTCTTAGACTCCTGTCTTAAGTTAGGTACATCTTAAGAGTGTCATATGATCAATATTAAGTTATTTTTGGTTGGAGAGGTGAGGTTTATATGCACCTTACTCTTTATGTAAACTCTATATGACAGTTTGTGAATGACTCAGAAGCAGAAAGTTAAGTAGACTATTAACCTAGCAACAGTGGGTATCACGTGTAAGGTCTGTTAAATGACTCATAAACAGTTGTACATGTATGTAGTCAAGTGCCAATTATTCACACACCAATCTTACAGATAAAGTAAACCTTTTATATGTACACATGTATCATTCAGTGATATTATATATAATTTTGTTAAATTCAAACTGAGTTTCTACTGAACATCCCAAACTTTAACACAGAAACTGAATTAAATTTGTTTAAACTAATAAACTTTATTGTACTGAATAATTTTGTTTACAGACTACGTATAGAAAAAAAACCCATGAATTATTAGGATTTTTTTTAGTCCTAGCTCTCACTGATTTATATTTTTCTGAAGTATTGAAGATGTACAGATTGTACATGTACATTGTACCAGCAGGACATGATGATAAGAATTTTAATAGTATTACTATAAATTTGACAGTGAGTTGTAATATCATCAGACTTATCCCAACCAAATAGATATATTATACATGTATTAGTTTATTATAGCAGTTGATTTGATGGCCACTCTGACGAGTCTGTACTCAGTGTGTAGGCATTACAATCAACATTTACATTGTATTAATCATTAAATTTTTAATTTTTCTGAAGAAAACATCTCAAATTTCAGCTTATTGAATTCTTCATTGTTTTACTGAGGAAATGCTTTCTTTTCATATTGGTGTAAAAGTTCTTTTAAACAAGACAATGTATTTAGCAGTAGATATGTTTACTCTGTACAACATTCTGTAGAATCCATGCCATTGCAATGCAGAACAGCTCTGTGACCTTACACATTTCTGCAGGTTTTGTTATCACCATTTTTTACCTATTTTCAGACAACCAGTACAGTACCAAGCTATCAATAATGGAAACATTGAAAGTGATGATCACACATCGGCAGTCCTCAGTCGTTACAAATACTACAGTCGACTGGCTCCACATAGTGACAGCAGTTTTGTATGTACATTATATAATTCAGGTTCCCTGATAGATTTTTCATACTTTGTAGCTTTGGTATATTAAGGTAGCTTCAGATGTTGAATTCCTCCAATGTAGCTTCAGATGTTGAATTCCTCCAATGTAGCTTCAGATGTTGAATTCCTCCTATGTAGCTTCTGATGTTGAATTCCTCCTTTGTAGCTTCTGATGTTGAATTCCTCCTATATAGCTTCAGATGTTGAATTCCTCCTATGTAGCTTCAGATGTTGAATTCATCCTATGTAGCTTCAGATGTTGAATTCCTCTTATGTAGCTTCAGATGTGGAATTCCTCCTATGTAGCTTCAGATGTGGAATTCCTCCTATGTAGCTTCAGATGTTGAATTCATCCTTTGTAGCTTCTGATGTTGAATTCATCCTATATAGCTTCAGATGTTGAATTCCTCCTATGTAGCTTCTGATGTTGAATTCCTCCTTTGTAGCTTCTGATGTTGAATTCCTCCTATATAGCTTCAGATGTTGAATTCCTCCTATGTAGCTTCTGATGTTGAATTCCTCCTATGTAGCTTCAGATGTGGAATTCCTCCTATGTAGCTTCAGATGTTGAATTCCTCCTATGTAGCTTCAGATGTTGAATTCCTCCTATGTAGCTTCTGATGTTGAATTCCTCCTTTGTAGCTTCAGATGTTGAATTCATCCTATGTAGCTTCAGATGTTGAATTCCTCCTTTGTAGCTTCAGATGTTGAATTCCTCCTATGTAGCTTCAGATGTTGAATTCCTCCTATATAGCTTCAGATGTTGAATTCCTCCTATGTAGCTTCAGATGTTGAATTCATCCTATGTAGCTTCAGATGTTGAATTCCTCTTATGTAGCTTCAGATGTGGAATTCGTCCAATGTAGCTTCAGATGTGGAATTCCTCCTATGTAGCTTCAGATGTGGAATTCTTCTTATGTAGCTTCAGATGTGGAATTCCTCCTTTGTAGCTTCTGATGTTGAATTCCTCCTATATAGCTTCAGATGTTGAATTCCTCCTATGTAGCTTCAGATGTGGAATTCATCCTATGTAGCTTCAGATGTGGAATTCCTCCTATGTAGCTTCAGATGTTGAATTCCTCCAATGTAGCTTCAGATGTTGAATTCCTCCTATGATATTGTTAGTCCTTAGAAAATGTGATTTTGGTCTTGGGATGACCTTAAAAAATCCTTAAATGTGGTTCCTTTTTTCCTTTACAAACCATATTTTAGAATTCCTCAAATCACATACAACTTATTTCATATATATATATATAATTTTTTTGTGCATGATTTTGTCAATTTATCTGGTCTCATTTTGTATTTTGTGTGTAAATGATGTATCTAAGACATACATTAACATGTGTATTTCATTGTTATACAGCAAATGCCAGATCACATAGTTCCCACTAACTTCTACTCGGTAATACCAACTGTAGCTGAAGGAAAACAGAGCAGTTTGATTACTATGTAAGTGTGTCTTCTGTCAGTAAATACAAAGTGTTTTTGGAACATCTTGGTTGAAATTTGATTTTTGTGTATTATCTAACTACTTGATCAGTTGAACCATAGACAAATATGTTTATGGTTGAACATATCTACATCAGCACTCTCTGTGTCTTAATATTGGATGTAGTTTCATAAACAATGCAAATATTTTTCTTTCAATACAGCTATCTTATATATAAAAGGATAAATATATAACTTACTGGAATCCTTTGTAAGATCTGACCTACAAAGTTTGAATATGACTGTTCCTTCTCTGCCACTTATTTACTACTGTTCCTTTTCTACCTCTTATATATGACTGTTCCTTCTCTACCTCTTATATATGACTGTTCCTTCTCTACCTCTTATATATGACTGTTCCTTTTCTACCTCTTATATATGACTGTTCCTTCTCTACCTCTTATATATGACTGTTCCTTCTCTACCTCTTATATATGACTGTTCCTTCTCTACCTCTTATATATGACTGTTCCTTCTCTACCTCTTATATATGACTGTTCCTTCTCTACCTCTTATATATGACTGTTCCTTCTCTACCTCTTATATATGACTGTTCCTTCTCTACCTCTTATATATGACTGTTCCTTCTCTCTACCTCTTATATATGACTGTTCCTTCTCTACCTCTTATGTATATAACTGTTCCTTCTCTACCTCTTATATATGACTGTTCCTTCTCTACCTCTTATGTATATAACTGTTCCTTCTCTACCTCTTATATATGACTGTTCCTTCTCTACCTCTTATGTATATAACTGTCCCTTCTCTACCTCTTATATATGACTGTTCCTTCTCTACCTCTTATATATGACTGTTCCTTCTCTACCTCTTATATATGACTGTTCCTTCTCTACCTCTTATGTATATAACTGTTCCTTCTCTACCTCTTATATATGACTGTTCCTTCTCTACCTCTTATGTATATAACTGTCCCTTCTCTACCTCTTATATATGACTGTTCCTTCTCTACCTCTTATATATGACTGTTCCTTCTCTACCTCTTATATATAACTGTCCCTTCTCTACCTCTTATGTATATAACTGTCCCTTCTCTACCTCTTATATATAACTGTCCCTTCTCTACCTCTATTATATGACTGTTCCTTCTCTACCTCTTATATGACTGTTCCTTCTCTACCTCTTATATATGACTGTTCCTTCTCTACCTCTTGTATATGACTGTTCCTTCTCTACCTCTTATATATGACTGTTCCTTCTCTACCTCTTATATATAACTGTTCCTTCTCTACCTCTTATGTATATGACTGTCCTTCTCTACCTCTTATGTATATGACTGTTCCCTTCTCTACCTCTTATATATGACTGTTCCTTCTCTACCTCTTATATATGACTGTTCCTTCTCTACCTCTTATATATGACTGTTCCTTCTCTACCTCTTATGTATATAACTGTTCCTTCTCTACCTCTTATATATGACTGTTCCTTCTCTACCTCTTATGTATATAACTGTTCCTTCTCTACCTCTTATATATGACTGTTCCTTCTCTACCTCTTATGTATATAACTGTCCCTTCTCTACCTCTTATATATGACTGTTCCTTCTCTACCTCTTATATATGACTGTCCCCTTCTCTACCTCTTATATATGACTGTTCCTTCTCTACCTCTTATGTATATAACTGTTCCTTCTCTACCTCTTATATATGACTGTTCCTTCTCTACCTCTTATGTATATAACTGTCCCTTCTCTACCTCTTATATATAACTGTTCCTTCTCTACCTCTTATATATGACTGTTCCTTCTCTACCTCTTATATATAACTGTCCCTTCTCTACCTCTTATGTATATAACTGTCCCTTCTCTGCCTGTCCCTTCTCTACCTCTTATGTATATAACTGTCCCTTCTCTACCTCTTATATGACTGTTCCTTCTCTACCTCTTATATATGACTGTTCCTTCTCTACCTCTTGTATATGACTGTTCCTTCTCTACCTCTTATATATAACTGTTCCTTCTCTACCTCTTATATATAACTGTTCCTTCTCTACCTCTTATGTATATAACTGTCCCTTCTCTACCTCTTATGTATATAACTGTCCCCTCTCTATCTTATATATATGACTGTTCCTTCTCTACCTCTTATATATGACTGTTCCTTCTCTACCTCTTATGTATATAACTGTCCCTTCTCTACCTCTTATATATGACTGTTCCTTCTCTACCTCTTTATATATGACTGTTCCTTCTCTTACCTCTTTATATATAAACTGTTCCTTCTCTACCTCTTATATATGACTGTTCCTTCTCTACCTCTTATGTATATAACTGTTCCTTCTCTACCTCTTATATATGACTGTTCCTTCTCTACCTCTTATGTATATAACTGTTCCTTCTCTACCTCTTATATATAACTGTTCCTTCTCTACCTCTTATGTATATAACTGTCCCCCTTCTCTACCTCTTATATATGACTGTTCTCTTATGTATATAACTCTCTCTACCTCTTATATATGACTGTTCCTTCTCTTCCTCTTATATATAACTGTTCCTTCTCTACCTCTTATATATGACCCTTGTTACCCTATCTCTAACTGTCCCTTCTCTTATGTATATAACTGTTCCTTCTCTACCTCTTATATATGACTGTTCCTTCTCTACTCTTATGTATATAACTGTCCCTTCTCTACTCTCTTATGTATATAACTGTCCCTTCTCTGCCTGTCCCTCCTCTACCTCTTATGTATATAACTGTCCCTTCTCTACCTCTTATATGACTGTTCCTTCTCTACCTCTTATATATGACTGTTCCTTCTCTACCTCTTATATATGACTGTTCCTTCTCTACCTCTTATATATAACTGTTCCTTCTCTACCTCTTATGTATATAACTGTCCCTTCTCTACCTCTTATGTATAAAACTGTTCCTTCTCTACCTCTTATATATATGTTCCTGTACCCTTCTCTACCTTCTCTTCTTATATATAACTGTCCCTTCTCTACCTCTTATATATGACTGTTCCTTCTCTACCTCTTATATATATAACTGTTCCTTCTCTACCTCTTATGTATATAACTGTCCCTTCTCTACCTCTTATATATGACTGTTCCTTCTCTACCTCTTATATATGACTGTTCCTTCTCTACCTCTTATGTATATAACTGTCCCTTCTCTACCTCTTATATATGACTGTTCCTTCTCTACCTCTTATGTAACTGTTCCTTCTCTACCTCTTATATATGACTGTTCCTTCTCTACTGTTATATTCTCCTTCTCTCTCTTATGTATATAACTGTTCCTTCTCTACCTCTTATATAAAACTGTTTTTCTCTACCTCTGATGTATATAACTGTCTCTTCTCTACTTATGTATTAAATGTCCCTTCTCTACCTCTTATATATGACTGTCTCTTCTCTACCTCTTATGTATATAACTGTCCCTTCTCTACCTCTTGTATATGACTGTTCCCTTCTCTACCTCTTATATATGACTGTTCCTTCTCTTCCTCTTATATATAACTGTTCCTTCTCTACCTCTTATATATGACTGTTCCTTCTCTACCTCTTATGTATATAACTGTTCCTTCTCTACCTCTTATATATGACTGTCCCTTCTCTACCTCTTATGTATATAACTGTCTCTTCTCTACCTCTTATATATAACTGTCTTTTCTCTACCTCTGATGTATATAACTGTCTCTTTTCTACCTCTTATGTATATAACTGTCTCTTCTCTACCTCTTATGTATATAACTGTCCCTTCTCTACCTCTTATATATGACTGTTCCTTCTCTACCTCTTATATATGACTGTTCCTTCTCTTCCTCTTATATATGACTGTTCCTTCTCTACCTCTTATATATGACTGTTCCTTCTCTACCTCTTATGTATATAACTGTTCCTTCTCTACCTCTTATATATGACTGTTCCTTCTCTACCTCTTATGTATATAACTGTTCCTTCTCTACCCTCTTATATATGACTGTTCCTTCTCTCTACCTCCTCTTTTCTACCTCTTATATAACTGTTCCCTTCTCTACCTCTTATGTATATAACTGTCCCCTTCTTACCTCTTATATATGACTGTTCCCTCTATTATATGACTGTTCCTTCTCTACCTCTTATATATGACTGTTCCTTCTCTACCTCTTATATATGACTGTTCCTTCTCTACCTCTTATGTATATAACTGTTCCTTCTCTACCTCTTATATATGACTGTTCCTTCTCTACCTCTTATATATGACTGTTCCTTCTCTACCTCTTATATATAACTGTTCCTTCCTACCTCTTATGTATCTACCTTCTTACCTCTTATATAACTGTCCCTTCTCTACCTCTTATTATATGACTGTTCCTTCTCTCTTATATATGACTGTTCCTCTTAGATCTTATATATGACTGTTCCTTCTCTACCTCTTATGTATACTGTTCCTTTTCTAACTTATGTCCCTTCTTCTACCTCTTATATATGACTGTTCCTTCTCTACCTCTTATATATAACTGTTCCTTCTCTACCCCTTCTCTAACTGTCCCTTCTTACTCTATATGACTGTTCCTTCTCTAACTCTTATATATGACTGTTCCTTCTCTACCTCTTATGTATATAACTGTCCCTTCTCTACCTCTTATATATGACTGTTCCTTCTCTACCTCTTATATATAACTGTCCCTTCTCTACCTCTTATATATGACTGTTCCTTCTCTACCTCTTATATATGACTGTTCCTTCTCTACCTCTTCTTGTATATGACTGTTCCTTCTCTACCTCTTATATATGACTGTTCCTTCTCTACCTCTTATGTATATAACTGTCCCTTCTCTACCTCTTATATATGACTGTCCCTTCTCTACCTCTTATGTATATAACTGTCCCTTCTCTACCTCTTAGATATAACTGTTCCTTCTCTACCTCTTATATATAACTGTCCCTTCTCTACCTCTTAGATATAACTGTCCCTTCTCTACCTCTTATATATGACTGTCCCTTCTCTACCTCTTATATATAACTGTCCCTTCTCTACCTCTTATATATGACTGTTCCTTCTCTACCTCTTATGTATATAACTGTTCCTTCTCTACCTCTTATATATAACTGTCCCTTCTCTTCTTAGATATAACCTTCTTACCTGTATATGACTGTCCCTTCTCTACCTCTTATATATAACTGTTCCTTCTCTACCTCTTATATATGACTGTTCCTTCTCTACCTCTTATGTATATAACTGTCCCTTCTCTACCTCTTATATATGACTGTCCCTTCTCTACCTCTTATGTATATAACTGTCCCTTCTCTACCTCTTAGATATAACTGTCCCTTCTCTACCTCTTATATATAACTGTCCCTTCTCTACCTCGTATATATGACTGTTACTTCTCTACCTCTTATATATAACTGTCCCTTCTCTACCTCTTATGTATATAACTGTCCCTTCTCTACCTCTTATATATGACTGTTCCTTCTCTACCTCTTATGTATATAACTGTTCCTTCTCTACCTCTTATATATAACTGTCTTTTCTCTACCTCTTATGTATATAACTGTCTCTTCTCTACCTCTTATGTATATAACTGTCTCTTCTCTACCTCTTATGTATATAACTGTTCCTTCTCTACCTCTTATATATAACTGTCCCTTCTCTACCTCTTATATATGACTGTTCCTTCTCTACCTCCAACATGAAGCTAAATTAATTTCCATTGAACTCTCAGGAATATGTATGTTTTCTAGTCCATGGAAAAATGAAAATAAAAGCAGAATAGAGGTATAGCATCGAGTAGGAGGCACTTGTTATGCAAATGACACATGAATAAGTCCCTGTCCATTTTGAAAAGTATCAAATTAAAGTGTTTGTCAACTAATCGCTATTGATAACCTGCCTTAATGAGATTCCTCATGCATATTTCCTTTATTTATACATCCTATATGGTGACCACATGCCTTTCATAGCTAGTGAATGCTCAATTTCAGCTGACAGTCACTTGTATACTGTGTGTAGAGTGATAGCGCAAAGGGAGGTAACTCGAACATTGAACGTTACAATTTCTAGTTCTCGTTTCCACGGAAGTTGGGGAAAATTGCAATGTCCATTGTCAGGTGTTTACAAAACAATTATCACAACTTTTAAAGTTAATCACAATTAGATTGGGATGTATAAACCTAAACTTTTTGTGTAATCGGTCTGTTCATAATTGATTTCGAGTAGAAACGATGTCTTCAACAAAAAAACAAAGTTTTATCCGTTGCCGAAAGCGTTTATATATATAAGTGAAATTGTTGATAGATTGTTTTGTCACATCGTGACTTTTGGCCTAAATTATGTTGATGAAAAATTATTTCTTTAACAATAAACATTGGGTAAACTGTCTTTTTCACCCCTTACAGTTATTTATATTAATAATTAATACAAAATAGAGAATGCTGTTTGGTTGTTTATTTAGTCTAGGCAGAGTACCAGTTCATGTACCACAGTAATAGCCCTGAATAGAATTGTTTACATTCGTTATTATAAGCCCAAAAATTTGTTTTAAATCACAGCCATTTTTCACTATGGAAAAAATTATTTTACCTGTTCCCAGTGTCATGTTTGGTTTAAATTTAAGTAGTTTCCATAAATGCTCATGTTTTATATTGAAATAAGTGTTAATGCATGACAGACAATATAATAAGTTGGTGCGGAAGATACAACAAATAAAATTTAGAATATTCACTTTGAATTTATTTAGAGGCTGGAAATTGAATTTTATTTTGTTTTTAGATCTACATTAATTTGATATGCTAGATAGAAGTAGTCTGCATCCAATGACTATTTTAGTACTTTCAGTACTTTGGTATACAACTGCTAATTCTCTACCTCTTATACGACTGTTCCTTCTCTACCCTTTATATAGGACCGTTCCTTCTCTACCTCTTATATATGACTGCAATTTCAAATCTGACCTGAAAACATTTATTTTGTTTTTAGATCTACATTAATTTGATATGCTAGATAGAAGTAGTCTGCATCCAATGACTATTTTAGTACTTTGTACTTTCGAAAAACCTCCAGACTGTTCCTTCTCTACCCTTTAATAATAACCTCTTAATAGACTGCAATTTTTATCGAAACCAAAGTGGTCGATAAAAGATGAAGTTCATAGGCTTTTATTTGATAAAACCAAGTTCTGAATTTAACCCAATGTGGTTGCCAAGTGGTAATGTACATGGCTTGCAATGCCTGGGGTCGTGAGTTTGGTCCAGTCAATCACCAAATACTTTTTGTCATTTGAAAAACGTGCTGACCCTGAAACTTGCGCCATTACCAATTGTCACAGCTTGTCAAGTGTGGAGAACATTATCCTAGAATTGCGTATCATACGTAGATGTGAAAAAAATCATTTTGTTCGTGAAAAGTATTACATTTTAAGTTATTGAAGTCCTAAATCACATTATGGTCGATAATAGCCTGACATGGTTGATAATTCACTGCCTCTGTTGAAAGATACGTAAAACGTAGAAAATATTAATGATAGTTACCGTTGTATTTATGGACACGTTTCTAACATTAACAGTTTGAATTTGGCAATTAATTAATGCTTAAATGTTTGATAATACCCCATCTTGCTCTATATAGATACCTATATATATATATATATATATATATATATATATATATATTTATATATTCCTGTTTAAATTTTTTAAAGATTTTCATTGTGGAATACAATGATGGGAACATCTATTTTGAGTATGCCC
The DNA here is from genome assembly GCA_030159075.1 of Atrina japonica. Lineage (NCBI taxonomy): Eukaryota > Metazoa > Mollusca > Bivalvia > Pterioida > Pinnidae > Atrina > Atrina japonica. The sequence goes on from BROG01000621.1 coordinate 194,518, forward strand.
TGGGCAATTCGAGAGGTAAGTCTACCTGCACTTTTGATCATTATTTTTTATCAAGTAGTCATACATTTCACTAAATTTTACCCTCAATCAGAAACTTTACAATGCACAACAAATTGACTGAGAAAAGTTTGATTTTGCTACTCACACTAGTGGTCTAGTGACAGAGCATTAGACACACTAATGGAAGGGTCTGAGTTTGATTTTCTTACTCACAATGGTCTAGTGCTAAAGCATTAGACACACAAAGGGAAAGGCTTGAGTTGGATTTTGCTACTCACAATGGTCTAGTGATAGAGCATTAGACACACAAATGGAAGGGCCTGAGTTTGATTTTGCTACTCACAATGGTCTAGTGCTAAAGCATTAGACACACAAATGGAAGGGCTAGAGTTTGATTTTGCTACTCACACTAGTGGTCTAGTGATAGAGCATTAGACACACAAATGGAAGGACTTGAGTTTGATTTTCTTACTCACAATGGTCTAGTGCTAAAGCATTAGACACACAAATGGAAGGGCTTGAGTTGGATTTTGCTACTCACAATGGTCTAGTGATAGAGCATTAGACACCCAAATGGAAGGACTTGAGTTTGATTTTCTTACTCACAATGGTCTAGTGCTAAAGCATTAGACACACAAATGGAAGGGCTTGAGTTGGATTTTGCTACTCACAATAGTCTAGTAATAGAGCATTAGACACACAAATGGAAGGACCCGAGTTGGATTTTGCTACTCACAATGGTCTAGTGATAGAGCATTAGACACACACATGGAAGGACTTGAGTTGGATTTTGCTACTCACAATGGTCTAGTGATAGAGCATTAGACACACAAATGGAAGGGACTGACTTTGATTTTACTACTCACAATAGTCTAGTGATAGAGCATTAGACACACAAATGGAAGGGACTGAGTTTGATTTTACTACTCACAATAGTCTAGTAATAGAGCATTAGACACACAAATGGAAGGGCCCGAGTTGGATTTTGCTACTCACAATGGTCTAGTGATAGAGCATTAGACACACAAATGGAAGGGAATGAGTTTGATTTTAATACACAATAGTCTAGTAATAGAGCATTAGACACACAAATGGAAGGGCCCGAGTTGGATTTTGCTACTCACAATGGTCTAGTGATAGAGCATTAGACACACAAATGGAAGGGCCTGAGTTTGATTTTCATACTCACAATGGTCTAGTGACAGAGCATTAGACACACAAATGGAAGGGCTCGAGTTTGATACCCAGTACCTAGTCACACTTAATACTTAATATACATGTGGTCAGTTACTGTTAATTTGGCATTAATTAACAGAAGTGAAAGGCATGGGTCTCTGTGACCAGATTTGTGTGTGTGTGTGTGTGTGTATGCATGTGTTTATGTTGTTGTGACTGTGTATGTGTGTGTGTGTGTGTGTGTGTGTGTGTGTGTGTGTGTGTGTGTGTGTGTGTGTGTGTGTGTGTGTGTGTGTGTGTTGAAAGAAGTGTGTATACATAGTTTCTCTATCTCTTTAAATGTTTGTAATATTTTCTCATTTGTTCATCTTTTATGTGAAAGTATAAAATAGAAATTTCAAATATGTCACAACTTTAATTGCAGGCAGGATTTGCCACTGGTATTACTCTGTTGGTGTTGATGGCTGTACTGATGTTGTACACCAGTTATAGAATACTCAAGTCTATGCAATCATTTGGTAATTATTGGGTCAAAAGATTAAAGGTTGTTCTCAATAAAATATAAGGTTATGGAAATACAGTTCACCCCATATACCGCCACCTTTTTTTCTCTTAGTTTTGGCGATATAACAGTTTTGGTACACAGGCACTTGTTTTTATCAATGAGGGTAGAAAATTACATATTGTGTAGGGAAAGATAGTCAACTAAAATGCCTACCGTTGACTCCCTCGCTTGGAAAAATTATTACCTTTGTAGCTATTAATCATCAATCTGCATTTGCCTTATGTTGTTTATTACATATTTAAGAAAGATAGATGATAGAAACAAGTGTCTGTGGTTTGGCAACCAAATAATCTTGATCCATTTCTAACATTTCTGTTTAAAATAAATTTCTAACATTTCTGTTTAAAATCAATCTTTGGCAGGCCAGTAATACCAAGGCTTTAAGTTTATATATCCCATCTACTCATAATTATTTGTTGAGGTGTGTGAACACACGATGTAAGAATATTCCAACTCTTACGGAAACATGATTAGATACTTGTAAGCTGGTCCCCGACTGACTACAACACTTTGTTTTAGAGGAAAGAGGAAATACAAATGGATACCAGTTGATAACACTAGATATTTGAGTTATATACTGTTCTGATCATATTATGAAGTTAACAAGCCACTGTTGGCTAACAGTTGTTCTCATACCTGTTTTTTCACCTTATCTGGCAATATGTTTGAGGGATTTAACATGTTTAAAAGAATATATTGGAGAATCAGTGGCAGATGGCGATATGCGTGTTTTGGCGTTATAACGGGGGAATTATATATTAGGAAATTTGTTCTTTTAGAAATAGTGGCGTTAAGCAGATTTGGTGTTATAACGAGGATGATATATCGGTCGAGAACTGTAGATAAAATTAATATTTTTATGTTCTTCTAATTTTTCTTAACAGAGACAAAGTTTGATAATGAAGTTGACAACATTTGATATTGCCTATCCTCATTGGAGAAAAGAGTCATATTTTCACATCATTTTTTTATATAAACTTGTGAATTTTATGTAAAATATGGTATCAGTAGGGCCAGTGATTTTCTGTGATTGCGGAATTGCGGACAGAATAGCAGAATCAGCAATCTGAAACATAATTTGCATTTTTGAAAAATCTTTAAAAATTCCAACAGGAGACAGAATTGATTAAATTGTGAATTAGTTAGTGTGCTATTTCCATCTGTTATAAACTTCAATTCTTTGTTTATTTAAAATATTTCATCACATAATTTTACATCAATTACTATTTTATCCCGTAGATCTATTGGCCTACATTTACACATTGAAAGATAAGGGCAATCATTTCCATTATCGTAACATCAGTACTGACTGACATCTGCTTATATGGTGTCTTCTAAAACAAAAATAGCTTAATTTGATAACTTGAATTACGTTTTCATTTTGTTTATTTCAATTTCTGAATATATATACCAACCTTTATAATTTATAAAAAAAATTTCACAATGTACAATCCATCCTAACTTTTTACGACATACCGCTTCATTGACACTGCCAGTTTGTGTTACCAACACAAACACGTGTTCACACCTTGATGTTTTTGACAGTGAGCTGTGATGGCTGAAGACACATGTATGTAAAAAGAGGAGATTTCCTTCCATTTAAAAAATAAATACATCAGCATGGGTTGATAGTTTCCATGGAATCTTTATGAGGATGGTGACATTTAATTTTGCAAATTCTGTTAGCATAGTATAGATTACCCTAGTGTTGATACAATAAATTAAAAGACTAAAAATCAAATACATGTACATGTAGATCTACTTTATAAGTTTATTTAAAGTAAAAAAAAAATCACCAAATAAAACTCCACAGACCTGTTCTAAGTTAAGTGATAAATTCAAGCAAAAATAAGTAATTAGAAATTATCTGTACAATTTCCAAAAAACTACATGTAGGTTTGCAGACTTTCAAATTATTTATCAAATATTTCAAAATTTTAAAAACATACAGTGTTGCATATACATATATATGTTTTATTTAATTCGCTTTTTAAATCTATCATTAAATTGGTATGGCAGAATATTGAAAGTATGATTATGAGTCTGTATTGTTAAATATTTTTCATCTAAAGTATGTTTTTAGTTCTTTTTCTTATGAAAACAGAAAAAAACGGAATTCACCAAAACTGAAAACAGAATTGAAGCAAATCTGAAATGGAAAATCACTGGCCCTATATCAGAATACAGTGTCCCCTTCGAGTCTGTTTAAAGACCAACTTTTGTGAGTTTTCTACAACTGATATATATCTACATATATATGTCAATAGTACATTGAGTACCTGTCGAAAAATTGGAACCATCATTGATGAAAGGCGGGGATTCCCTTCACAGCGGACAACATTATGATAACATTGTGAACAAACACCCCTACTTTTTTGGACCATTTTCGTTCATTCATTTCAATAAATAATGCTACGAGATCACATTTTAATTATTATACATCTTGTTTCTGATAACAAATTATATGCTATAATGTCATTGAATTTGAAATATCAAACATTTTCCAAATTCTGAAGTGAGCCCTCCGGCCAGTAGTAATCCTAAACAATTAGGCAATATCATCTGTTTCTATCTGCAGGCCTATGTGTGGACCAATCAGTGATATTTATCAGTCATTAAATATGATTTTATTTTAGTGTGTAGTTTTATAACAATACTTTTGCATATCTACTTTCTGCACGATTACTTTTGAGTTGTTTAAAATAAAATACCTGGTATATAATAGATACACTCTGCAGTGGAAATTTCCCTGTATACAGTATGTATGTTACACTTTCTTTGTCAGCACACTAACTTCTACACATCTCAGCAGGACTTTATGAAACTTGATGCAAGAGTTGAGTATAGCATTATCTCAGACAAGTTTGTGTAAGCATTTTTTTATTTTTTTTATTGACATTCTCAAAGTGACATTAGTATAAGGATAAGATTTAGTTCATATTTCAACTGATTCGTTAATTGCATATCAAAGTTACATAGAAAATGTCCAAAAATAAATTCAGCGGCGTGACCATGACAAACTTTCACAGCAAACTTCTTAGATTGTTATTTAATTTACATTATAGGTTCTGTAGGAGGAGTTTTAGATTTCTCTGATGTCTGTTATCGTTACTTGGGACGATGGGCTCAAGTTTTAGCTGTTACCTCATCATTATTGACCTTACTTGGAGGTGCTATAGTGTACTGGATTCTTATGTCTAATTTTATGTACAATGTTGTCACATTTATTTATCGTAAGTATTTACAAATTATATAAGAATTTTGTCTGTAGTAAATAGTATTTAATGTAAGATTTTGAATGCCTCTGATTTGTTAACATTGCTTGAAAAACTTTGTTTTTATATTACTTGAAAATTGGCTTTGTGTTAATTACTTAATGTTTTATGTGTATATCAGACTCTTCTGGTTAATCATTTTCTCTCTATAGGTATGAGAGATGTATCAATCTAATTAAAAAACTGATCTCTCATCATGCCCTTTTTCTGATATGTTGCATAGAGGATCTAATTCAATCTGCTATGGCTTCATGTGCAGATGACCTCATAAGTGTGTAATAATTGACCATTGAAAATGTGACTTGCAGATTTTTGAAAGCTTATTGAATGGCAAAGAGATGTATTTCATTTTAAAATAAAGAAACCAACAGTCCACAGAATTCATTCAGAATATATTTGGTGATTTGTTCCTATCCAAGGTTATGAAAAAATTCCTCTACTTTCGGATTTTGTGTGTGCAGTGTTGTTTATAATGTTAAAATGTTTACATCTCTTTGCCAAGTCATTTCATTGGTAGAAAATGACACATCCATGTGGTCATCTGCACTTGACCCCATAGCAGATTGCATTACATCCTATATGTGACATCAGAAAACATTAGAGATTAGTTTTTAATTAGATTAGGGAGAGGGGCCTCCGTGGCCGAGTGGTTAGAGCATTGCGCTTTAAATCACAAGGCCTCTCACCTCTGGTTCGAATCCCGCTAGGGTCATTTCGAATTAAGTGGGAAAGTTTGCCAGTTTTCTTGCGGAAGGTCGGTGGTCTTTACCCGGGTAACCGGGTTTTCTCCTCCACCAATAAAAACTGGACGCCATCATATGACTGAAAGATTGTTGAGTATGGCGTAAAACAAAAATCAAATCAAATTAGATTAGGGATGTATATATTATAGTTGGGGTCTTGCATTCATCCATGACCAATATGTCCTGAAACAAACAATATGTGATATTTTTAACACATGTCACAGTTCACTTGTTTTTTTGTTCAAACAAATTCTCAAATCATGGTGATAACCATTTTGACTGTGTTTATGTTCTTTTTTTCAGATCAAACATCTGATACAGATCATAATTCAACACAGTCTCATGATTATGGTATGTACAACTACTTTATTTGTTTATCAGATGTTTTAATTGTGTTGAAGTGTTAAAATTACAACTTGTATATAAAGAACACTCAGGGGGAATTACAAAAAACGGTCTTCATAGACAGTTGGTCTTTATATAAAGGATATGAAATTTAAGGGATTGGAGATGACTTTCATTATTTCCAACAACATATTTCTTCCCTGGTTAGATGTTCCATTTAGTAAATGTACATTGTAATAGGTTTTTCGTACCTCCAAAATTCTGGGTGCAAGTATGTAAAATTAGGTATTTTTGTGTATTTTTGGGAAAATACAAGCCATTTTTGCAGTGGTAAAGGTCCTGTAGTCATACCCAAAATAGGCATAGGAAAATCCCTGTACATGTACAACATATAAATAATGAGAATAAGAAATAATTCAATGTTTTTAATAATTTTATTTTAATTTATGGTGAAATTGTAGTATATACATAGAGGATACTTCATGATATGGCAATGTTGAGACAGATTTAATAATTTCAAAGTCGATGATCTGTGTTGTTAAGTCACACAGAAGTGTAAGAATAGACAGAAAGTTGTAGAAAGATGAATTTTATTTAATTTTCATTTTATTCGACATAATCCAATGCTACGAGCACCTGTGATTTTACTCTGGATTGAGATGTTGACACATTATGTTCAATAAGATAAAATGTAAGATAATTACCCCAGATCAAGAAAACAAAACATCAATCATTCAGTGATGATATTTAAATGCGCCTGTTTGTAAAGACACCTCGTCACAAAGTGTGTCCTTTTTGAAATTATTTCTTTTTTAGTCTTAGTCTTTTGCTGATTAAGTAATCATCACTGGAAACTTGGCTCAATAATTGTGTAAAAACAAAACATCAATTAGAAGTGAGACTGAAAAATACCCTGTTGCATGTCTGAGTGCCTAATTACCATGGGCATTAATTGACACCTCCAGGTTGTTGAACTGTCAAAACATTGTGTCTTGCGCCATGTTTTGATTAGTTCTTGACCCGCGAGAATTAATTTTCTCCCTTCCACTATGCTACATAACTACTGTGGGCAAAATACAGTGTTGCCAGTTGGGTAAAGCTTGTGGTTGCTGTATAAGGGGCAAATATATTGTAATTCTCAAGGGGCGGTCCAAATACGGTCGTTATGGACAGGAAGTCATTATATATGAGGGCGCCGTTAAGGCAAGTTTGACTGTCATTACAATTATCAGTATCAGACTTGCCAACCCTCCCGTTTTTAATAGAAACCTTCCAATTTTAACCCTCTCCTTCTGAATATATGTTTTTAATTATGATCCTTACCTTTTTTCGAAATCTGGAATTTATAAAATGTTTTGGCCCATTTTCATTTCAGTATGTATATTAGTATCATCCTCAGGCTTGCACCCAGTCATTTGAGTCATTTGAACTATTGTTTTACCTAATGCCAAGTTTTTGTGACCTGTTAACGGCTTGGTTTGAAAATGGCTTCCAATAGAAATACAAAGAGTACATTAACATGTCAACTAAAAAGAAAAACAGACGGGATCAAAGTACATTGCAACTCATTTAATTGCATGAGAAGTAAGAAAGATGTATTACTAATATCCGGAATGCGTTTTGTACCCTTTTGTTATATACCTACCTGTGTAATTTATGGGTAATAAAATAGTTCCACCTAATGGCGTCTCATGTATTCGAAAGTGGACCGTGAGGTCATAAACATTTGGGATGACAGAACAGTAACCATCAAGAATGTCATTTTTATTTTCCTAAATTTGATGAGGCTTGCCGGATGCCGGGCCAGTCAAGTTGAACAGATTAGAGCTTCTATTTACAGGTTAGCGATGATGACAAATCTCAAAACGTAATCTTCATATGCAGGTGAGCTGGAATATACGAAGCTGAAAAGTCAAACACGGAGGAAGACTATGATAATTGAAAGATTATTTTGCCCCACGATTCAAAAATTTATAAGTTTCGAAATCACAAACAGGCACACCAGTCGCTTGACGACTTTGTTACAGAATTACAGTCTCGCTAAATCTTGTGATGATTGATTAGTGGTCTGAACTGTAAGTCTAATCGTAGAAAAGCTCTGAGAGAGCCTACCTCAAGGACATGTCCGTAAAACACATGCTAGGTCATGGAGACAAATGAAAATGTAAACGCATGAAGTTCGCAGTCTACATCGCGGTCGTGGTCGCGGACCAAAAGCCCTGGTAGGGGTAAATCACATATACACTAATCACGTGGTCGCACAGTAGCCTAATACATGTCGCAATTGTGGTGGTATATACCCACACCGAGGTACCTGAGCGCAAGGCTTGTCATTTTTTGTAAAAAGAAAAAACCACTTTCAGTGTCGGAAACGTTCGTCGGTTAACGCTCATACCGTTGTTACAATTACCACAGATTAAGGTCTCAGGTAGTTCATTGCGAGGATGAATATCCGGGGAAGTTCATAGCTTTGAGGGTAATTATCCCAAGATTTCGTTAAGAATTTTTCTCCGACACTGGAGCATCTGTCAATATTTTAGATGAAAACACAAATCTCTAGTTCCCCAAGAGCGTCGACAGTCACATACCTTACTAACAAAAGCTTAATGTACTAGGGCGCTAAATGTCGAAACTAAGACAAAGTCGCAACAAATTAAGTTTTGTGTTGCAACTATGGTGCTTTGATTGGTTTCCTTCAAACAGATCTTGTTCGCATTATACGGTTGCTGTTTTCCGCAGTTGTTTCATGGCATAGGTCGGTTGAAGGGTAAAACAGTCAATACACATTGACGAGTCGGTGTAGCTCAGCGACATCTTTCACCTTCGAGAAGGGGCAGAAATTGAGAAACTTCTTAACGAGGATATCACCCACCCCTTGGGTTTCCCCAATTGTTACTCCTCCTAAGAAAAACCAAACCGCAATTAGACTTTGTGTTGATATGAGACAGGCTAACAAGTAGTGAGGGAAAGACACTTAATGCCTACAATACGAACTCATCACTGATCTAAATGGTGCGTTTTTAGTCGACTCGATTTAAGGTCAGCACCAATTAGTTTGAGGACTGTCATATGGGACTTAGGTATAAGAGATTAAACTTTGGCATCAGTTCTGCTTCGGAGATTTTTCAGGAAGCTTCGTTGTGTTATCAGAAACAACCCGGATGACATTATTGTGTTTGGTAAAACCCGAACATGATTTAGAGGCAACATAGAAACTTTGAACAGAGGCAAATTTTAATAAGGACCCTCTCAGTAGTAAAGGAATATCTCCTGACCCAGTTAAGGTAAAGGCCATTATCAGAATGTCAAAGAGTTTTTTTAATGACTTCATATTGCTCTCGTTTTATTTCCTACTCCACTACAGTGAGCCACTGCGTTTTCGAATGGTCATCTACCGGAAGAGGCTACATTTGAGTTGTAAAATGTTGTTGGACCCTCTTACTTTGACCCAAAGAAACCAATTGAGATATTGGTAGATGCATCCTTAGGTCTCGGTATACTAGTTCATCGGCGGTAGTAGCTTATGCTAGTATACATCCTCATAGCAGACTGAACGCAGGCCCTGGCAGTGGTATGGGCCTCACTTTGACATGTCAGAGGCGCTCAACATTGAACTGACCACAAACCCTTAGAGCAGATTTAAACCCAAACCACCCTTGCGGATCGAGCGTTGGGGACTTCGTCTTCAACAAGTTTTTGTGACAATCCTGCTGACTATATGTCAAGACATCCTGTTGATGTTCCAAGTAGGTCAAGTGAAGAATACTTGGCTGAACAATATGTGAGTTCAGAATCATGTCCCAAGATGAATGGTTAAACTTCCAATGACAAAACACTACAAAAGAAGAGTTCACACGTAATGGAAGTTAAACACATTACTGACCCAGATATTGATATCACAGAATTACAAGTTAGGTCTGTCTGTAATGAGCTAGTACTGACAATGTTTTACTTAGAGACAATCGAATTGTGTTGTCGTGAGAGTCAACTGGCAAAAAGAAGGTCTTCAAGGAATAACCAGACTAAGGCTTTCCTACGTTCAAAGGTGTGGTTCCAAACAAAGATTTTTATCAACTACTGTAAACCCAGAAGGTTTGAACCTTTCAAAATGTCTGAGCTACCCAGTGGTCCCTGGGAAAACCTTAGTGTAGATTTTTGCGGCCCTTTGCCGTCTGGTGACTATATTTTTGTTATTACCGATGAGTACAGTCGTTAGAGTTGTTGAGTCAGTGTCGGCAAAGGTGGATAAAGTGATAAGTTTTGGTATACCAAAGGTTGTCAAGCGGACAATGGCCTCATGGCGCTTTGCGGAGACAACAGGTTTCGTACATAAAATGATTATGGCCACGTGCTAACTCGCAAGCTGAGTCACTTAACAAACCGCTCATGAAAGTCATTCGTGCTTCCAGATCGATCAAATTGGAAACATAAATGTATCGGTTCTTGCGTCAGCATCGCGCTACGCCACACACGTCAACAGGGTTTAATCGTGAACAGTACAAAGTTGCCACAAGTGAGTGTGAAGACACACGAACTGATGTGTTCGACAATATGATAAGCATCTAAAAGTGTTATGAGAAACTATGCAAATAACAAGTCTTTAGGTCTACAAAAGACACTGTCTCACATGTCTACTAAGAAATAGAGAAAATAATATTGTTGAAAAGAAAAAGGGAAACCTCTCAGATCCTCTGGAGTCGAATTAACCAGGAACTCTTCATTTTTCAAAAAAGAAAAACATTCCAGGAACAACGATTTTCCATTGGATGATGAACTAGACATTCCACAGTTTTTCTACAGATACACCGGAGAAGTCAAAGACATGTACTTCACAAATGCGTCATGTCATATGATACTAACGTCACATCAACGTCGAGACAAAGGCCTAGTCGTGTGATACATCCAAAGAAATTTGGGACACATCCTTAAAATCAAGGCCGAATTCTTTCAGAACCATTTGAAGTGTTTAATTGAGTATCATTCAAATTATGTTTGATTTTGTGTTTATATGAAATCATTTGATCTATAATGATGTTAGTGACTTCATATTTGGACATTGTATATCCATGTGAACTTAAATACATTTATTTGTTTAAAAAATTTAATCACTTCTTCAAAAAAAGAGGAGAGATGTAAAAATCAGGGCAGGGTAAAAAATCAAAAACACTAATGGCGTCTCATGTATTCGATGTCATCCCACTCATTTATGGACCGTAACGAGGTCATAACAATACTGCTCCTCATGGCAAGATAAATGATATTTAAATTTAAACGTGGCCTAGGTAAACATAAAGATTAGCATAATTCAGTCACATAGGACTATGTCTATTAAGAGCTGGGCGTCTTTTTATCTCACATGTCATAGAGAAAAATATACCTCTCAGTGCTTCTGAAAAAATCGGAAAATTTTTAAGTCTATGTTTCCAGATTCAAAGATTACTGCTATGTACTAAGTATGCATCTGGGCAGGCCGAATTTCAGCCCCGATTTTAAGCGATTTATTTTTGCTAAAATAAAAAAAAATCACTTTAAAAAATCAGGGCAGAAAATCAGCCTAGTATGTGGCAGAACTAATTGTTAAAGAAATGGCAACATAAACTTTAAGATCAACTTGTGAATTGACAAAGTGTGGACCATTTAGTATATCAAGAGATGGATCTAATAACAGTGACTTATACATATTATATACATTTATGTATTTAACATTTAAGGTCATCTGACTCTCGAGTAACCTTTTGGCATTTAGCAGTTACAGGGCAAGGTTGATAAAAAGTTGGAATTTGATGATCTTTTAACTCAGGTGTTCTGTGGATTGAATAGAAAATTGGGTCATCAGTGATTGTCTTTTGATCACTTTTTATAAATAAAATGTTTGAATCTAGTGAATTGTGTCATTAATGATTCCTTTTTGACCACTTTCTGTTATTAAACTGGAATTTAAATATTGTATTTGTAAAATTTATTTTTAATTACAGTATGTTCAGCGTTATCCAGTTCTACAAATGATACAAATCACTCACATGTTGGTCAGCTGTACCTCCAGACACGGCATCATTCTCATGATGATTTATTTGATCGTATTTGGGATGAACAATACACAGTGCCTTTCTTCCTTGTTGCAGTTTTAGGACCACTCATCAATTTTAAATCACCAACGTTTTTTACAAAGTTCAATGCTTTAGGTAATCATATATCTTTACACATGAAATTGTCCTGCATGTATCTAGGAATTATATGATATTTGTGATATGATTTATAGAGATTCTGTAACGAGTGTTAGTTGATTATCATGTTTAACTAACTCATGTTAGTTAATTTTTAAAATTTTAATAGGCACAAGTTTTACCGAATGTCTTTATAAATTTTGAATATTAACCAACGAGAGTTAAATAAACATGGTAATCAACTTACACAAGTTGTTGAATCTGTTTGTACCATAACTGAAAACTTACATAGAATGGAACATCAACCTTCATCACATCTAGACATCATCGGGCTCTGACTAATTGTGCAAACCTGTACCTCGCTTCAATCAAATTTCTCCAGATTGCATCAATATGTAGGCAGAAAACTTGACATTGTTAAAGACTTCAATAATGTACCCCCTTTCCCTCCAGTTACTTTTATCCTTTTCATAACTTTGCTTGCCAACAACTGGCCTGGTGCAACAAACATTTTCATTATAGTATTAGTGCGGGCTCAGCCAATGAGATTTATTCAGTCCTGTTGATTATTTGTAAATGTTTAACTAACTGTAGTTATGTTTATACAACCGCTTGAGAGTGGTAACAAGTTATGGTTGAAATGACACTCTTAAGATATCCATTGTATAAAAGGTCAAAATTTAATGCCTGGTAAGGTACTTTAATGATTATGATTTATGATAAATAGGTTTCTCCCATGTACAGATATGGGGTTTTCAGGGACCATATATCAAAGGAGAATATCAACGTTATTATATTGGATTACTTATAAAAACACTAATCTCCGAGTTAGTTTCGATCACAAATATGAAAAAATAATTGTTGTAATCTTTTGATACAAAATGTGTAGTTCAGTTGTTTTCTGTTATAAAATAGTATCTGTAGTATTGTCTGTAGTTCTGATGTTGTCTGTTATTTCAGTGTCCTGTATTGTCTGTTAAAGTATTACGTAGTGTCTGTATGTTGTCTGTTATTACATATGTTAAAGTCTTCTGATGTTGTCTGTTATTACATAGTGTCTCTGTATCTCTAAAGTATGGTGTCTATCTCTATTTTCATCTGTTACCTACCTGGTGTCATTGTACTGTTACCTACCTGGTGTCATTTTATCTAGTGTATCTGTTAAGGTACTGTATCTGTTACTTACCTGGTGTCATCTTATCTCTATTTTAGGTTGTACCTACCTGTTATTTTATCTCTTTTTTATACTGTCTGTAACCTGGTGTCAGTATTTTAAGTACTGTAGTTTCTGATGTGGTGTCATTTGTTAGGTACATACCTGGTGTCATTTTATCTCTATTTTAGGTACTGTATCTGTTACCTACCTGGTGTCATTTTATCTCTTTTTTAGGTACTGTATCTGTTACCTACCTGGTGTCATTTTATCTCTATTTTAAGTACTGTATCTGTTACCTACCTGGTGTCATTTTATCTCTATTTTAGGTACTGTATCTGTTACCTACCTGGTGTCATTTTATCTCTTTTTTAGGTACTGTATCTGTTACCTACCTGGTGTCATTTTATCTCTATTTTAGGTACTGTATCTTATCTCTATTTTAGGTACTGTATCTACCCTGGTGTGTCATCTGTTTACCTGGTGTCATTTTATCTCTATTTTAGGTACTGTATCTGTTACCTACTGTCATTTTATCTCTGTGTACCTACCTGGTGTCATTTTATCTCTACTGTATCTGTTAGGTACTGTATCTGTTACCTACCTGGTGTCATCTTATCTCTATTTTAGGTACTGTATCTGTTACCTACCTGGTGTCATTTTATCTCTTTTTTAGGTACTGTATCTGTTACCTACCTGGTGTCATTTTATCTCTATTTTAAGTACTTACTGGTGTCATTTTATCTCTAGGTACTGTATCTGTCTATGGTGTCATTTTATCTCTATTTTTAGGTACTGTATCTTTTTTTACCTACCCCTGTGTCTCTATTTTAGGTACTGTATCTGTTACCTACCTGGTGTCATTTTATCTCTATTTTAGGTACTGTATCTGTTACCTACCTGGTGTGTCATTTTATCTCTATTTTAGGTACTGTATCTGTTACCTACCTGGTGTCATTTTATCTACCTACCTGGTGTCATTTTATCTCTATTTTAGGTACTGTATCTGTTACCTACCTGGTGTCATTTTATCTCTATTTTAGGTACTGTATCTGTTACCTACCTGGTGTCATTTGTTGCAGTAAATGCTGTTAAGTGGGGCTTTCATTTACCTTTAAATGCAGAACAAGGTGATGATATAAACCATATATACATTCCAGGTAAGTAAAATTATGTATGTTATCATATAAATACACAAAGATACATATAGATACACACATATAAAAAGCTGCTCACACTTGAGTGGTAGGGTTGGAGAGTTTTGAATTTGGCCAGAGAATTCAGTTGTGAACATAGATATATATATAAATATGGGCTTTTGTTGGAAAAAATTGATGAAAACAAGTCGATCAATGATCGATCAAACAAAAGTAATTTGTTCATGAATCATACCTTAAGTGACTAAAAGTGTCATAGAAATTTTGAGCAGAATGTTCTTCAGGTTTGATATATATGTACCGTATTTGACCCATTTAGAGCCCAGGGTGCTACAAAAATCAGTAAAAAGGAGTGGGCACTTAGTGGGACTAATTAATAGTGAAGTTAACATAAAACAGTTAATTTTTAATAAGGCACAGTGGTAAAGTTGTTGTAGTTATTACCGAGGACATCTATGAACATAATTTGTTGCTGAGGCTACAGATAAACTGTTAAATACAGCTTTTCAGGTCCACATTTCATTGTTAACCAGCTAGAAAAGATTCTCGATCGTATGTAGAAAAAGGGGGAGGGCACTTATAGAGAGGCATGGACACATAATGGGTTGAATACGGTATATATATTTCTAAAATTTTGATTTCAGAATTTCGTGGGACTTTTGTTGCTTTAACTGGAGTTGCAGCATTAGCTTATTTCGTACAGAACTGCGTCATATCCATATGTAGAAATCAGAAAAATCCAGAAAATAACGTAAGATATATGAATTCTTTTTTGGTGTAAACATAAAAATGAACTCTGGTGTTGATCTCTTATTTCATTTGTCATCAATGAGAATATGACTAATACATTTTGAAAGTTTATAAATTCATTTCATAGCAGTCTTGAATTTGTAGACAGAAAAGTTTTGTTAATATTATATTTCATTTTTTAGTAAAAAGATAGATTTCTAAATAGGGCATCCATGACAAGGTATATGCACTGTAACAATTGACTCATATGTCTATTTCTTTTGTTTCAGATACGAGACTTAATCATTGCATATTGTTTGGTAGCAGCAACCTATATTTATATGGGCACTATGTTTTATTCAATATTTCCATTAAATAAAGAATGTATAGAAGATGTAAGTAAACATTTTCAGGTCACCTGAGTCAAAGGCTTAAGATGACCTATCGTGATCGCCTTTTGTCTGTTGTCATGCGATGTCTGGCTGATTGTTTGTTAATGTCTACAAATTTTGCAATTGAAAACAAAATCTGTCCATAAATGAGCCACTAGAAGCGCTTCAATAACACGTGGTACATCCTTATACAATTGATTATTTAACTTTTAGCATACAAAGATAATTAGAAAATTGAAAGGAAAATATAAGTTTTTCATCAAATTTTAGATATTTTTGACTTTTCGAGAATCAGTGGGCCAATTTTAACCAAACTTGACAAGAAGTACCCCCATGTGAAGTGGCATTAAGTTTGTGAATGGAGGGTTTAGCTTATTACAATCTAACAATTTGTAGTTGAACTCAGCAACTTGTTTATCTTTACTATTAACTATTGTTTTGTACATAAATTTTCTTTCTAAATATGTTAAAATTTATATTAATATATAATAAATAATAATAAATTATAGAAGAAACAGCACTTTTTAGTGTAAATACACTAATAAATATTATCACAGAACAAAAATGTATAGTTATTTGACTTTTTATTGATATATCTACTCCTAGAAGTGTCATATACAGCACAATATTTATTTAAAACACTTTTAAGTATATTATATTCACAAATCCAGTTATTTTTATTTCTGACCACATCATTAAAAAATTCAATATCTTTGAAACCATTTTTGTTATATAAATCTTTCGCAAACAATATACCACTTTAACTGCAGTTTTTAAAACATAATGATTTCCTTTTATATTTGAACAACTTGTTACACCATATAGGTTTCGATAGAAACTGATCACTTGTAAGATCAAAGTTAGTTTGTTTACTCTCAGTAAATCCAGATAATACATCAATGAAAAAATGTGGAATACCTTGTAATAAATTACTAATCTTGGAAAAATGTGTAACATTTATTTTTGAAATAAAATCACAATACAAGTTCTTTTGTTTAAAAAAAAGATTTAACAAATGAATTGATAGAACTTTACCTTTTAAACATGATTCTAGCCATCCATGTTGCTTTAAGAGCTTTAAATTTTGTTTCAACATCAACAATACCTATTCCACCCTGATCAATTTGACCAATTAATGTATTTCTTTTAATGCGATCTCTTGTTTGCCAAATATAACCATATTAACAGTATTAATTTTTGTTATGACATGTGGAGGTAACTTCAAAATAGAAGCAGAATAATATGATTTAGACAAAGCTAATGTTAAGAATACATGTTTTACCAAAATAGTTAATTTTCTTTTCTTCCATACATGCAGCATTTTTCTAATTTTCGAATTTTATCATGCCAGTTTTTCTGTAAACAAACATTTGTATCCTGACCAATGTAAATACCCAAACATTCTGTGTATGAACAAATCTTAATACCAGCAATATTGTCACATATATTCTATAATGAACCCATTAATAAACATTTTGTTTTATCTAAATTCAAAGACATACCTGAAACTGTACCAAATTGCTGAATGATTTTAACAGCATTTTCTACAGATTGTATATCAGCCAATGGCATGATAGCATCCTCTACATGTTGAATGATTTTAATTTCCTTATTCATATTTTCCTTTGTAAAACCAATAATATATATATACATTTTATAATTCTGATAGCTAATATTTCTGCTACCAAAATAAAAATGATTGCAGATGCTGAGCATCCTTGTCTAATTCCTTTCTTCATTGAGCATGTTTTAGAAATAAATCCATTATTTTTATTCTGAAAATTTGGTTTTTATACATTATCTTTATCCACCTGGTAAAATTTTCACCAAAATTAAACTTTCTTAATACAATGAAAACAAAACTCCATTCTACTGAGTCGAAAGCTTTTTTTAAGTCTAAAAATAATCTGAAAATAACAAATTGTAGTCTTCTCGCTAAAACAAAAGCAAGTATTTTGTAGTTAAAGAAGTCAAGCTTATTGGTCTATAGTTTTTTAATTCTTCTCTTGAACCTTTTTTGTGTAAAAGTGAAATAATGGATAATTTTTGTGAAAATGTCATTTCTCCAGAATCAAAACTACATATAAGAGAATCAGAATAATAATATTTGATATTGTTCCAGGAAATCTTTTAAAACTCTATAGGAATTCCATCAAAGCCTGGGGACTTGTTATTCTTCATACATTTTATGGCTTCTGACTTGTATTCACAATGATACATTCATATTATGTGTTTTACCAGTAATTAGGTGAAGAAATGTTTTGTTCAAGAATTTTGCTGAAATGTAGTTTTTAGATATTTTTATGAATTTCTTAAGACTGCAAAAAAGAGGGGGTGGGCACAAGTTATCATAATTTATTGAAACTCTCTACACAATTGACAGTGTAACGCTGTAATTGCCCAGTCAGGGAGCTCCCTACAAATTACCTGTAAATATAGTTCGAATACATATTGGAAAAGTCATATTTCTTGTTACTACAGTACAGAAGTCAACAAAGCATTACTTTCATTGTTTTTCAGAATTTATTAAACAATCTAGCAGACACCAATGTCTTAGCATTTGTAGCCAGGATTGGATTGTTTTTCCAAATGATGTGTGTCTTTCCACTATTGCTGTATATTTTTCGTGTGCAGATTCTACACTCCTTGTTTGGTTCTGTGTGGCCAAGGTAATAATATTTACTTTCATTATTAGCTCACATAATTGCTTATGTAAACTATTGCAATTTTTCTCTGGTGTCCTTAGTCATCCTTCGTGTGTTAAACATTTACATTTTAAACTTGTTCTTAAAAACCACGGAACCAATTGACTTCAAACTTGGTACATATGTTCCTTATGATGTCCTGACCAAATGTTGTTGATTTTTGGGCGGACTGATTGGCCAAGACATTTTCAACTTCTTCTTAAGAACCACTGAATTAATTGACTTCAAACTTGAAACTCGTATACCTTATGATATCTTGACCAAGTGTCGTTGTTTTTTGGGCATATCCGAAATCCAAGATGGTAGCCCTGGCATCTGATTAGCCGAGACATTTTCAACTTTTTATTAAGAACCACTGACCAGAGTGCCTTCAAACTTGGTACACATGTTCCTTATGGTGTCCTGACCAAGTGTTGTTGTTTTTTGGGTGGTCTGAAATCCAATATGGCCTCCCTGGCATCTGATTCGCTGAGACCTTTTCAACTTCTTCTTAAAAACCACTGAACTGATTGCCTTCAAACTTGGTACACATATTGTATTCCCTGTTTTTCAAGTTGATCTGAAAAACCAAGATGGCCATCCTACTGTTAAGACTCTATATTAATAA
Source organism: Atrina japonica (assembly GCA_030159075.1). Taxonomy (NCBI): domain Eukaryota; kingdom Metazoa; phylum Mollusca; class Bivalvia; order Pterioida; family Pinnidae; genus Atrina; species Atrina japonica. The sequence goes on from BROG01000621.1 coordinate 213,529, forward strand.
TTACTAGGATATAACTGGGTTATGAATTATTGACCTGTGATACATCCTACCTGACTTTCATGCACAGTGCCTTAATCACACAGTAAATATTATTTATAGTCTGTTTAGAACCTCAGTGAAACAAAAACAGCAACAAAGTGCATTGCATTAAAACTTACTGGTAATTCTACTATGAGTTAAAATAAGAATTAATTTCATTTCCTTTTTTCAGCTTGAAACATGTACTGATATTGAATTTGATTATAGTTGCCATCTGCATATTGTTTGCAGTATTTGTACCTCATATTGGAAAAATTATAGGGTAAGTAATCTGTGTTAGATTTTTTTTGTTTTGTTTATTTGAAACCGGGCACAAAATGTTGCAAAAATTGGATGGACACTCAGAACATTTTTTTGATTAGTTTCCCTAGATGTAATTATGAAAGTTAACAACTATCAAATTACTTTCGTTAGCATTTGTGAATTATATGATTTTACAGATATTTATATTACACATTGAGAAATCATAGTAAAGTAAAATTTAGAAAGTTATCACTCATTTATTATTGGTCCTCTACCAATGAAACCAAGAGTAAGGGGTCAAGAGGGGGGTCTATGCTTTGTATACATCCGTCAATCAGTCCATTTTCCTAAAATTCTAATTAAGGTTTTGGTTAAAGTTTCGTAATTTCTCATCATTCACCTAATAATGGTTTCACAGGTAGGAGACAACTGAATCATCAATACTCTCAGTATACTTGTTGTATTTACTTATGTCACAAAATTGTTGTCTATTCGATATAGTTCTGAATCTTTCTTTTTCTTGTTTTCATTATTGACATTCTTTTGGTATTTGCAGGTTTGTTGGAGCATTTTGTGGATTTTCGTATGCAATACTTTTGCCATGCTTGGTGTACCTAAAAACCAGACACATAAATGGGACACTGTCATACCCTGTTGTTTTCTTTCACTCATTTCTGATTCTCCTTGGTCTGGGGAATTTTGTTGGACAATTTGTTATTCTGTGATAAAATTCATGAATTTATGAGACAAAATGTGTTTATCAAATTGCAACTTACGATCATTTGGTTGGTTGGGGACCCAGGGTTTGGCCTTTACACATAATAAGTAAAGATATTACATGTTTTTACTGAATGTTGTGACACAATAAGTAAAGATGTTACACGTTTGTACTCAGTGTTGTGACACACACAATAAGTAAAGATGTTACACGTTTGTACAGAATGTTGTGACACAATAAGTAAAGACGTTCTACATTTGATACAGGAAATCAATGCCATATTAAATACATAATGACAAGTTCTTAGGAATTATTACAAAGGTTGTACTGTCCAAATATTCTCTTGTTTACAGGCATTCCTTTTATTGTTATAATTGTGTGTCATTCACTTCACTTATATTATCATTTAGTACACTTGCATTGAGCTATGTTTGATCAAAAGGCTGACAACTGATTTGACTATAAAAGCCTCTTTTATCAAATCACCCATCTAATATGATTATACTGTGAATTTACATGAAGATTCTCTGTTTATTTCACACTTGTGAAAAATGCTGCCAACAAACCTTTTGAAATTAACACGAAATGTAAATAGCAGTTGATTCCATGTGTTGTTGTTATTGTTTACTCAGGTGTTCAATGTATTGTGTTTTCTTTACTACCTGAATACTTCTTATTGAATTTTGTAAAAAAAAATTGTCACCTATTTGTTTGTGTAGGCCTACATGTTAATTATTTGTTTTAAGTTTTGTTTTTGTTGTTATTCGTTCTAGATATCAAAACGAACTTGAGAAACCTTTTAAATTGACTTTTATTCCATTACTTTTAAAAAAATATTTAAATTTTTTTTTGAATTTTATTCATGTCAAAACACATAACTGTTAGCATTTATTTCATGGATCCTCCAAAATATTTTCTGCATGAGAGAAAATTTTAGGAAACATCATACCAGAAGCCGCTAAACTGATACCAAGGGAAAATATTTTAAACTGTTCCCTGAACACTCAACACTCAACACATTTTTACAAGTTGATGGAACATTAACGCAGTTATGTTATGCTAAGTTGTTTATTGGGAACAAGTCAAAGCACATTTTGCAGTATAGGGTTAATAACACATTATATTGACACAAAATTACACATCTATGTGCATTTCAGCAACATAAACTCAACTTCAAGATTGAAATTTCCAAATCACACTATTATTTGTATATTTTTTCTTTTTAAAGTGAAGAAAATGAAACAATTTCTGAAAAAGTATAGGTCTACAAGACTTGTTGAAATATATGCTATTAAAGGTCAGTTCTGCATCCTTTGTGGATATTAAGATATTATAAATTTGCTGTAGAATGTTACTTTTCAATTATTTTTTACCATTATACTCTTGTGATAGAATTGACATTAAAAGTGATATACTGCACTGTTAACAATTCTTGCGCACGATTAATATTTTTCAAAGTTGTTTTGGTCAAGTTTCCCTTACTGTGTATTGCCAAGATCTGTCTGTGAAGTTGGACATAGAAGCTCATTCCTCATTCACGTGATCTTATCGATGAGAAATTCGCGGCAGTCTTTGAAGTTGGGAAAATGTTTTACATGTACACGTATTGACCTAGAGATTTAAGGCTACTGACAGGAAGTATAGTGTAAGGTATAATACTGCACTGTTGCATAGAAATTTAATATTGCTGAAACGATGTTTATAAGCACAAAATTTTATAATCATATCGCTGATCTATGTAGTTTGTTGCATAATAAATGAGCCATCAATACTCGCGCAAACGCCAAATGTCTGACCCGATTTTAAGTTACTTTTTTTTTGTAAAACCTAATTTTATTGAATGAAAAAGTATTCAGTATACTGAGTGTATTATACCTCTTTAAAACTTAAGATTGCTATCAAATCGTATCAGTACTTTCAGTACTTTGATTAAATTTATTGTTCATCCAATTCTTTTATAAACAATACAGCAACGAAAATCCCACATGTTCATAAAACTTCTGTGCTGGTATGATGTCATAGGTCAATCAGTGACATTACAGCTGGGAAGCATGAAACAGTTATTTGTTATCCAGTTGTCAAATAAAAAATAATAAGCTGCAAAAAACTTGAAACAATATATATATATATATATATATATATATATTTATATATATATATATTGTATAGACAATTATGTAAAAAAAATTCTGTGAGTGGAATGATGGATTTTCTGATGGAAAAAATGCATCATGTGTATAATACTCAAAAGTACAAAAGTAATTAGTTTCTCCAGATTTTACAGTCATTAGATTTTTAGTCAAAAGATGGTGGGCTTTTCATATTGTCTTGCATTCGTGGTCCGTCTTACGTCGTCCATCCTTAAACAGTTCTTGTTATCACTATTTCTCAGAAAGTGCTGAAGGGATCTTTATGAAATTTGACATATAGGTTCTCCTTGAGATCTAGTTGTGCACTTTACATTTTCAGGGAGGTTGGATCACAAAATGGCTGCCAGACGGCCATATCGGATTTTGACAATTAAATATTGTTATCGCTGTTTCTCAGAAAGTGCTGAAGGGATCTTTATGAAATTTGACATATAGCTTCTCCTTGAGGTCTAGTTGTGCACTGTACATTTTAAGGCAGGTTGGATTACAAAGTGGCTGCCAGATGCCCATCTTGCATTTTAACTAATAATGTTAGTTATTGCTTTCTCTCGGAAACTTAAGTACCGAAGGGATCTTTATGAAATTTGACATATAGGTTCTCCTTGAGGTCTAGTTGTTTACTTTACATTTTCAGGCAGGTCAGATCACAAAATGGCTGCCAGGTGGCCATCTTGTATTTTGACAATTGAAGATTGTTATTGCTATTTCTCAGAAAGTTGAGTATTGAAGGGATCTTTATGAACTTTGACATATAGGTATCTCCTTGAGGTTTTGTTGTGCCCTAGATTTTCAGGTGGGTCGGATAGCAAAATGCCTGCTAGGTGGCCATCTTAGATTTTGTCAATTAAAGATTGTTATCTCTTTTTTTCAGAAAGTGCTGAAGGGATCTTTATGAAATTTGACATATAGGTTCTCCTTGAGGTCTAGTTGTTTACTTTACATTTCCAGGCAGGTCAGATCACAAAATGGCTGCCAGGCGGCCATCTTGCATTTTGACAATTAAAGTTTGTTATCGCTTTTTCTCAGTTAAGTACTGAAGGGATCTTTATGAACTTTGAAATATAGGTTCTCCTTGAGGTCTAGTTGTGCCCTAGATTTTCAGGTGGGTCAGATAGCAAAATGCCTGCTAGGTGGCCATCTTGGATTTTGACAATTAAAGATTGTTATCTCTATTTATGAAATTTGACATATATGTTCTTCTTGTGGCCTGGTCTCTATGATCTCTAGATCTTTATGAAATTTGACATATAGCTTCTCCTTGAGATAAAGTTGTGCAGTATACATTTTCAGCAGGGATGGATGGAGAGGGGGGGGGGGCATTGGGGGTTCTGCCCGACCCTCTAAAATATATATTTTTACTTATAACTTAAAAACTATTCACATCCCCACCCTTAAACCATATACATGTATATTTTGGATTATTATGGGGAGACACATTAGTGGTGCATATGTGGGTCCTGCCCCTCCCCCTGGAATTTATATTTTTGCTTATAACTTTAAAAACGTTAAGGCCCAATCCTTAAACAATATTATTGATGATTATGGGAAAACACATTCAGTAGTGTATGGGGGGTACTGCCACACCCCTGAAATATAATATACACTTTATACAATTTGCTACATTTAATATCAGAGCAGGGACCAACAAGACATTATTATTACTTGTAATTCTTGTTTTACTTAATGCAGGTGATGACCAGCATTTTCACTTTTAGAGGTTGACAGTTTATATTTGGTATTATTATAATCTTGTGAGAAAGCACTTGACAAACAATTAGGTCCTAGTTCAAATTCATTGTGGAGCCACAAAATGAGAGAAAAGAACAGTCTGTCATAGATCAAATGAAGAACATTTGATGGTGGGCACCAAGGTCCGTCTGGGATCTCTTGTTATGTATGTTTTATATCATGATTTCACACATCTCTAACATAGTGAAGATAAAGTGCTATTAGAAGTGTACTTGTCTTAAAAGCTCACCTGCCTAAACTATCATGTGTACAATAATATGTGTTTTTGGTTATTTTAAAATTCACTATTTGTCATAATTACATCAACATCAAGCTTGTAATTGGACATTTTTTCTACATGGGTTTTATATAATTTATATATAGTTTATAGTTTTTCGTCTTAGACAGCATACAGGTACAGTGGCTCATCTCATGCTCCATAATGGGGGCTGCAGTTTTTAAAATGATGAGTTACACTGGTGGAGGACCAATTCTCACCTCGTTTCTAAAATCTACTGTAAGCCCTCTACTTGTCTTTTACGAAGTAAAAAGATGTCAAATGTAGTTTTCTATTTTAGGTTTTCTACCTGTCTTTTGCAAAGTAAAAAGATGTCAAATGTAGTTTTCTAATGTAAGCCCTCTACCTGTCTGTCACAAAGTAAAAAAAATGTCAAATGTAGTTTTCTACTGTAAGCCCTCTACCTGTCTGTCACAAAGTAAAAACAAAGTAAAAAGATGTCAAATGTAGTTTTCTAATGTAAGCCCTCTACCTGTCTTTTACAAAGTAAAAAAGATGTCAAATGTAGTTTTCTACTGTAAGCCCTCTACCTGTCTGTCACAAAGTAAAAAAAATGTCAAATGTAGTTTTCTAATGTAAGCCCTCTACCTGTCTTTCACAAAGTAAAAAGATGTCAAATGTAGTTTTCTAATGTAAGCCCTCTACCTGTCTTTTACAAAGTAAAAAAGATGTCAAATGCAGTTTTCTACTGTAAGCCCTCTACCTGTCTGTCACAAAGTAAAAAAAATGTCAAATGTAGTTTTCTGCTGTAAGCCCTCCATCTGTTTAGTTCAGTCTGTAATGGTCCATGGGGTGTAAAGGGTAAACAGAATTATCAATTTGAGTTTATGGCATAAAGCTTTTTCACATTTCATTTATAGCTTTTGCACACATTTTCTCTGTTCTATGGTGTAGCTTGTGGTTTCTTTTCATTAAAGGTTTGGTCTTGGAACACTTTATTATTCGTATCCTATACACTTACATTTTTTTCAACAAAATTCATTTCATACATATGGCCACCAAGTCATTGGTCCATTATAAAGTGTATTTCTTTCACCATTAATCATGTGAATTTACGTTTAAATCAACTTACCATGTGTTCTCCTAAAGAAGTTAGTGCTTTATTTTTCATGTACAAAATATTCTCCTTCCCAATTATCCTCTTTCCCACAAACCATTATCCTCTTTCCCAATATATTTTGATGTTATCTTAGTATTCTAATTTATATATGTTTAAAAGTAAAGATTGGCAGGTATAGTAAAGATTGGCAGATATAATATATATTTTTTATATTTGTGAAAACTGATGTTTTTGGCTATAACTTTACAATTTTTCTATAGCTACATGATTCTAAAACAAATCCCCGACAAGCTTAAACTTAGTTTATTTATGAAATTCTGTAATAAGTACCCTTAAGTTATCAGTTTCCTTACCCTAGTTATTCATAAGTAGAGAAATGGTCATCTATTTTACCCTAGTCATCACTGATATGTAGAGAAATAGTCATCTGTCTTCTTACCCTTGTTATCATAGAGGAAAGTCATCTGTCTTATCCTAGTCATCATTGTTATGTATAGAATAGAAATTTGTGTAGTCTTATGTACCTTAGTCATCATTGATTTGTAAAGAAAAGTCATCAGTCTTACCCTAGTTATCATTGATATGTAGAGACAAATCATCAGTCTTACCCTAGTCATCATTGATATATAGAGAAATAGTTATGTCTTCTTACCCTAGTTACCATTGATATGTAAAGAAAAGTCATCAGTCTTACCCTAGTTATCATTGATATGTATAGAATAGAAAGTTATATTGTCTTACCCTAGTTATCATTGATATGTAGAGAAAAAATTGTCGATCATTGATATGTACAGAAAAGTCATCAGGCTTACCCTAGTTATCATTGATATGTATCGTAGTATAGAATGTCATGTTGCCGTACCCTTGTTACTTTGTATATGTAAGATTTTTATCATTGATATGTAGAGAAAAAATTGTCGATCATTGATATGTACAGAAAAGTCATCAGGCTTACCCTAGTTATCATTGATATGTATAGAATAGAAAGTCATGTTGCCTTACCCTTGTTATCATTGATATGTATAGAATAGAGTGTCATGTTGTTTTACCCTAGTTATCATTGATATATAGAGACAAGTCATTAAACTTTCCTTAGTTATCATTGATAGGCAGAGAAAAGTGATCAGTCTTCTCGCCCTAGTTATTATTGATAGGTAGAGAAAAAATGTCCTGTAAATCAGCGGAAAACACTTATGCATAGTTAAAATTGTAATACACTAGGGATCTGCATATCACATCAGTTTATCAGCCATCCAAATGCTGACTGCACTCATCATTGCTTTAAATTTGGTACTTAGATATAAATACCAACCGTCCAGCCACAAAAGCTTGCTATTGGACGAAATCTACCTATATTTTTGTTCTGGTACAAAATGTTCTATGTACAATTGATATTCAAGTATATTGTATCCATGTATATTTATGTTCTTTTTTCTTTGGTGAAATTGGTTGTTTTATCTTTACTATGTTGTTTTATTTTCCTCATTATTGTGTTTTTAATCGGGTATTTTATGTTACTTGTTTGTCAGTCAGGCTGTAAATGATATACAGTATGTAGTTTAATTTTGCTGTAAGTGGAGAATTTGACTAAAACTGAAAATTTCATACAAGTTGAGTACTGTGTGTGGCAGTTTTTATTTATATTTTATTCTGGCAAGAGTAATTTTAAATAGAGATTAAAATACATCTCTTAGAAATTACTTTCTATATTTTTACAACTGTAAATTTAATTAATGAAATTAGAAGAATGAATAAGAACCATTAATTGTAGCACAGAATCAGAAACATTTTAAATGGACTCAACTGCTACTTCTCCAAAATACATTTATGTTTATTCATGTTATTGTTTTAATTATTTAAGTGTGAAAAAGTTATTGAACTGAAATGTTGCATTAGCGATCAGTAAGTTATCATATACAATTATACTTCAGCTCCCATGAACAAATATTCATGTGTTAAGAACACTATTTAAAGTGCTGCATCATGAAATAAATTTTCAATGCAATTTTTTTGTCATACTTTTTGTTGATCTTCTTTCTTAGTTCATCTGACAACTATGTCAGCTAGTGCCATTATTAAGTGTCTGCTGTCACCCACCACTAAATTTGACGAAATTTATAGTTGCGATCTCTATTTTCTGCATTGTGTATCATACAATGTTAACTTTTACACATTTTCAACTTCTCAATTTCCAATGGGAAAATTTTTAACCAAAAAAGGCAGGAATTATGGTACCCCCATACATATTGAGAATGAAAAGAAACTAGAATCATGGGGGCACCAAATATTAGTACATCTTTAAATATCTGCTCATAAATCATTGATCAGATTCATTTCAAATGTGGTATGCACAAAGTTTGAAAATGACAACAAAATCTGTTCATAAACTAGCCACTTGGGAGCACTTCAAACAACAGAAAACACAATTTTATATAAATGGCTTATTCACTCAAATTGATTGACTTTTTGTATAAGATGTATGATAGATCTGTAAGGAATTATCATGGCATCAAAGGTAAACAGGAACTATAAGATTTTTGCTTACTTAAGACATTTTTAACTTCTCAAGAACCAATGGTTCAGTTTTAAACCAAAATTGTTTTGAACTGTACTGCATAACGTTTGCAAATGAAAAGAGACTAGGACCCATAGGGGATCCAAAAAGGGCAACAATTGGTACATCTTTGAAAATTTTCACACAAACCCAGATTCCTTTAAAATTTGTTAAGCATGATTTTTAAGTCAATATCTGCAAAATAGCAAATGAAAATGAAATGTGTTCATAAACGAGCCTCTAGTTGGTCTTCAAATGACATAGGTTACATCTAAGGATCATTATGACCCAAGTAAACAGAAAATATGTTTTTCATAAATTTTTACACATTTTAAACTTCTTCCAATGAACCAATTTTAACCATTTTAACAATTCCCTATGGGTGCTGAGTAGTATATGGTAGGCACTTCAGCCCACCTTTTTCCGAGAAACGAAACGTACCTAGATTTCCAGGAATTGCAGTTATATATAGCCGATGATATATATATATATAACGTAGTCACGCTCCGGTGATCACCAGGTAAATGCCGTACGAGTCGTTTCAATTTGTTTCGCCTTACAGGTGTCTCAATGGTATAATATACAAATTGAATTTTTTCTTAGATTTTAGATGAATAAGTAAAATGGCGTATAAGGGATGTACAATTGATGTTGATCAATTCGATCAAAAGAAGTTAACCCTCGAATACGATGAAGAAGCTGATGAAAAAGTGTCTTACACTATATTTTACGATGGGGAGCCTCTTAGATTAATGACTCCTGTCCTAATAGTGGGGGGGAAATGTAGTGGGTCTTATGATATTATGATGAGAATTAATGCAAAGAAGCATGACAAATTTGTGCAAGTTATTAAACAGATTGAACGTAGTAAAATCTATGATTCCTACGGTTGGGAAGTGAAAAAAATTAAAATTTTACAGAGTACTATCAATAAAAATTATTATATTTGTCCTACAACACAATGTGAAGAAAAAACATCTCTTATTTTAAAATCATTTAAAAGTCCTGATTCTATGGGAAGGAAAAGTTGTGTTGTTGACCCATTCGATAAGAACATATACATACCAGTTTGTAATGCTTGGAGTATTTTAACATTCGCATCTATTTATATACTGAATGAGAGGCTTGAAGATATTGAGATTTTTGCAGATTTTGTTTTTATTGAGGAAGAGATTGAGGATCTATATTATGAAGAACTTTGGACTAAAAATGATGAAGAGGCGATAAAAATCGCTAGAGGGAAGTTATTTAAAAACTAGGGCTGCAAAATCAATCCTTGCTGCTTTTCGGATGGATGATAAATCATTTAGGTCTCTTGTCGATACATGGAAAAAATAAATAGGAGATGTGGGATAATTTATTTAAGTCTGGCGATTATGAAACTCTATTAGAATTACTAGAAAATAAGTATCTATATTCCTACTAGAAATGATATCATTATTAAAAAAAACAGTAAAAGAAACTGATGTATTAATTTATATTTACAAAAATATAAATTATTGTATAAACTTATACTCAGTCGGTTGTTCTGTTCGTAAGATCAGTTTAGAATGTTTGCGCTGTGATAATTCATGTTTGAGATATCTTTTCTTCTCGTCTGGAACAACATCATTCTCATCTAAGCATTCATTGTAACTAAACTTGTCCTTAGTGAAGAATAGTGCAACCCATTTGATCTGTGTACGAAAATCTTTGGACGCACTATTATATCTCTGCGTTAATATCCACACAGATTGATTGGCATGTCTTCCAGAAAATGCTAACATGGACAGGGCATCTGCTTTCTTTTTTATTTGTCTCGTAGCTGAACAGTCATCTATGATGTACAACGTAGACGCTCCCTTGTATTTGTCATAAAAAAGTCTTAACAAATCCTGCAATCTCTCTTCTCCTGTTTTTGACACTGGATTAACGATGACAATGCGTTTGTCTTTTGGGTGTTTGACATCATCTCCAATCCATTTTCTAGATTTGTAAGCTTTGTTGAAATCGATCGAAGGACACAGGATCACAATGTGTTCGAAGAAATCTTTGTATTCGTCTTCTAATAGATCTAGAACAAACTTAGTCTTCCCACAACCTGTGGCACCCACAATCATAGCAGAATGAGGTTGTCGAATGTACATTTTTTATATGACTTTAATTTTTTAAGATATAACGCTCGCGAAACGACCGTTTGACATGTTAATCTGCCCATCTTTTACTACAAAAATGTAAACATCCAAGGGATCAGTATCAGTTTCTGGAGTTCTCTCGATTCTGACGGAAACACCTTCACTAATATTTTGAAGCTTACGACCTGATCCGTGGAGATGATTTTCTGGAGTAGTTCGTAAATCTAACCAGAGAGCGTAATGGTTTTTGAGATGTTTTCCTAAAGTTATTTCGCTTAACATGAGTTCTTTAGCTATTAATTCTGTAATGTTTTCGCGATTCAGAGAAGCTGAGAAAAACTTTTTAATTTCTTCGAATTGGTGATGAGGTCTCATTCCAGCTGAGAAGAGTTGGTTCGGTTGTCCTTCGATGGTTGTTTCTACTTTGGTGATTCTAGGATTATAAAATTTTTCAGGATCGTTTTTAGAAATATCTTTGAATAGAAACAGAATACCAGAGAGAGATCGCGCTGGGGTGTTAATTTGATAATTGAGGATGCTATCTGATTTACTCATCGTTGTTTTGCGATATCGTAATATTTGGTTGAAGTAATAAGCGTGGTCTCCATTATACCTTTGTCTGATGCTGCGAGCGAGAGTGGCATCAGTAATTTTTTCGAATTCCAAAGCGATGTTGGTAGCCTTATAACTTATCGCTTTATCAGCATCGCTTGGGTCTGTTGAGACAACGCGTTTGGCATCGTTAAATGTTAGCATGTATTCCAATCTATCTTGTAATCCTGCTTGATAAAATGGTTCGCTTGTCTCCAAGATTTCGAAATCCAAGGGAATGCAAAAACGATTCCCGAACGCCGCAATAATTTCGTAGTCTTCTTTAGTGTCGCGAGGTATTTTATAGCTGGAGGGTTTTGCCCTTAATATATTTAGATCATCAGCCTGTATTCCCTGATAGGCCATATTACGTCGTTCTACCTTCCAAAGATCATTATAGACGAAGAATTTATCAGCATCGTCAATTGTTTGCACGGTGTGTCCCGAAAGCTTTACCTCTATTTTTTTAATGATGTTACGCCCCAGATTATTATAAACACCTGTTTTAGTGAGATCACCACCTTCAACGGCGACTTCCATATCAAAGCATAATCTCGCACTTCTTGGAACGATGACGTCATTATCGCTTAAATTGGGAAAACGAACCGTCAACGTTTGGTTTTCCTCGATACTCGAAGGATTATGGGAAACTGTAACTGTTTGGCGAATACCTTTCACACCGAAGGGAGTTCGCAATTTCCTATCGGGGCTGAGAATGTGTCCGTAATTCATCATCTTTTTTATTACGTAATAAAAAATTTAAAGCGTTTTAAAAATGGCAGAACCTTACGAGTTAGATGATCTGAAGCTTAACGACGATGATGATACGATGAATAACGATGATCAAGAGACATCGTTTATTAATGAGGATGATAATAACGAAGATCTTATCGATTTTGGACCATCTCCACCTATTGTTCCTCAAGGAGATCAAAGAGAACGTTTGAGAACTGACGAACTCGTGGATCGATGGAAAAGGGCAACGGGAGGTGAACCTGATGAAACTATAAAATTTAAATACGATGAGGATGGTAATTTATATGCCTATAGTAAAGAAAAGATAACTTGGATTAAATTAAATTATGACAAAAATACTAGGGAATATCTCGCGAAGTCAACATTAAAAACGAGAGGTGGTACAAAATTCGTTAGAGAATTGGGTCTATTAAAACAGGTAACAATAGCAGCAAAAAAAGTATCTAGTGCAATAAATCAGGTAGAAATAGAAATGGAACCCTTAAATGATGATGAAACGCTAGTAAAACAAACAGAAGATGGAGTAGATAGTATATTAAGTAGTTTGCAAGAACTTCGCGAAGAAATAACTAAAGAAGATGCTGAGGAATTATTACCCATGAGAGAATTGTTGGGTTTAGATAAGAGTTTAAGAACCATTCGTGGTTCATTACGCGTTCAAGAAGCCAAGAGAGTGGAGCTGGAACGCATGTTATCACAATGGAAGGAAGACCTCGAAAATAATCCTGGTGACAGAGAACATATCGAGAGGGAAATCTCCAAGATGCAAGGTCAATTGGATGGTGTGAATGAGAGTATCAACATTCTCAAAGGACAGCTAAAATCGCAACTCACCACTATTAAGGAAACAATAATGGGATTGTTAGATGAGAATATTTCATTGCGAGAACGAATTGCTAATCTATTCAGAGAACAAGGTATTACCATTTTCAGCATTCTGACAGCTATTGGCATGACTGTGGGATTCTTAGTTGAATTATTCCTTCCAGTTGTACCTTCACCATCACCTCCTCTTCCTCCAAATAAAGAGGATGGATTACAGGAATGGCTCAAAAAACAATTAGACGCAGTTGGGAAATTGCTTGCTAGATTGGCAACTAAATTTGGAGAAGCTTTACCAGGAATTTTAGGTGCTATTGTTTCCTGGATCTTGTCTACACTTGGTAAAACAGCAATGTGGTTTGGAGAACATTTGTGGGTATTGGGTATGGTTGTTGTTGGTTGGTTGTTAACGAAACTCGACGAAGAGAAGAAAAGAAAATAACGATAGGGCAAAAATAGCAGTCTTTTGACTTTCATGATCGTCTTGTTTTTGCAGTTGTTTAGGAAGTGGTGTTTTGATCTGTTTAGGAGATGATGGTTGAGTGAATGTTTTCGCGTTAAGGTTGATATTTGTTCCTGGTTTTGTATTTTCTGGTGCAATTAAAATTTCGTTATTATAATTAACTATATTTTTATCTATTTTTAGCTCCATATTGCTGGGAAGCATGTAAAGTCCTGGATGGATGACAAAGACAATTTTCGTAACGTGAAATATCAGCTGGTAAATCTAGAGGTCTATTAATTGCATCCTCAACGTTGACTAAAAACTGTTTTTGTGCATCGAGCGAAGTAGCACCAGCATCCACAATTGAGGCTCTAATTTGACCTTGAGCACCTAAAATTGCCCAAGCAAAAACACGAATGGATGCGTCCAATCTGGCTAAACCTGGAAGTGTGAATCCCTCTGAGCGATTCATGATGAACGTGGACCATTTTGTATTATACTTTCCAAAAATGGTTCCCTTGATTTTCCAATTTGTGTTGACTGAAACTCCAAATTCACGACAAATTCTTTCATATGCTGAAATATCTACAGTGTTTGTGTAATGGTTGAAATCAGAATCACTAGGCAATGGGACTGATATTTCCTTCAAGATCCTTCTGATTTGATAGTAAACGTGAAATTGAAAGAACGATTTCGATAGTTTGTCTTTACCCATTTCTAAAGTCACACCACATCCAGTTGTAGCACACCACACTGCAAAATTTAACTGGTTCTGCCAGAATCCTTCTATGGAATGTTGATACCACCGCTTCAACATGGTATAGTATTTAGGAGTACCATCTTCGAAGATGTTTGGGTTATTATACTTAACAAAAATATTCTCAAATGATGCGTGAAACTTTTTAGTTGTATTAACGTAAATGTCGAAAGACGACAAATCCAAATCCTCCCTGTATTCGTAAACATTCATCTTTTATTTAAATAATAAAATAGTTATAAAAATAACATGTTTCATATAGTTACTGAAATAGGAAAATCAGTGAAACTATCTAGATATATAGATAACACAAATGATGAATGGTGCGTGGGCGTCAAGTCTCTTCGTTTCTGGAACGGTCTGCACAACATAAAGAAAGACGTTGAAATAAAAATTTACAGACGTGGCGAAAAACCTAAAGTCCAAGTCATGAACGCAGGGTCATATACATTTACTGACATACGACGAATTCTCGCGAGATTCTTCGAGAAGGTATTCTTGGACAAGACCACCATGAGATTAAGAATCGATGGTAATGAGGCGAGGGTGGAAATTTCACCAGAACTTCGCAGGATTCTCGGAATTGGTCAGAATGTGGTTCTCGTTGGGACTATTTACACGAACAATAGCATCAACCTACAACCAGTGGAACTCCTCAACGTTCATCTCGATGTACTTGCTGAAGGAGACACCTTCAAAGACGGGAGATCGAATGATGTTAGTATTTCCCTATCATGTCCAAACGTAAAATTTTCAGAGTTGTACGAAAAAGATATAGAACATCCAGTGTTCTTAAAACTGAGACGTGATCTCATAACGGAATTGAGGATAGACCTAAAAGACGAGGATGGCAATCACATTGACAATCATGGATATCCCATTCATGTTCTCTTGGAGTTTAAGAAAATCTAATAATAATAAAATGTCTATGTCAGGATTTTATTATGAAGACCTGGAAAGAGAAGAACTGGCGGCTGAAATCTTGGAAAATATTAAAGAAGAGGTCACTACGTTGACCAAAAATCGTCGCATCATGAACACATTCCAATTTGACGTGAATAAAAATGG
Organism: Atrina japonica; assembly: GCA_030159075.1. Lineage (NCBI taxonomy): Eukaryota > Metazoa > Mollusca > Bivalvia > Pterioida > Pinnidae > Atrina > Atrina japonica. The sequence goes on from BROG01000621.1 coordinate 228,872, forward strand.
AAGAATCAGACCATCGATAGGAACGACGATGTTGTTCGATGGTCACATCTTTCGTCTTGGACTTTTGGGAGAACTGGATGTAACGCTCATTGTAAACGATGTAGAACATGAAACCTTTCAAACAAAAACAGGTGAGATAGTCACGTTAAATCCTCCATTGCTGGTGAAGTCTGGAGATGTTCTAAATTTCAACGTGAATAAGGGGTCAAAATCTGGGACAATCAATGGTGTTGTAGTATTAAACATATAAATAATTTTACGTATAAAAAAAGAGATGAGTAAAAACGAATTATATCCATCATTAGAACCAATAGAAAGCGATCCGCAACAATATCGTTTAAAACGAATCAGTGAGATCGAACAGACGTTTCGTCGAGAGATAGAAACGCGTAAGAGTATTAGAAAAAAGTATAATCGAATCATGAACACCGCTGAAGGTGTTGATGGAACCCTAATCACAGGAGGTGTTGTTGTTGGAGGACTTGGATTTCTCGTTCCCATTGCAGGATTACCTCTCCAAATTATAGCCTTGATCGTAGGTTCGGTGGGATTGACCATGAAAGGAATAAGACGTTTACTGATGAAAAAATCGGAGAAACATCTGAAAATCGTCAAACTCGCGGAGAGTAAACTCAACTCGATCTCAGATCTGGTGAGTCGCGCGCTCGAGGATGGAAAGATCTCGGACGAAGAATTTGCAACCGTGTCTCACGAGTTGACTAAATATCGTGAAATGAAGGACAAACTCTATTCTAAACACAAAGAAACTTTAAAAAAAGAGTCGAATCAAGAGATGGAGGACTTGCGCAAGCAGCTCCAAGACCTCGTAAACAAATCCACTTCGCGTTAACCATAGATTTTTAAGACACTATGTTTTAAAAATCCGGCTAATGTTTCTTGGGACGTCCGCGTCTTCTTCTCTCGGACCGTTTATGCGCCTTGTGCCATTCGTTTGCGCGTTCTTTTCCGCCGCACGCATAACACGTTTCGTATTTAGTGCTATTGGTCATCCATTTTCGACAAGAGGTGCAATACTTCAACGTGTCGATACCTCTCTCTTTCAAGTAGTTGTGATGAATGCTACAAAACAACGAATTCGCGACGACCGGATGCTTACACGGGTAGTCTCTGCGCATGCGCGGCATTTGACACGCGAGTTCGTCTTCGGACCAATACGCCAAGACTTGGTCGTTCAACTGTTGACACTGTATGTCGTCCCCCAACATCTGTTTTACTCCGCGTTCGGTAAACGCCTTGTCCAGTAAAATATACATTTTTTATTTATATATATTTTTTAAGCCATTTAATAATTTTGTTACGTTAAGAAATGAAACTTTGATCGTGGTAGGGTGTGTGCTCGTCTTATCCGCGACATTAACTATGTTACGTCTGGAAAACTATCGCAGAACGGAAAAAGGGATAAGAAAAATTTAAAAAAAAATGACTTAAAGAAAAATTTTCGTTATAAAAAGAAAACATGGCGTTTGTGACAATTGAGAACTTTGACGTGAACAATTTAAGGACGGGTGCCCATTACGTCGATAAGAAAGGGAAGCGCTATCAACGAGTTTACTTCGGGTATAAGTACCCGAACGGCGTGAAACCATTAGTGATACGCACTCCCAAAATGGAATCGTCCGGTTTGTGGGAATACGAAGACGGTTCCGATTATTCTATGAAATTTACATGCGAAAAAGAATTCGTCGACATGTTGGAAAAGATCACGGCGTTCTTGAGAACGGAAATAGAAAAACTCGCACGGACACTGAAAGAAGGAGGTAGAAAATCCCCCGTGGATACCAACGATATAACTCTCGTCAAAATGGATAAAAACGGTGACAAGGTTGTCTACTCGAAAGTTAAACTGGGACGAGACAAGCCTATTTTTTATAGAAAGAGAACAGACGACGACCCGAAAGGTGAAAACCTACTCGTCAAAACCGATCCTCTCCATTACGAGAAAAAACGATGTCTGGCCATTGGATCTTTACACATAGACAACGTTTACATTGACAACAAAAAATCAACCGTATCCTTGCAAACCATCTTACACCAGGCAATCGTCGTCAAAACACTCGACGTTGCTCCTCTACCGGATTTGGCCGAGTGTGAAGAAGACTTGGACTTGGATTCCGACACAGAATAAACATGTTTGAGACAGACAAAAACGTATTTTGTAAACATAACGTTTACAAAATATAAAGAAATGTATCTCTATTTAAAAACATGAATGTAGACGATATATTAGAGAATGATTTGCCCATCACAGATATGTCAGCCAAAGATAGATTGTCAGCCATTGTTGGTTCTGGACGCGCGCGTCAGTTTTTAGGAAAAGATATCACTTCTTCTGATTTGGAAAAGATGAACGACAAGGAGTTGGAAAATTTGAATCGTCTGTTAAACGCACGACTTGGCATGCGCATGACCAAATCGATAGGTAATTCCCTCATCTATCTGTATTCCCAGGGTCTTAAACAGTTTTTCGATCTCAAAGACGAACCCAAACTGATTGAGGAATTAAACGAAGATCCATTCTTAGATAATGCCATCTGCGAAATGTGTTGTAATCTATATTACAAATACGGAGCCTACTTAGCACCACTCAGTATAGCCACCATTTCTAGTCGTCACATTGCAGGATTTAAAAAATCTGACGTTATAGAAAAACACGATGAATCCAGAGGAACTAATATGGGAGAAGAAAAAGAACCCGAAACGTCAGGAAGCAGGGAAGAAGGGTGCTCAACGTCGATGGAATAGCAATGCTAATAGCCAGAATAGCAATGCTAATAGCCAGAATAGCAATGCTAATAGCAATGCTAATAGCCAGAATAGCAATGCTAATAGCCAGGATAGCAATGCTAATAGCCAGGATAGCAATGCTATTAGCAATGATAGCTGGAAATGGCTAGCGGGTGGACTCGCGGTTGTCGGATTGCTGATCTACATAAAAAAACCAGAACCCAAAGTCATTTCACCACCAGAACCACCACCTAAAGAATCAAAACCCAATCCCCATGAAATGTTATAAATAATTTTCTCGCGTATTAAAAAGGATGAGTGAAAAAGATTTGGTCAACATCGCGTATCACGCGGCTGTTAATACGGGAATTGCCATCGGTTACGCACAACTTTCCAAGAAATTCTTAAAGATGTCGACGCCCAAGATGGATTTTGACCCAAAGGACTTTGGGATGATCCTCGTCGAATTTGCTCTCGCCAATTACACCAAGGACATGTTGGTCAAGAAGGGAATCATCCCCGCTGATATCATGAAATAAAATAAAACTGTCCCTATTAAAAAATGGCTACGATTGCAATGATGGTTGGAGGTGCATTAGTCAACGCTTTGGCGTTTTCCGGATCGCAATTTTTATTTTCGAACCACGAGGAGCAGAAGAGACACGACGAGGCGATGGAAAAACTAACTAAGGCTAGAGATCAATGGAATCACGAACGCACAAAAAGATTAGATTTTTTAAATGAGAGACTGAAAAAAGAAGGACACGCATTATACACCTATAAAGAAGTGGATGCTGCCATGTCTTTATACTCACAGATAATGGGAGAAGAAAATATATCTCCCGAACCAAAATTGAGTGATTTTTATCAACCCTCGGAAGAGCAAAAAGATAAAGAAATCCTATTCGTGTTAATTGGAACAGGATTAGTGTTCTATGGTATTAAAAAATACGTCGCATAAAGTAAAATGGAAGAGATTTATTACAAACACTATTGGAAAGGAAAAACTGCAATTGGTAAATTAGCCAAAGCAGCTAAAGTCAGTGAAAAAAAAGCGTTCGATTTCCTGAAAAAACAAGATGTGTGGCAAATTTATCTACCAGCTCCAAAGAAAATCATAAGACCCCAATTCGAAAACGCGAAAGAAAACGACACTCACCAGGCCGATCTGTTGTTTTTACCGCACGATAAGGTGGGTGGGAAAACGTACAAATACGCGTTGACGTTGGTCGACGTGGGCACTCGTCACAAAGAAGCGGAACCGTTGAGGAGCAAAGACAGTAAAGAAGTGGCCGACGCTTTCGAAAAGATTTACGAAAGACGTTTGACGTTTCCGAAATTATTACAAGTCGATCCAGGTCGCGAATTCATGGGTGCCGTCTCCAAACTCATGTCTAAACACGACGTAAGAATAAGAAGGGAAAGAGTCGACGTTCATCGCGACCAAGCCATCGTCGAACGATTTAATAGAACGTTGGGTGAACAGTTGTTTAGCTATCAATACGATCAAGAGATGAAATTTAAAGACAGAAACAGAGAATGGGTGAAGCGGTTACAGGAAGTCGTAAAAACGATCAACGAAGAGACCAACCCTCCCGAAAAGGTAGAGCCCGTCTATAAAGTTCAACCACCCATAAACCCCTTTTCAAAAGTAAGATATTTGTATCAACCGGGCGAATTGGAAGGCGGTAAAAAAAGGGCCACCGACCCCATCTGGAGCGTCGATAAACACGACATAGACAGACATTTCAGAATGCAGGGCATCGACCTGTATTATCTCAAGGAACCGGCACCGCAAAGAACGTTCGTCAGAGAGGAATTGTTGGTCGTCGATTAAAGAATTTATTAATACATGTATTAATAAATTTTAATACCCGTAGGGAAGTGTTTCGTACCCGTCCGTCATCACCCGTTTATCGTAACACAACGTAAACTCTTTCTCCTGGTACCGATTCACTATTCGTTTGGTTTTGGAATCTCTCGTGATGGCGTTTTCTCGGACGGTCGTAATCCTCTGACGCGTTTCTTTGACGACGTCGGTCATCGTATCTCGGTTGATGTAAAGAGAATTTTCGTAATTCAAACTAAACCCCTTGACTTTACACACCTTTTTACCCGCGTTCGTTTCGTACGAATAAGATTTAGGTCCGGTGGCACACCAAGATTTTATAAAATCACCGTTTAACTCGTCCGTCAAATCACCCAAGTTATCACCCGTATCGATCGAGACCCCGTCGTTGCGATCTATGTACCACACGCTATCGGTGTCAAATCCCAAAACCCTATCGTCGAGTTTGTCCAACACGTCGTATAACATGGTTCTGGCGTGCGCCGTCGTATAACACGCTATGAAGATGTTGACATCCTTACCATTGTCGACGAATTGTCCCTTTAAATCGTAAGACATCTGGACCATGTCGTCGTTGATAAACTGAATGTTGAGATTGTCTATCGCGTCGTCCAGCAACAGAGCGTAAAAGTCTTTTGGTTCGTTCACGTATTTAGTTTGTTTCATGTTGACCCTTTGACCGAATTTGCCCCAGAGAGAGTTGAGACATAATTTAGAGATTGCGCGCATGCCCGGATTATACTCTATTTTACCCAAGTCGATCCCCAATCGTTCTTTGACCATGTTTTTATACCGTTCTTCCGAGTCGTAAGGGGTGCCCGGACCGACCTTTAATGCGGAACTTTCCATCTTGATTTTCATAAAGTTCTTCACGTAGTCTTTGAAGAGGTCCGTGTCCTCGCTGGTGTAAAGAAAATCCCAAACTTCGTAAATTTTCTCTATCTCGTACCCTTTATCCAAGGCCTTGAATAGCTCGGGAGTACACCACGTTCCTACAAACGACCTCTGTTCATCGGCGTGTTCGCACGTCATCTTGGCCCGTCGTTCGGCACACGTCTTACACAGCGGGAACAAGAGTTTTTCTGCATCTCCGCATTTCATTTTGATGGGTAAGACGGGATGATATAATTTCCGGGGCGGTACGACTTTACATTTGACGAACCCCAACCAATTTCGATCGACGCGGTCAGGATTATATATTTTAGTTGGATGTCCGACCGGGTAGGTCTTATAAAACTGGACCGTCGGGTACAAACTAACAAAGTCGACGTATCGTCCCTTTTCTCTTCCATCGAAATCGTACAGTAACTTGGTCACGTTTGTCCTACCGCCGAAAAAGGCGTCTCGGGGGTCTAACGGCGTCACGATCTCTTTACTTTTTATACCTTTCGTATCGCATTCCCAGACCTCGACGAACGCGTAATTGGCCCGTCGTATCTTCTCGTTTTTCGCGGAGGTTCGTTTTCTGAGCGTTTCCATGTCTAGTTGGTTCTTGTTATTGATGGTGTCTCGCGCGTAACACTTTTTACACCCGTGCCAGAAGCACCCTTGAAATTCGTAAACCGTCTTCGTGTCTTCGCAATACCCGTCGACTTTACCGATGTCGGGCAGAGTCACCTCGCCACCGTTTAACGCGTGTCGAATGACGACGCCGTCTCTCTCAGCCACGTGATCCAGCCAAGAAATGGATTTCGCGCTGTACGTTTCGTGATCAACGTTATCCTTATGGACGGCTATCGTTTTTTCGGGCATGTAATTGCTTCTGTACACGGTCATGCACACGGACGCTATTGTCACGTACTGTAACGGATCTATATTTTCCAACGCGATAAAGTCTTCCCTGAATTTCAACATGGACCTCCGTAATATGTCGACGTCGGACGTACAATACTCCCTCAATTCTTTCTGGAAATCAAACACGTCGTTCTTTCGAGCGTCGTACCACGTTAAAAACTCTTTCCTGTTGCGAACGCTCATGTGATCGACACCGTAGTGTTTTTTGCTAGGCAACGGACCCACGTAATTTTGGTGACACGGCTTGTTGAAATAATGCGGAAAATAACCCTTTTTGAGTTCGGTCAGCCCAAACGTTTTCGGAAACTCTGCCAGAGCAGATTGGACAAAATTGATGGAATCGATAAAACGAACGGTTCCGACTTCCATGTACATGATCTTCGTACCGTTGTAAATGCAATAGGGTTTAATGTTATGCTCCACGAAATAATTTAACAAAAACTGCGCGTCGTACGCTTTGGCATTGTGGGCGATGAACGTGCCCTTTTTGTCCAAGACAAACTCGCAAAACTCGTCTACGGTAGAAAATTCGTGTTGATGACCGTCAAAGTCTTGACAGACGATTAGATTCGGTATGTGAACGCCGGTATCTTGCGTCGCTTCTATGTCATAAAAATAATAATTCGTAGTTCGCGTTTTACAACTGTAACATGGTTTCTTGTCCGTACACTTTGACGATCTGCACTTTCCACCCTTACATCGTTTCTTGAGCATGAAACACTTGTGCGTCGTCATGTCGCCATAGTGTTTACAATTCGGGCATTCGGAATGACCGCATATATGGGTCTTCAAGTCTATGACCACCCGTGCCAGAAGCACCCTTGAAATTCGTAAACTGTCTTCGTGTCTTCGCAATACCCGTCGACTTTACCGATGTCGGGCAGAGTCACCTCGCCACCGTTTAACGCGTGTCGAATGACAACGCCGTCTCTCTCAGCCACGTGATCCAGCCAAGAAATGGATTTCGCGCTGTACGTTTCGTGATCAACGTTATCCTTACGGACGGCTATCGTTTTTTCGGGCATGTAATTGCTTCTGTACACGGTCATGCACACGGACGCTATCGTCACGTACTGTAACGGATCTATATTTTCCAACGCGGTAAAGTCTTCCCTGAATTTCAACATGGACCTCCGTAATATGTCGACGTCGGACGTACAGTACTCCCTCAATTCTTTCTGGAAATCAAACACGTCGTTCTTTCGAGCGTCGTACCACGTTAAAAACTCTTTCCTGTTGCGAACGCTCATGTGATCGACACCGTAGTGTTTTTTTGCTAGGCAACGGACCCACGTAATTTTGGTGACACGGCTTGTTGAAATAATGCGGAAAATAACCCTTTTTGAGTTCGGTCAGCCCAAACGTTTTCGGAAACTCTGCCAGAGCAGATTGGACAAAATTGATGGAATCGATAAAACGAACGGTTCCGACTTCCATGTACATGATCTTCGTACCGTTGTAAATGCAATAGGGTTTAATGTTATGCTCCACGAAATAATTTAACAAAAACTGCGCATCGTACGCTTTGGCATTGTGGGCGATGAACGTGCCCTTTTTGTCCAAGACAAACTCGCAAAACTCGTCTACGGTAGAAAATTTGTGTTGATGACCGTCAAAGTCTTGACAGACGATTAGATTCGGTATGTGAACGCCGGTATCTTGCGTCGCTTCTATGTCATAAAAATAATAATTCGTAGTTCGCGTTTTACAACTGTAACATGGTTTCTTGTCCGTACACTTTGACGATCTGCACTTTCCGCCCTTACATCGTTTCTTGAGCATGAAACACTTGTGCGTCGTCATGTCGCCATAGTGTTTACAATTCGGGCATTCGGAATGACCGCATATATGGGTCTTCAAGTCTTTGACCACCCGTTCGCACTCTAAACATTTCCGAACGAGTAAACAAACCATGTCCGTTTCGCCGTCTCTCGTGCCTCTGACGCGTTTATGTTCCTTAAAACATTCTTCGCCGAAAAACGTTCTGTTACAATCGTCGCACACTTTCCTTTCTCCACCCGGACAATTATAACCGAAGCACGATAAACACTTTTCGGGACATCTGTGGCGATCTCGTCTAGCGTAGCCCTTCTTACAAGTATGACAGTAATGGTCTTTACCCAAAAACCCGGTCATCTTCGTAATCACGTCGAAATGATTTTTATTCTTGTACAGATATACCGCCTCGTCATCGCTTCCTTCGGTTGTATAAATGATCTCGTTGAACTGATCACCGTCCACTATATTGATCTGCACACCCAAGTGATCGGCAAACGTTTTCACGTCTTCTAAGGTACAACCGTGATCCAGGACGGGAACTCCCGCTTCTTTGTGAAGTTTTAACGCTTCGTCCCTTTGTAATTTTCGACTCTCGTTGAAACCGTGTCGAAGCTGGGAATTCGTCCATTTATCTTTATGTTTGTTGGCAACCGCCGTCACGATGGCTCGTGCCAAACACGTGGCGTCGTCATTTTTAATCGTGATGATACTTCTTTTCGACGACGAAGTCGTCTTTGTCACCGGTTCTTTGGATCTCCCCTTCCCCCTTGGCATTGTCGTAGACTGTTTCTACTTCGACTATGGGCACCTCGTAATATTCTATATAGTCTTGCAGTGCTTTGAATAACTCTTCGGCTAAATCCCCCGAGACGGTGATATATTTCGTACTGAACATTTTCGGAAATTTCGGGTGATTGATGATGATGCGAAATTTATCGCCGTTTTGCAACCCTCTCTTGTTTATCACCGTCCTCACGAGGTGTACAAATAAACGGTCTATATCGATAGGTCTGTCCCTCAATAGGACTACTTTATATTCGTCGAACCTGGTTCCAAACTTTAACCTGCGTGTCGAGGAAATTTTGTCAAAACGATAGGTCTGCCCCGTATATACACGTTTGGGCTTTAAAAACGTTTCTTTAAAATCGGGCGGAATCGGTAGATCCAATAACGGTTCAATATATTGAGTCGTAATAGACCTCTCGGGTGGGATTGGTAGATCCAATAACCACTCAGTAGATCGATGTGAATGAGACATGTTTTTATATTGAGATGAAATTACTTATGGCATTTTCAAATTTGCTATACTATACCGTTGATACAGTTTTATCAGACATAAATGTGTGGGTGTCATGTAACTTTATGATATTCAATGTAACAATTTTATTAGACATACGAGAAAAGTTTGGGTGTTCTGTAACTTTGTAATGATTTTATCAGACATTACAGAAAAGTGTGGGTGTCCTTGTAACTTTATATCAATTTTATCAGACATAAGAGAAAAAATTCAACAAATAAACATCAATGGAAATGTTTAATTTCAAATATCAATGTTACAAACAGCAGCATAAAAAAGGAAATCATATTTAGATAAAAAAATATTCCAACAGATTAACAATCAATGCCCAAGTTGATGGGCAGCCAATTAGTACAAGGTTCTATATTTAGCCACCATATAGTAATTTGTCTTTATAATACACATAAATAGAATCACAGATATTCATATTGTTGAGGCATCTCTATATACAACTTACATATCTATCTCTTGTCAAATTTTGAACTATATTTTACATTACTTTTGAGTAATTTCACTTCTCAATAAGTTATCATAAATATCTTGATCACATAACATAATAATCCACAGAGTAACGCCACAGTTATCTCCTAAATATACACAATGTAGGAAATTATCATTTGGTAAATAATATCTTAAAGCATCCTGAATCAAAGATGTATCTTATATTATTTCACACTGCTTTCCAGATCAAACTGTGGGTAAGGTGTTTTTTCAAATTCCTTTAGCTCTAACAAACTCCAAGGGATGAACTATCCAAGCAATGTCTATTCATTTTCATTTCATATTATCAGTGTGTAAGAAGAAACGATTGAATTAAGTCCACTTGTTACTGACAAAATATCAGTATGTTTTTATGTTTCTGGTAGAGGTTCATCGTCATCCTTCAGTCCCAATTCTCTAAGGAATGATGATTCCTCATCTAAATATGCCTGGTATTCCTGTTTCATTCTGTACTCTATCTCTTCATCTGTCAGGACTACATTAGGTGCAATCTGAAAGTAATGAAAACATTAAATAAACATACCTGATCTTGCAATATTAACACATATAGGAATATGATTTGTATATTTGTACCTTGTTCAACTATCAACTGAATATTATGTTATGATAATCTTAATACTTCCTATGGAAAGATTAATTGAAGTTTTACTCTTGCAGTACACTGTATTTAAAAACTAACTCCTTTATCTGTAAGGACACATACAATCATCTGTAGTGACACATACAATCATCTGTAAGGACACATACAATTATCTGTAAGGACACATACAATCATCTGTAGTGACACATACAATCATCTGTAAGGACACATACAATCGTCTGTAAGGACACATACAATCATCTGTAGTGACACATGCAATCATCTGTAAGGACATACAATTATCTGTAAGGACACATACAATCATCTGAAGTGACATATACAATCATCTGTAAGGACACATACAATCATCTGTAGTGACATATACAATCATCTGTAGGGACACATACAATAATCTGTAGTGACACATACAATCATCTGTAAGGACACATACAATTGTCTGTAAAGACATACAATCATCTGTAAGGACACATACAATCATCTGTACGGACACATACAATCATCTGTAGTGACACATACAATCATCTGTAGTGACACAAACAATCATCTGTAGTGACACATACAATCATCTGTAGTGACACATACAATCATCTGTAGTGACACATACAATCATCTGTAGTGACACATACAATCATCTGTAAGGACACATACAATCATCTGTAGTGACACATACAATCATCTGTAAGGACACATACAATTATCTGTAAAGACACATACAATCATCTGTAGTGACACATACAATCATCTGTAAGGACACATACAATCATCTGTAAGGACACATACAATCATCTGTAGTGACACATACAATCATCTGTAGTGACACATACAATTGTCTCTAATGACACATGCAATCATCTGTAGTGACACATACAATCATCTGTAGTGACACATACAATTGTCTGTAAGGACACATACAACCATCTGTAGTGACACATACAATCATCTGTAAGGACACATACAATCATCTGTAGTGACACATACAATCATCTGTAGTGACACATACAATTGTCTGTAAGGACACATACAATCATCTGTAAGGCTGAAAGGACACATACAATTATCTAAAGATACCGTAATTTATCTAATTAAGGCGCCTTTTTTGGGGTATTTCAGATTTATGGGCATCTTAATTTGTGTCAAAAAACTAAATTTCAGTAGGTAAGGCGCTGGTGCAATTAATGTAGGCAGTCTTTAACTTCATATTGTTATAAATTATATCAAGAGGAAAACTGATTTCAAATTGAAAATGGAATCCCAGTAATGTACGAAATTATTAGTCAGACATTCAAGAAATAGACTTTAACCTGTGCTGCCATCTCCTAACTGCTTAGACACATACAATCGTCTGTAAGGACACATACAAACATCTTTTAAGACACACATACAAATTTCTGTAAGGACACAAACAATTGTCTGTAAGGACACACATACAAACATCTGTAAGGACACACATACAATCATCTGTAAGGACACACATACAAACATCTGTAAGGACATACATACAATCATATGTAAGGACATACATACAATCATATGTAAGGACACACATACAATCATATGTAAGGACACACAATCATCTGTAAGGACACATACAAATGTCTGTAAAGACACATATAAATGTCTGTAAGGACACACATACAAACGTCTTTAAGAACACATACAATCATTTGTAAGGACACATACAAATGTCTAAAAACACATACAAACGTCTTTAAGAACACACATACAATCATATGTAAGGACAAACAATCATCTGTAAGGACACATACAAATGTCTATAAAGACACACATACAAACATCTTTAAGAACACACATACAATCATATGTAAGGACACATACAAATGTCTGTAAGGACACACATACAAACGTCTTTAAGAACACATACAATCATTTGTAAGGACACATACAAATGTCTTTAAGACACACATACAAACAATTTTAAGAACACACATACAATCATATGTAAGGACACACAATCATCTGTAAGGACACATACAAATGTCTGTAAGGACACACATACAAATGTCTTTAAGACACACATACAAATGATTTTAAGAACAGACATACAATCATATGTAAGGACACACAATCATCTGTAAGGACACATACAAATGTCTGTAAGGACACACATACAAATGTCTTTAAGACACACATACAAACGTCTTTAAGAACACATACAAATGTCTTTAAGAACACATACAATCGTCTGTAAGGACACACACAAATGTCTGTAAAGACACACATACAAACGTCTTTAAGAACACACATACAATCATATGTAAGGACACACAATCATCTGTAAGGACACATACAAATGTCTGTAAGGACACACACATACAAATGTCTTTAAGACACACATACAAACATCTTTAAGAACACACATACAATCATATGTAAGGACACACAATCATCTGTAAGGACACATACAAATGTCTGTAAGGACACACATACAAACATCTATAAGAACACATACAATCATTTGTAAGGACACATACAAATGTCTTTAAGACACACATACAAACAATTTTAAGAACAGACATACAATCATATGTAAGGACACACAATCATCCGTAAGGACATATACAAATGTCTGTAAGGACACACATACAAATGTCTTTAAGACACACACACAAACGATTTTAAGAACACACATACAATCATATGTAAGGACACACAATCATCTGTAAGGACACATACAAATGTCTGTAAGGACACACACATACAAATGTCTTTAAGACACACATACAAACATCTTTAAGAACACACATACAATCATATGTAAGGACACACAATCATCTGTAAGGACACATACAAATGTCTGTAAGGACACACATACAAACGTCTTTAAGAACACATACAATCATTTGTAAGGACACATACAAATGTCTTTAAGACACACATACAAACAATTTTAAGAACAGACATACAATCATATGTAAGGACACACAATCATCTGTAAGGACACATACAAATGTCTGTAAGGACACATATACAAATGTCTTTAAGACACACACACAAACGATTTTAAGAACACACATACAATCATATGTAAGGACACACAATCATCTGTAAGGACACATACAAATGTCTGTAAGGACACACATACAAATGTCTTTAAGACACACATACAAACATCTTTAAGAACACACATACAATCATATGTAAGGACACACAATCATCTGTAAGGACACATACAAATGTCTGTAAAGACACACATACAAACGTCTTTAAGAACACACATACAATCATATGTAAGGACACACAATCATCTGTAAGGACACATACAAATGTCTATAAAGACACACATACGAAAGACACACATACAAACGTCTTTACGAACACACATACAATCATATGTAAGGACACACAATCATCTGTAAGGACACATACAAATGTCTGTAAAGACACACATACAAACGTCTTTAAGAACACACATACAATCATATGTAAGGACACACAATCATCTGTAAGGATACATACAAATGTCTATAAAGACACACATACAAACATCTTTAAGAACACACATACAATCATATGTAAGGACACACAATGATCTGTAAGGACACATATAAATGTCTGTAAGGACACATACAAATGTCTTTAAGAACACACATACAAACGATTTTAAGAACAGACATACAATCATATGTAAGGACACACAATCATCTGTAAGGACACATACAAATGTCTGTAAGGACACACATACAAATGTCTTTAAGACACACATACAAACGTCTTTAAGAACACACATCGATCATATGTAAGGACACACAATCACCTGTAAGGACACATACAAATGTCTTTAAGAACACATACAATCATTTGTAAGGACACATACAAATGTCTGTAAGGACACACATACAAACGTCTTTAAGGACACACATACAATCATCTGTAAGGACACATACAAATGTCTGTAAGGACAGACATACAAACGTCTTTAAGAACACACATACAATCATCTGTAAGAACACACATACAATAGTTTTTAAGGACACATACACAAAAACTTCATAAAATATGAGATTCTTATTAAATGTACTTTGGTCATTATCAAGACAAAAATGTTTTTATAAATTGAATTGTATTATTTACTCCAGCTTTTTTCTTCTGTTCAGCCTCCAGTTCTCTCTTCTCATGTTCACGGAAATCCCATCTAGCAACAACAAAACCTCTTCTCTTTACCTCTCGCTCAAAGTAGTTTGATACACTGGAATGCTGTTAAAATGAGAATGTTTACCATTACACAATTCTATTATTAGGATTATCAAGGTGATATACAAAGCTGCAGAGATAAGACAAAGGTCATAAGTTTTTTGGCTTCTTGTTATATCTTAAAGGCATACTTACAATGAATAAATAAAATAATGGTAAACTCCAAATGGATTAATTGATTATTTGAATGAAAATGAGCTCATTTCACCCCCCTTTTGGCAGGCTAGCTAGATATCAAGAATATATAGAGTTGTGCATCAAAATAAATATTTGACAGGGATTTATATTATACAAAACTTAATTTCTTAGAAGAAAAGAAAGCTGTTATTGTGTTGAAATGAAATTATAGACATCTGAATCTTGAGGCGAGTTTCAGCTTTCTTTCTGATATTATATTATAGACTTATTTGATCAACACTTCAAAATAACAAACCTCATTAGGTGTTGGCTGTCTCAAACTCCATGGGATCTCAAGTATATGTAGTGTGCCCGCATTGTCACCTACAGCAAGCAAGTGCTGCTTCTCTGTCAAAGGAAATTGACAACTAATCATTTAAACAACAAACACAATTCATTTCATACAATTCAATGTCTTTCAAAAATCAGATACTTATTTGAACATCATTTTTGTCCTGGAAATTGAACAATGTGGATTCTGTAATTAATGACTCACAAGTTATTGTCATTTAAAGTATTACCAGTATGTACAATTTTGTAAAGAGGCAACAATAGTACATGTACATACGTGATACAGGATAAGGATAAATTGTTCTTATTGGTGCTGGGGACACACTCTGTGTTAAAGCAGGCTCATGTGTTTTGTCAAGTAAATCCCAAACATCAACACTTCCATCCTCTTTGGCCAAATAAAATACTGCTGGTCTTGATGGTGACCAGTGCCCAGCAGTTAGTCTCACAGGATTAGCACATGACTGAAGTATTGGGCCACTCTGAAATATCAATTAAGATTCATTAAAAATTTGTCTAATGTGAAATGATAAATAACAGGCTATCAAAAGCAAATTATAATTTACTGCTTTATATCTGAAAATATGCCATAAGGAGATAATTTATTAACACAGTGAAAATATGCCATAAGAAGGAGATCATTTATTAACACAGTGAAAATATGCCATAAGGAGATCAATTGTTAACACAGTGAAAATATGCCATAAGGAGATCATTTATTAACACAGTGAAAATATGCCATAAGGAGATCATTTGTTAACACATTAAATCATACTGAAGTATGTCCTGATGTTGACAGAAAGTGCAGGAGAAAGGTGTTAAAATTTAACAATAATCAATTTATAACTTGAAACACTTGACAAAAATATCTGGCATTTTTCCAGATGTGTATATTTCATTTCACATGGTTTCTTTACAATACAGATGTCTTTCTTACAAGTAATACTCTTCTATCTTAAGATATAATATCCAGATTTGGTTTACACCCTACTGATTAACAAAATTCCAGTAGCCTTAATCCTCCATATACAGAAATCTATCTCACATGAATTATTTCAACTAGGATTTTACTAAGTGGAAAAATTAGGGATGAAACCTGTAATGTACATCATAGTAATTGATTGACAGTTGCCAAGTTACATATATGTAAAGCATACAGTTGGATCTATATATATAAACCTGTAATGTACATCATAGTAATTGATTGACAGTTGCCAAGTTACATATATGTAAAGCATACAGTTGGATCTATATATATAAACCTGTAATGTACATCATAGTAATTGATTGACAGTTGCCAATAATTAGGGACATTTACATATATGTAAAGCATACAGTTGGATCTATATATATAAACCTGTAATGTACATCATAGTAATTGATTGACAGTTGCCAAATAATTAGAACATTTACATATATGTAAAGCATACAGTTGGATCTATATATATAAACCTGTAATGTACATCATAGTAATTGATTGACAGTTGCCAAGTTACATATATGTAAAGCATACAGTTGGATCTATATATATAAACCTGTAATGTACATCATAGTAATTGATTGACAGTTGCCAAATAATTAGGGACATTTACATATATGTAAAGCATACAGTTGGATCTATATATATAAACCTGTAATGTACATCATAGTAATTGATTGACAGTTGCCAAATAATTAGAACATTTACATATATGTAAAGCATACAGTTGGATCTATATATATAAACCTGTAATGTACATCATAGTAATTGATTGACAGTTGCCAAATAATTAGAACATTTACATATATGTAAAGCATACAGTTGGATCTATATATATAAACCTGTAATGTACATCATAGTAATTGATTGACAGTTGCCAAGTTACATATATGTAAAGCATACAGTTGGATCTATATATATAAACCTGTAATGTACATCATAGTAATTGATTGACAGTTGCCAAATAATTAGAACATTTACATATATGTAAAGCATACAGTTGGATCTATATATATAAACCTGTAATGTACATCATAGTAATTGATTGACAGTTGCCAAATAATTAGAACATATATGTAAAGCATACAGTTGGATCTATATATATAAACCTGTAATGTACATCATAGTAATTGATTGACAGTTGCCAAATAATTAGAACATTTACATATATGTAAAGCATACAGTTGGATCTATATATATAAACCTGTAATGTACATCATAGTAATTGATTGACAGTTGCCAAATAATTAGAACATTTACATATATGTTGAAGCATACAGTTGGATCTATATATATAAACCTGTAATGTACATCATAGTAATTGATTGACAGTTGCCAAATAATTAGGACATTTACATATATGTAAAGCATACAGTTGGATCAGGGTTAGGGTTAGGGTTAGGGTTAACCCTGTACATCATAGTAATTGATTGACAGTTGCCAAATAATTAGAACATTTACATATATGTAAAGCATACAGTTGGATCTATATATATAAACCTGTAATGTACATCATAGTAATTGATTGACAGTTGCCAAATAATTAGAACATTTACATATATGTAAAGCATACAGTTGGATCTATATATATAAAAAATCTGTAGGTTTGGTTAGATGCAATATGAATAAATAGACTGTAAATCTATAAATAACGAACTGTTAACAAATCACAGCTTGCAAACCAGTGACCTTTGATTCTCTGACTGCCATATTTGTTTTTTTATCACACAACCATTTATATTTTTTTATGTTCAATTTATTCAGTTTTCAGTTACCAATACCAACATATCAGACAATAAATTTATAAATGAATTTTATAAAACAAAGCTAGTTGTATAAAGATATTCTGTTATCTCTGGAATGCTAAAATGGCCAGTGATGTATAACATGCTGGTGGCTAATAAATACCAATAGATTTATTAATGATAACTGCATTCCTGTAAATTTCACCTGTGCACAAAGCTCCAGTCAACATCAAGGATTTTCTTGCCCAAATCATTTCGTACTGAAGACAAATCGATTGAAAAACAAATCATACCCTGTGCCATCCAAACGTTTTTGTGCACAAGTGGAATTTGTAGGAAAGGTCTATAAACTTCACAGTTAAAACACCAGATGTAGACATCACAGCACACACAGGATATATCTATAAATAACTGAATGGTTGGTACAACAAAAGACCCAAACTTCAAACACACACACACACCCACTGCAAACACCATGTTTAATGTTATAATGCTGGTATATCTTTAAAAATCCTAAAACTGAACACAGTTTCTCTTCTAGAAAAAGAGACATATAAAAGCAACATAAAATGCATTAATATTCAAATCTACTATAGATAAGATGAAAATATCATGTGACATTATACAGCTATGACATAACTTCACACCATCAGATGACAACTGACATCACATAGCGTGTCACATGACCCCAGACTGTCAGGCGATAAACAATGACATCACATAACAAGTCACATGACATCACACTATCAAATGACAACACTGTCATCTTTCATCACATAAAATGTCCCACACTATCAAATGACAACACTGTCATCTTTCATCACATACAATGTCCCCACACTATCAAATGGCAACACTGTCATCTTACATAACATAAAATGGCCCCACACTATCAAATGACTACACTGTAGTCTTACATAACATAAAATGTCCCCACACTATCAGATGACTACACTGTAGTCTTACATAACATAAAATGTCCCCACACTATCAAATGACTACACTGTCATCTTACATAACATAAAATGGCCCACACTATCAAATGACTACACTGTCATCTTACATAACATAAAATGTCCCCACACTATCAAATGACTACACTGTAGTCTTACATAACATAAGATGGCCCCACACTATCAGATGACAACAATGTTATCTTACATAACATAAAATGTCCCACACTATCAAATGACTACACTGTCATCTTACATAACATAAAATGTCCCCACACTATCAGATGACTACACTGTAGTCTTACATAACATAAAATGTCCCCACACTATCAGATGACTACACTGTCATCTTACATAACATAAAATGTCCCCACACTATCAGATGACTACACTGTAGTCTTACATAACATAAAATGTCCCCACACTATCAGATGACTACACTGTAGTCTTACATAACATAAAATGTCCCCACACTATCAAATGACTACACTGTCATCTTACATAACATAAAATGGCCCACACTATCAAATGACTACACTGTCATCTTACATAACATAAAATGTCCCCACACTATCAGATGACTACACTGTAGTCTTACATAACATAAAATGGCCCCACACTATCAGATGACAACAATGTAATCTGACATTACATAAAATGGTCCCACACTATCAGATGACTACACTGTAGTCTTACATAACATAAAATGGCCCCACACTATCAGATGACTACACTGTCATCTTACATCACATAAAATGTCCCGACACTATCAAATGACTACACTGTCATCTTACATAACATAAAATGGCCCCACACTATCAGATGACTACACTGTAGTCTTACATCACATAAAATGTCCCCACACTATCAAATGACTACACTGTCATCTTATATAACATAAAATGTCCCCACACTATCAGATGACAACAATGTAATCTGACATCACATAAAATGGCCCCACACTATCAGATGACTACACTGTCATCTTACATAACATAAAATGGCCCCACACTATCAGATGACAACAATGTAATCTTACATCACGTAAAATGTCCCGACACTATCAAATGACTACACTGTCATCTTACATAACAAAAAATGGCCCCACACTATCAGATGACTACACTGTAGTCTTACATCACATAAAATGGCCCCACACTATCAGATGACTACACTGTCATCTTATATAACATAAAATGGCCCCACACTATCAGATGACAACAATGTAATCTGACATCACATAAAATGGCCCCACACTATCAGATGACTACACTGTCATCTTACATAACATAAAATGGCCCCACACTATCAGATGACAACAATGTAATCTTACATCACATAAAATGGCCCCACAGTATCAGATGACTACACTGTAGTCTTAAATCACATAAAATGGCCCCACACTATCAAATGACTACACTGTCATCTTACATAACATAAAATGGCCCCACACTATCAGATGACTACACTGTAGTCTTACATCACATAAAATGTCCCCACACTATCAAATGACAACACTGTATTCTTACATCACATAAAATGTCCCCACACTATCAAATGACTACACTGTAGTCTTACATAACATAAAATGTCCCCACACTATCAAATGATTACACTGTAGTCTTACATCACATAAAATGTCCCCACACTATCAGATGACTACACTGTCATCTTACATCACATAAAATGTCCCCACACTATCAGATGACAACAATGATATCTGACATCACATAAAATGGCCCCACACTATCAAATGACTACACTGTAGTCTTACATCACATAAAATGTCGCCACACTATCAGATGACTACACTGTCATCTTACATCACATAAAATGGCCCCACACTATCAGATGACAACAATGTAATCTGACATCACATAAAAAGACCTGACATCACATAAAATGACCCCAAACTATCAGATGACAACAATGTTATCTGACATCACATAAAATGACCCCAAACTATCAGATGACAACAATGTCATCTGACATCACACAACATATCACCACACACAATCAGATGACAACAACGACATCTGACATTACATAAAATGACCCTAAACTATCAGATGACAACAATGTCATCTGACATCACACATGTCAGCACACAATCAGATGACAACAATGACATCTGACATTACATAAAATGACCCCACACATGTCAGCACACAATCAGATGACAACAATGACATCTGACATTACATAAAATGACCCCACACTATCAGATGACATCTGACATCACACAGCATGACATGTGACATCACTACCACACTTAAATCACATAATGACATTATAGTCATGTGATTAAGTCACTTCCTGCTTCCACCAAATTTACCTAGCCAAACATTAAGCATCACTTTTCACACAATAAATGTTGTTTGTTACAAACTACTAGTCACTTACTTTCTTCTTATCTCCTTTTTCAGAAGAAGTATCCTCCTATCATAGGTATTGGGAAATAGATATCAAACATTAACAGTGAACAAGATTCAAAATTCAAACTTGTTAATCCAGGTTTAATCACTAGTTAGGAAACTAAAGTGTCTCTCTCTAATAAAAAAATCAAATTTATTAATTTGTTTTAAGAAGATTCATTTAGAGATCAATATGACAAAGCATAAAGTTGTACATATCAGTAATTGTGACAATTGTGTCATGATTTTGAAAGATAACAATTCTTATGTATGACTGAATGATGAGAATGTTATAACATACAGATACTCCTTCCTTCCATAATGTAAATGTCCAGCCACCAACACATAGCACTACATCCTTGAAAAATGGTGATCTCTCCACACTAACAATGGGTCCATCATGTATAGAATGGTAAAAATCTGGCTTAGGTGCTGTAAAAATACAGGACCACAATATTTATCTTCACTCTTTAGAAATATAACTGATTACAAGTTTAAAAGCAAAAACCTTGTGAATATGCATTTTTAGGTGTTTCATTTTTATACTTTAAAATGTAATAATATTATTAATAGACAATCATATTTGTGTTATCCTTATCTATGATTAGAGAAATTGCAGTTTTGTTCAGAGGCAAAGTATCCATCTGGCAAGCCAGAGATTTAGGGTCCAAGCAGGGCTAGTTCAAAGGTGTATGACAGTGTGATCACAAAGCAACAATGGTTGATAAGATGGAGGTCTGATAGCAGATATGATATATAACAGAACCTTCAGTGCATTGGAATAGCACTACTTATACCAGATGTACTTGTATAAGAGTGAGAAAAAAGTTAGGGAATGTAAACAAATGAAATCAAACACCTATGCTATAAATATCTATAACATAATGTCAACATTATTTCCATCACTTACTCTGTGTCTTTCCAGTGTCCTGGTCTTTCTGGGGCATCCAGTCAACATAAACCACTTCACCATCCTATTATAGAGGCAAAAAAGCTGAAGCATCTTATTACAAAACAGTCATACAAGGTATGCAGAATGATTATAATGTGAAGTGCAAATAGTCATCCTATTGTACAGTGGAAACAGTCACTTACTGGGAGCCAATCGATTTCTATCACTAGACATAACTGTATTCAGTGTTATCCAAAACAAATTTCCAGATACAAGGATGAAAATGTGTCATTCACCCTGTAAGTACAAACATACCAGTTTTATACAAGAAAAACTGCTTTACAATAGTTAATATTTTGTCATAGAGTTGGTGGTTTGTTAGAAGGTAATTGAAATTTACAGATTGGAGCTAGATTACTGTGATAGACTGGTGTGTGATTTCTTCATTCTTGTTCCACTGTACTACAGATCCAAACACACAGTGAGTACATGAGTGAGTTAAATGTAAGATAGAAATAATGTATGTAAACATCAAGCCCAAAAATTTATGATATTAAAAACTGAACAAGTAGTTTACCATGGTAACTAGTTAATAACAAAATCTAATTAGATTAACTTACAATTCAGAAATTCAGATTAAAATTAATCAGGCATTAGACTGAGTTTTGAATATATCATTCATTTGGCATGAGTATTCCTTTCTAATATAAAATTAATAAACATGTATGTGTACTAGATATCATAATGGTTATTAAATGTGAATCATTAATACAAAACAATATACTAATGCATTTCTGAATGTTGTTAGATAGCATTAGTATGTGCATACTACAAACTACCATAACATCTAAAATAAAATACAGAACAATAACAGTTCGCATACAAGTGCAAAAAATACATATAAACATAGAACATGCATACTACATCTGGGACATATACTGTGACCAGTAGCTGTGTTAACTACCATGCAATAATAATACAGGGGTTATACACCTAGTCATATTTCATCATTTAATCCTGACATAGAGCTTTTCAATGATATCATCAGCAGTCATCATATGATTATAACGTTAAACAAAATGTTACAGGGGCATTAGGTGTGTTTATCCAAAAAAAGAAAAAAAAATTATTTCCATTTTTTCTACTTTTATTACATATACTTTTACTTGATGTACAATAACAAATAAGTTATACACTGGCATAAGAAATCTTATATTCCTATACATTTTGTGAAAATAAAGCCAGGTCCAGTGTGGTATTCTTATACAAATAGTACAGTCAAGTTAATCAGTTGCAATTGAAAAAGTGCCTGGGTTTCTCAAGTAATTTTCACAAAATATATAGGAATTTAAGAATTTTTATGCCAGTGTATTTCTATTTTTGGATATTGTACATAATCTAAGCAGTTAAAAAGGGTAAAAAAATATATAAATTAAAAAAAATAAATAAAAAACAGCTAATGCCCCTTTTTAAAAGTTGTACAGTTAAACTGAATTTCCTTTTTAAAAGTTGTACGTTAAACTGAAGTTTTATCAACATATAATATTTCAAAGATTGTTAGAATAAGTACAAAATGTCAGTTTTTAATATAAAGATTTAATTGATAATGTCAAAGTTTTATTATTGGTTTAAACTTATGAACTTATAACATATTAGATTTTAGTATTTAACATTGACTAAATGGACAAATGGAACCTATTTGTATAATTTCTGTGGAAATGCTGGGTAAAACTAGAAGATTTTATATGTCATCTTCTGGTTTTACCAGCATTTCCACAAAAATTTGTTTATATGATCTCAAAGATTCTTTGTACAGAACGTTGGGACATATATAATTCTCTGGTTTTACCCAGCATTTCCACAGAAATTACCATTTGCAAATCCCTTGCCTAATGAAGCAGATAATCAGAGTTGTCTGGTTGTCATAACCTAACACTGATTATAAGCGTGATTGATGACTCCCATATCTCTCAGTCATTTCTTTATGGAACATTTCCATACGATAATGCCTAAGTTACCAAAAGATACTAGGCCTACAGGACCCTTTTTGGGTAATCTCAAGTCTATATGGGGAACATAGAGTCTATTGCAGCAACATATTTATCTATTTGGGCAACTTATAGTCCAGTTTGGTAACCTGCAGTCTAGTTTGGCAATCTACAGTCTTTTGGGGTAACCTGCAGTCTAGTTTGGCAGTCTATTTGGACAACCTACAGTCTTTTGGAGCAACCTGCAGTCTATTTGGACAACCTTCAATCTTCTGGGGCAACCTGCAGTCTATTTGGGCAACCTTAAATCTTTTGGGGCAACCTGCAGTCTATTTGGACAACCTTCAATCTTTTGGGGCAACCTGCAGTCTATTTGGACAACCTTAAGTCTTTTGGGGCAACCTGCAGTCTATTTGGGCAACCTTCAATCTTTTGGGGCAACCTGCAGTCTATTTGGACAACCTACAGTCTTTTGGGGCAACCTGCAGTCTATTTGGGCAACCTTCAATCTTTTGGGGCAACCTGCAGTCTATTTGGGCAACCTTCAATCTTTTGGGGCAAAATACAGTTCATTTGGATACCCTAATCTTTTGGAGCAACATACAGCCTATTTGGACAACCTATAGTTTTTTTGGCAACCTAGTCTTTTGGGGTAAACGACAGTATGTTTGGACAATCTAATCTTTTGGGGCAAACTACAGCCTATTTGGATAACCTATAATCATTTGGACAACTTAAAGTCTTTTGGGGAAACCTAGTCTATTTGGACAATCTACAGGCTTTTGGGGCAATCTGCAGTCTATTTGGACAACCTACAGTCTTTTGGGGCGATGTGCAATCTATTTGGACTACCTTCAGTCTTTTGGGGCAAAATACAGTTCATTTGACACCCTAATCTTTTGGAGCAACCTAGTCTATTTGGACAACATATTGTCTTTTTGGGCAACCTACAGTCTTTTGGGGCAAACTATAGTCTATTTGGACAACCTACAGTCTCTTTGGATAATCTATAATCTTTTGGGCAACCTATAGTCTACTTGGACAACCTAGTCTTTTGGGGCAACCTAAGTTTATCTGGACAACCTAGTCTTTTGGGGCAACCTGCAATTCATTCTGACAACCTACAGTCTTTTGGGGCAACCTACAGTCTTTTTGGGCAACCTACAGTCTTTTGAGGCGACCTACATTTCATTTGGACAAACTACAGTCTGTTTAGGTGACCTTGCCCACATCATGACTTGCTTTTTATTGGTTTGGTTGTATTGTTGTTTAACGTTCCACTCAAGAATTTTTCAATCATACTTCACACCTACTGTTACAAAGGACCTTGGTTTTTACTGTCTCATCTGAAGGACAGGAATCCGACCTGCAACTGGCTGGAATTGAACTCATGACCTCAAGATAAAGTTGAGCACTCTACTGACTGAGACAGGATGGCTCGACATGTTTTTCTTTTTATCACTGTCATATACAATGTATTGGTATGCTAATTTTGAAAGAATTAAATATCCCAAAGGATCTAAACAGTCATCTTAGTACCATAAACTAACTTTTTGAGAACCTATGATGCTATCCTTTATTTTTCTTTACTGTAATAAAGATCTGTCTCCATTTGCTACTCCTTACCAAATCTGGATGAAAGCAGACAAATGCTTTGTAATAGGAAGTTTTTATTTCGAAAAGTTAAAAGTCAAATGAAAAAGCTTGATAAAAAAATCTCCATTTTTAATATTATAGGATATCAGATATTTAATAAACTTCTGTAGAATTTGGTCACTTTTTCAGTTTTGGAAAATGATCATGAAAATATGAAATTTTAAAAATACCATAATAACACAAGTGTTTATGTACTGTAATTGGCCATGTATAATCCGCACTCTTTTCACTCCAAAATTTGTCTCAGGCAGGGGGGTGCGGATAATACAGTACTACAGAATCTTAGGACATTTTTTCCGCAGGAACTACTTACTGCATGAGATTCGATGTGGGTGGTAAGCCTGACAAAGTTTTTTTCGTAATAACGATGTACGAGTCAATGTATATCATCATTTATGTCTACAGTGACGGTGAATAAATCAATAAATGAATCTTGTTGTTTTTAATTTTTGTGTTTTTCAGTTTACAAATAGGCTAGACTACACAGGCACTTGTGTAATGCAATCCCTTGATCGAGGGTGTTGTGATTGGTGGATTGCATAACGCAAGTGCCTGTGCAAGGCTAGCCTAGTTGCGATGTTTGGTGAGGAAACAGAATAGTACAGTACCTGTTGCTTATCTTCATCATGAAGTTTTGTTATTATTGAAAAATAGAACAATCTCAACAAGAATTCTAATAATTATTTCACGCTGGTGAACGACGAAGCGAACAGCCATGTTGTAACTGTAAATGAGGGGGCTAAAATGGAAGAGCAAATATGTAGTATCTTGTAGTTTCGTATTTTCCCATTTATATCATATTATGTAGTTTTGCGTTGTTTGTTTTGAGACGATGACTATACATTAATAAATAAAACAATGTTTTCTGGGTGTTTTGTTCTGTGGAGGAATGTTATTTTACACATTTCGTACAAAAGGTATATACCAGTAACTCTCTTACTACAGTACATCTACAGTGTAGTACTAAGTTATGGAACATGCCAATTATACAGGTAAGTACGATGAGTTAATTTTAAATTGAAAATATGATAAAAGGTGTAAAATAACACAATGCCACACCAAGGTAATTAATGTTTGTAGTATATGTCTCCATTCATAATCAATGATGCGTGTAACAGACAAAAGTATACTTGGATCTGTATATATATCCCTTTGTTTCAATAATTACGCTATACATGCGTATTCTGGATATATAGATCGCTTGTGTACAAGTGCTCGCCGCTAATTAAAATTGTTACAAACTTTTATGTCGACGATTTCCGCAAATATAATATCTATTTCAAATGTTGTTCTAATACATACTATTAATTAAATATATAGGCTACCACGCCAGCAAAAGCAAATGATTGCGCTGTAATTAACAGGAATGTAATTTTACAAAGACTTCGACTGATGTTTTGATATTTCTTTTGTTATTTATTTCAAATCATTAATTTGCTTATCATATCCCTTATCTAATATCTCGAATATATATATCTATAATAAATATTTATCTATTTCTTCCAAATACCGATCTGTGAATTTTGAAAATATTTCCGATCGTCATGCTGCACTTATACACAATAATAATCAATCTCGCCGACGATTTTCGGCCATACGGCCATGGAAAAATATCAATGCGGATTATACGCACGAAGTCCTTTTTTCTCCGAGATCTGATGCTGAAATGGGGGGTGTGGATAATACATAAATGCGGACTATACACGGCCGATTACGGTAATACAAAGTGAGATACACATGTAATACACAAGTGTTTACATAATACAGAGTGAGATACACATGTAATACACAAAAGTGTGTATGTAATACAAAGTGAGATACACATGTAACACACACAAGTGTAGATGTAATACAGTGAGATACACATGTAATACACACAAGAGTACATTTAATACAAAGTGAGATACACATGTAACACTGTGGTTAATGTAACAAAGAAGGACACATTATTACAAAATAAGGTATACTTGTGAAATGAACTTATGTAAACATGTGATATTTGTTTTTTGTGGTGCACACACAATGCAATCTGATATAGATGTCAGACAAAATGATATTATGTATAATCTGATGTAAATGTGATATCCAATGATATGAGATTTACAAACTGTGCAGAATGGCAAGTAGTGTGCATAGACTGGCATGCAAAAATACAATTGGATAAAATAATTAAGAAAACATTAGCAGGTGTTTTATAGATTGTGTAATAGATTTGATGCATACTGGTAATAAATTTCATGCATAAGAATAAAACAACTAATTAAAAAAATATGCCTGTGATCAAAGTAAATATGAACTCATGCATCCCTAAATACAAGGACTATACTTCACATAAATGACACAGACCAGTCCATATGTGCTTTTGAGGGAAAGTGAGTTCAGTTACGCAAAAATTAGTTGGTAAATACCACATTCATATGATTTTGCTGTATGCATCTATTGAAAAGCTCTATGCAACCCTGATGCGTGATAGCTAAGTACAGCTAAGGTAAGTGCAATTGTCCAGTTTACAGAGTTATCTGTGCCTGGATCAACGTGCAAGAAGGCTGTGCAAGACTGAAGTTTAGAACATTACACTTATGTCAACACTCATTCACAACCAATCAGCTATGTACAAATCTTATTGTACATAAGCTGGAGGCATGTCGGCTCAATAAACTACCTCTGTTCCGACAAAGAAATGAGTTTTGACACTCTGCAGTGTCCTCTTCTCTTTGCCAGACCCAGGCTTTGTATAATATCCACCACCCATGGCAGCTTCTTTTGTCATGTCTGGAGCATCTGTAGCCTTTGAAACTGAAATTTAAGATTCATAAAAAATGAAATAATTGTTTTCATGTGTGAAACCTTGAGTATATTCACTTCTTTCTTTGAAGAAGAATTATGAATTGTACACATCAATTTTAGCACGAGAACATTAAAAAAAGAAGCCAAAATTTTCAAGTGTAGCTCATAACTTCAAAAAATCTATACTGAAAATCTTTTCGAAGTTGAAATTTTACATGAAACAGTAATGAATTAGGTAAATCTCTTAATGAGATACTAAAACGTGTGATTTGTTACCAGTTGCCAGTTACAATTTCCAAAGTTTGCTGCTGCTGCTGTATTTACATCTATTTACAAGTCTGTCATCATTTGCCTGGTTTTACAGCATAAGTAAACTTTTTAGTGAAAAGGCACATGTTATGTTGCCAAGTAACAACTAAACAAATACTAATCTATATCAACAACATTCTGCATATTTATATTTCTGTCAAACATAATAAACAATTCTAAAACACTATTAACTTTCATAAATATAATGATTATATTAAATTTTACAAATCTGACTTTATGAATATGCGTTCCTAGTGAAAATTAAGGTACAAATCTACATGGCTAATACTTACGTGCTCCACGTTCGCCTTGTTGTTCCTGAATTGAAAACTTTGTGGGACTGTGATCACCACCAGGTTCAGACTTATGTAAATGCACCTATAAAGCATAACAACAGTAGTCAGAAGACAACAAAGCTCACCGAAATGGGTGTAAATTTTTAAAATAGATATTTGACCCAAAGATGTCATGTTTTAAGGTCATAGGACTGGTAAAATTTTATTAATTCAGCTCGTTAAAAATTTTGAAAAGTAGGTCAGTACAAGGTCAAAATCACTAGGTCAAAAGCCAGAGTACCAAAAGAAAGCTCTGGAATAAGAATTCCATATGTGAAATATCAAAGCCCTATTCCTCATGGTTTAAAAGATATAGCCAAGGTTAAGATTTTAGAAAAGCCAAGGTTAAAATTTTTGAAAAGTAATTCAAAGTCCAAGGTCAAGGTCACTAGGTCAAAAGTCAAGGTACCAAATGAAAGCTCTGGTCATAAGAAATCTATATGTGAATATCAAAGCCCTATCCCTCATGGTTTAAAAGCTTTAGCTAAGGATAAAGTTTTTGAAATGTAGGTCAAAGTCAGTCAAAGTTCAAGGTCAAGGTCACTAGGTCAAAAGTCACAATACCAAATGAAAGCTCTTGTCATAAGGAATCTATAAGTGAAATATCAGAGCGCTGTCACTTGCGGTTAAAAAGTCATTGGTCAGTTTAAAATTTTGTCTAAGGACGCCGCAGCCGCTCAATTTATGGCATTAGTTCTCCAGACTTTTGTTCCAGCAAGCTAAAAATGCAACATACAACTTACAGTTATAGATAGCTGTATATCTCTTTTGTACTGAATGCAATAAAATTTCCCTACTTTATAAATATGGGCCTTTGATATCTTACATTTCATTGATATCTTTGTACTAATTGTTGACATCTCATATTTAATTGTTGAAACCTCATATTTCATTACTGATATCTCAGATTTACTTGTTATATCATATCTAAAAGTTAATTTCTCATTTAATTGCTGACAATTCACATATAATTGTAGATATCTCAAATTTAATTGCTGATACCTAATAGTTCATTGCTGATATCCATAATCTTACAATTATTGTTTATTATCACATCAGAAAATGTATCATATTATGTATTAATACACAGAATTGTTTGTAATGAGGAAATACTATAAAACCAAACACTAAAACATGTAAAATTATAGATAGAGCTTCACATACTGTAGGTCATACCAACATAGTCTTATAAGGGTTATCTTAATCATGGTTTTAAAAGACCTTTTGATGCTGAAAACTGCCCTGAAGAGTATCCACATGGACTTGTGTCACCTATCAACATGTATTCCACTTATGTTAATATATTGTAGCTAAAAGCAGCAAACCTAATGTATGTCAGCTAATTATAAATATTATTTACAATACCAAAGTTATAGCAGGTATCTCATGATTAGATTGTCTGGGCGATGAACTAGCAGTTAAGTTGTCAGCAAGTTCACAGAAATTAAAATGTCTTTGTGAAATGTATATTTAGTTACAAGTATCAACCATTCTTGATATATAAAAGCTCAAGAAATATTTTTACTTCATTATTCAATGTGTTTAAAACTTAAACAACAATTGATATCAATTGTCTTACCTTAAGCATTGGTTTCCATGTTAAATCTAGATGTTTAAATGTATTTGGAACACCCATTGGAGTTTTCTGTCCCTTATCATCCTTAGTTGAAAACTGTTGAGGTGTTTTAGGTGGTTTTGTATCCCAGAATAGGACAGAACTATCAAGAATAAAAAATAGCACTGAACAAAGTATACAGAGAATAACAGAAGAATGTGTCTGAGAACACAAATGCCCCCACTCAAGCTGGCTTGTAAACTTTAAAATACTGCTTGAGAGCATTTGATATAAGATCAGGAACAAAACATTTGTAATTTTCCAGGTTATAAAGGGGCATAACTCTAGAACAGTAAGCGTCTCACTGCCCAAATTCAAACTGTCTACGTCTTGTGATTCTTACCACTGTGTACAAGTTTCATAAAATTTGGATGATGCAAACTAAAGTTCAAGCGCAGAAACAAAAACATTTGCAATTTTCCAAATTATGAAAGGGCATAACTCTAAAACTATTCACTGTCCAAAGTTGAACTCTGTCTGTGTCTTGTGGTTCTTAGCAATTGAACTCTGTGCCTTGTGGTTCTTAGCAGTTGAACTCTGTGCCTTGTGGTTCTTAGCACTGGAACTCTGTGCCTTGTGGTTCTTAGCACTGGAACTTTGTGTCATGTGGTTCTTAGCAGTGGAACTCTGTGTCATGTGGTTCTTAGCAGTGGAACTCTGTGTTGTGTGGTTCTTAGCAATTTGTATGAATTACATAAGATTTAGATGAGGCAAACTAAAGTTAGAGTACAGAAATGAAAATTGGACAGACTGGTGGACAGAGAGACAGACAGAAGGGGGGTCAAGTGGAAGAGTTAATGCCCCTTTCGGCCCTGCTGACTTTTTTGTAAACATTTTTGCTTCTTTCACTTTTACTCTATCAAGTATACTTTTCAAAATAATGTCAAAAAACATCCAAAAACATGAAAAATCCACTTAAAAGGGGAAATAAGGGGTAACCTGACAATTTTGGCCCTACTGACTTTTTGGTAGATCTTTGCATGCTTAACATTTTTGATTTTTTGACTTTTACTCTACCTATTATACTTTTCAAGATAATGTCAAAAGAATTCCAAAAACATGAAAAATTCACAAAAAAGGGATAATAACTTAAATAAGGGTTGACCCAACAATTTCCACCAAAATGAAAGATTTTTGCAAGCCGCTCATTTGAAGGTAACGGTTTTTCTCTAGCTTTAATAATTTTGAAGATACATGTATTAAATCAAAAATATCTGCTGACTCATTCATTCTATATTTAGCCATGGCAGCCATTTGGTCCTAGCCCCTTTTCATCAGCATAACTTATGCAGCTTTACATGGTTGTACTTCCTGTCAAGTTTGGTTCAAATTGGTCCAATGGTTCTGGTGAAGTAGTTAAAAATTTGAAAATTTTACCAAAAAACCATATATTTTCCCCCTTACTTAGGAGCCTGTGACCTTCACCTTTAACCCCATGACCTTGAAATTTTGTCAAAATGATCCTCAGATAATTCTTAACAACTTTCTTACATATCTTTGTATACAAAAGTCGATCAGTTTTGAGTTATTAAACAATTTGTAATACAAATATACCCTGTGTTACTGAAGCGTTCCTATTGACTCATTCATGCACAGATTTCATTTTCGTTTGCAAACTTTGTAGATATAGACTTAACAATAATGCATACAAAATTTGAAACTTATCTGATCATCAGTTCATGATAAGAAGATTTTTAAAGATGTACCAGGTTTTGGTCCTTTTAGGTCCCCTATTGGTCCTATCTTTTTTTCATTCGCAAACTTAATGTGGCTTTACATGGGGATGCTATATGCCAAATTTGGTTAAAATTGGCCCCCTGGCTCTTAAGAAGAAGATATTTAAATGCAAAAGTTAACAGACGAACGATGACGGACGATGAAGCTTTGGCTATAGCAATACCTCACTTGGCCCTTCGGGCCAGGTGAGCTAAAAACAATTATACAAAGAAAATCAAATTAGTAAATTATCTTACAAGTCAACAGCACAAGTCATTATCTGACAGCTATGTAAACCTTTGTTTTCTTGTGGCACACCCATTCTGTTGACCTGTTAAAACACAGAATCATATACATTATTGTTATTTAAAAATATTTCCATACATTTTCTTAAAAATCATACATGATACTAATAGTTAAGTCAACAAAAACATATGACAAAGTATGGCTCAAACAAACCTGTTTTTATTTTACTACATTATATACAGTAAAACTTAATGTAGTGACTACCTGGTCATAAAGACTGTTTTTTGATGTCCATTTAGTATCATTTGTGTACAAATCAACCTCTATAAAAAACCCACCTCCCTATAAAGACCGTTGTAAAGAATGTTGTGTTCATGAAGGTTTTTTATATAAAAGTTTCACTGTAATATTCAGTCAAAATACACTACTACAACATTTGATCTTCTTTATATTATTTTTATATAGTAGAGAATTGTATTGTACTGACCTCCATGTGATCTGGTACCCATTGTATATCTGTTATTGCTGCTCTATGACTGTGTTCTATACTAGATACGGCACAATATCGTACAATTGGAGTCTTTAAGGCATTTGGATCCTCAAAACCTGGCTGAAAGGTGCAAATAATATTAATACTTCATTAACTGTAATATTTTACAAAAGTTACTTAACAAAAGTATAGTATTAAGTGAAATTAATACTATAAATTCATACAATATTGAGGAAAGTAAGTTAAACAATGAAAAAGAAGTCAAATAAACACAGAGCAGCCTGAGCTAAACTTTTAAATAGAACAAAAATATAAGATCTTGAAAATTCAATACATATTGAGAAATGGACAGACAGAAACATATTTCCACTTTCTCCATTCACATTCACAAACTAATTACTGAGGTAAACTAATGAATCAGCACCAATTATTTTATCATACTTACTGGTCATTTATACTTGATAGACTTTTTCTTAATGATTTAAATGCTACACTAAAACAAAACCACAGATATTTTCCCAAATACTCATTTCATTACAATAGTACATTTCTTTCCTATTCCAAGATAAGCTCCATACCAGTAAGAACCACTCCCCTATAAATAGTGACATCTCAATAGTACATGGTAAGAATTATTTGACAATAACAAGAATTACACATAATTATATGTATCTCTGATCATTGCTTTTATATTAAATGTAGCAATTTGTTGAATTAAGAATACATTGAATGTATCTTCCCATAATGATCAACAATATATGATTTGAGGGTGGAGATGTGAACCCTATCATAGTGGTGGGGCAGGATATCAAAGGACTACATATACACTACAATATGTTTCTCTCTTTAAGGATCTAGACTATACATAGTTAAGGGGTGGGGATGTGAATGTATATTTCTAGGGGTGAGGCAGGACCCCAAGGTCCCCTACATACACCACTGAATGTGTGTCCCCATAACAATCAATAATATATATTGTTTAATTCTTTACGGTTTTTAAGTTATAAGTAAAAATATTAATTTAAGGGGGTCAGGCAGGACCTAAATGTGTCTACTCATATTAAACCAGAATATATGGTTTAGGGGAAGGCATGTGAATGGGTTTCAAGAAATTATTTAAAAAAAATTAAGGGGTGGGGTTCATCCTCCAAAGAACCCAATGCAAATTAACTAGCACTGATTCTCTATCCCAAAGGGACCTCCATCCAAATTATCAGCAACCTAGCACCATCATTAAATGAGAGACAAGACCCTAATGAAAACTTAACATTTATCTGAACATAGCTAATTTTTGCAAAAAAAAAAAGCAGTAAGTCCAAAAACATTACAAATTAAAAGAAAAAAGATATTTCAAATTAAACTTCATAACACTAATGCTAAATATTACCAACCTAACATAAATATTTACTGAAGATCAAACAGGTAACCAAAACTTAATATTCAAGCTAAATGCTGTCCAACGCCGTCACTGTGGGAAAAGCAACACCTATGTCTCACTTTTGCAACTTCATCACAGCGAGACAAAACCATCTTGACACTTACTGGGTAAAAGGATCTTGCTGAATGAATGAGAACTTAAGGATGCCATACTTACCAGTACATTTGTTTTCTTGTTACGATTTCCTCCTCTTGGTTGTTTTAGTCGATCTGCATGGGCAGAAATATCCCATAAGACAACCTGACCATTGTAACATCCACCACAAATTATATTGGGGTCAGATGGACTGAACTGAAAACTGTAAATGTCTTCTGGTGCCTCAAGTAGTAACTGAAAATCAATTTGACACATGTATAATGTCTAATTATGCAGGGTCTAAGGTCAAATACAAAGATTGGATTTCTTGGTTCGTCAGCAAGCAAAATATTGTGAGTGTATATTGTTAACTGACAGTAAAATCATAATTTAATAATATTCAATTTATTATTCAATTTAAGATTATACATATGATCTTCCAATAAAAGAATCATAAACCTGATAACAAAAATGAAAACTGATCTCACACCAAAAGTCACACATACAGACATAGACATATATAGACAAAGTCATACACACAGACATACACTGACCAAGTCACACACACAGACATACACTGTCAAAGTCACACACACAGACATACACTGTCAAAGTCACACACACAGACATAGACATACACTGACAAAGTCACACACACAAACATAGACTGACAAAGTCACACACACAGACATACACTGACAAAGTCACACACACAGACATACACTGACAAAGTCACACACACAGACATACACTGACAAAGTCACACACACAGACATACACTGACAAAGTCACACACACAGATATACACTGACCAAGTCACACACACAGACATAGACATACACTGACAAAGTCACACACACAGACATAGACATACACTGACAAAGTCACACACACAGACATACACTGACAAAGTCATACACACAGAAATAGACTGACAAAGTCACACACACAGATATACACTGACAAAGTCACACACACAGACATAGACATACACTGACAAAGTCACACACACAGACATACACTGACAAAGTCACACAGACAGACAGACACACACACACTGACATACAAAAACAGTAACAGACATATACAGACAGTCACATACAGGAAGAAATACACTGACACAGTCACACAAGCATACACAGACATAAACCAACAGTCAGTGTCACACACACACACACACACACACACACACACACACACACAGACATACAGACACAGACATACACCAACACTCACACACACACACACACAAAGACATACACAGACAGACATACACCAAGTCTCACACACACACACACACACACACACACACACACACACACACACAAAGACATACACAGACACAGACATACACCTACAGTCTTAAATTTGCTTAAAATCTGGCAGATAAAAGTTAATGGATAATGCAAGATCTATAACTTATGATTGTCAACATATGCATTCCTTTCAGGTGGCCCTGTAAAAAACAATAAAACAAAAAAACAAACCCCCAAAACTGAAAAAATGTATATCAACTTGTAGTACAACATACATTGTTCTAAAATTAAAATATTTACCTGTATCACACAAAAGTGAGAAGCTAGTGGACCTTACCCAGACATGTTAACCCAACCAATTTCAGCGGTAGTCTACCGCTTTTTAGATAGGTCTTCCACCTATTGCTTTTATGTCCAAAACTTACGATTTCTTTACATTTCTACCAATTAACCAAAGCACAGTAATTTTCTGAGTTTATTTCACATCTGTGCATTGTTTTGACAATACCCTGGCCTCTGCGATATACAGACTAACTGCTTAATAAGTACTACTCACACCTAATTAACGTTACCTGCAATTAATACTATCTCTTTTGAGACCCCAATCATCATCCATGGACGACAATTAATTCCTGATAATCATTTAATTAGATTTAAATCTTAGTAAACTTCTCCACGTGTTGATACTTCAGAGGAAGAACAGATGATATGAGGCTGCTTATATCACAAAATGACACTTCCGATTTATCTCATATTATCGAAAAATAATGTTCCACACCCCAATTATGCTTTAAAAATACTAAAAAAGTTTTAATTTAACCCCAAAAGAAAGAGAGAATGAGTATTACATGGTTTGACATGTACATGCATATGTAAATTAATTGCTGCTTATGTCATTGACAAAAAATAGTTTTCATTGATAAATTGGTCTTGAAAATATTTAATGCAATGGATAAAAGCAACCTACTTAAATTTTAATGCAACTGAACATTTGGCAGAATTTTGCTTAGGTCAGAAAATGTTTTTTGCAAGTTACTAATCTTGTCTATATATGTACTTGTCATGTCTATTTAACCAAACTTCATTGCAGCACTTTACATTTTTTTTTTATATAATTATTGATTAATTTCAAAAATGCATAACACACAAGAAAAAATCATATATGAACTACTTACCTGTATTAATAATGATAATAACTAAATAAATAAGATGTAAAAAATACTTTCTTTTTTAGGATTTTTAATTTTGGCTAATGAAAATAGAAGTTTGCCAATACATGTAATTTGAACAAAACATTTTCAGGGCTAACACTGTTTGACCATGATACTTTTGAAGAAATATAGTCACCGAAATGCTGCAAAAAATACTGCTTTGGAGGTGTGAATCTACCTCATTTTTGTCATCAGAGGTTAACATGTCTGACTTACCTGTGGTCGTATAGGATCTATAAAACTCCATATCATGATAAGGGAAAGGTGTCATGATAACTTTAGGGGCAGAATTTATTCAGTTAGAATCTAGTGGACCTTACCTGTGGTTATACAGGATCTGTTAAACTTCAAATCATGATAAGGGAGCGTGTCATGATAACTCTGGGCAGAATCTTTTCAGTGAGAAGCTAGGTGGACCTTACCTGTGGTCCTATAGGATCTGTAAAACTTCAAATCATGATAAGGGAGAGTGTCATGATAACTCTAGGGGCAGAATCTTTTCAGTGAGAAGCTAGGTGGACCTTACCTGTGGTCGTATAGGATCTGTAAAACTCCATATCATGATAAGGGAGAGTGTCATGATAAGGGGCTCTAGTGGGCTAGGTGGATCTTTTCAGATCTGAGAATCATGATAAGGTGGACCTTACCTGTGGGCAGGATCTTTTCAGTGAGAAGCTAGGATCTGTGGTCCTATAGGATCTGTAAAACTCCATATCATGATAAGGGAGAGTGTCATGATAACTCTAGGGGCAGGATCTTTTCAGTGAGAAGCTAGGTGGACCTTACCTGTGGTCGTATAGGATCTGTAAAACTCCATATCATGATAAGTGAAGGTGTCATGATAACTTTAGGCGCAGAATCTATTCTTTCATCAAAAGTCATTCTTTCAGCAACGGACACTGCCACAATGCCTATAAGACATCAAGTATTATTATTCATAAAGATTAATCATGTGATAAGTATACCAAAAATGTCCATAAACTTTTGATAGAATACTACAGACGAACCCACTTATATTGAATTTTGTTACATTGAAATCCCACTTTATTTGAAATGATTTTGATTCCCAAGCCAAATTACTTTATTACCAATATAACACAATTATTTTGAAAACCCTGCTTATTATCCCCCTTTGATTTCAATGTATCCAGGTTCAAATGTACATTGATATAAAATTGCAGATGAAAATTTTACGGTTTTAACAAATTATTGATACCTCAAAACTTGTACAAACATGTGTCTATTTGATAATAAAGTCTCCAAAAACTTTTTCAGGTGATTTAAGTATTAGTGAGTCAACCAGCAGAAGGTTGAGCAGTTTATCTCATGTATAATGAACTTCATATTCAAATACATGATTTGAAAGTATCTAAACATGAAGTTTTACCTTTTATGGTTGGATGCCACTGTATACAGGTAATCCTCTTATCTTTACTGAACTGCAAGTCTGTAAATGACTGATACTCCTGGAAATATAATATATATAAAAAACATGTCACTCTAATATCTATAACATAAAGTTCATAAAATACATGTACAGTAGAACTTCGATGAGTCGAAGTTCAAGGGACCGTCTAAAAAAGTTCGAAACATCGGGACTTCGACTCATGAATGGTGATCGAGAAATCTAAAATTTACTCCATAACGACATGCCACACAAAATTCTATTGTACGTGACTGTGTAACTGTATACGTGCTGGGATCATGACTTAGAATCTAATCGACTAAAATCATTTACGGCCTATTTAATGTAGATACAGTGTATTTATTTTGTACTCAGAGAATAAATCCAAACATTCTGCAGAAAACGTAATTATGCACGTTGACTCAGAGTTAAGAAAAAAACAGAAGCTAAAATAAAAATCGTAAATCAACACAAGCGTCCTATACGCAGAAACACATTAAAATAACATCAAATTGACGTTCAGAGTTAAGAAAAAAACAGTAGAAGCTGTAAAATATTCATTTCGTTTTGTTTTTACAAATCGGTTTAATTATCAACACAAAACGAAAGTCATATAGAGTGTATCATGCAGCACTAGTCATTACACTTATTTAAAAAATATTTTTTAATAAACACGTGTCCATTGTTCAACGTAGTCGGATAGGTGTGAAAATCGCCACAGGTACATCTTGTATACAGGTAAACTTCGACTTCGATTCATTTGTATGAATTTTCGATGTTTTTACAGCGATGGGACTGCCAGTTTTGTTCGACACACCACTCAAATTGCCGATACCGTTCATTTCATGTTGACTTTTTTTTCGACTTTACAAGTGACACTTTGAGTTTGAGTAGATAAATGTTTACTACAGGGTATATTATCGGGTCATTTCGTTTTGTTTTTACAAATCGGTATACTTATCAGGGATATAAAGAGGTATCCCAAGCTACGAGATACAGGGTAAAACAGGTATTTGAACCAACACAACAGACGTATACAGTAATTTGCATATTTGAGTCTGACAAAGTCGCAAACAATCAATAATCAATTAGCGTCCGCTTATTACTGTTTAATTACTTAAATCATGTATACAGGGTTAGTATTTTTATATACTGTCCTGGGTGTTTATCAATAAACACGTGTCCATTGTTATAGAACGTAGTCAGGGGATAGGTATTTGATATATTGAAAATCGCCACGGGTACATCTTGTATACAGGTAAACTTCGACTGTTCGATTTGATATTTGTATATGAAATTTTCGATTTGTTTTTACAGCGACAGGGGACTGCCAGTATTTTTTGTTCGATATAAAGACACACCGAGAAGGGATTCGACTCATGAATAGTTCGATTTAAAGACAATTTGTTTTTTAGTAAGGATATATAATGAAATAAATCGGGACTTTGTGAAAAGTTCGAAACAACGAGAAATTTGACTCATTGAAGTTCGACTCATCGAAGTTCTACTGTATTTGATATACTGTATAACAGTATACAGGGATATAAAGACAGGTATCCGATATACTGTATAACTGTATACAGGGATATAAAGACAGGTATTTGATATACTGTATACAGGGATATAAAGACAGGTATTTGATATATTGTATAACTGTATACAGGGATATAAAGACAGGTATTTGATATACTGTATACAGGGATATAAAGACAGGTATCGGTATACTGTATATACTGTATACAGGGATATAAAGACAGGTATTTGATATGCTGTATAACTGTATACAGGGATATAAAGACAGGTATTTGATATACTGTATACAGGGATATAAAGACAGGTATTTGTATTTGTTAACTGCATACAGTGTATAACTGTATACAGGGATATAAAGACAGGTATTTATACTGTATACTGTATAACTGTATACAGGGATATAAAGACAGGTATTTGTTATATAACTGTATACAGGGATATAAAGACAGGTATTTGATATACTGTATAACTATATACAGGGATATAAAGACAGGTATCCGATATACTGTATAACTATATACAGGGATAAACTGTATACAGGGATATAAAGACAAGTATTTGATATAGTGCATAACTGTATACAGGGATATAAAGACAAGTATTTGATATATTGTATACAGGGATATAGAGACAGGTATTTGATATACTGTAAAACTGTATACAGGGATATAGAGACAGGTATTTGATATACTGTATACAGGGATATAAAGACAGGTATTTGATATATTGTATAAATGTATACTGGGATATAAAGACAAGTATTTGATATATTGTATGTATAACTGTATATACAGGTATTTGGGATATAAGGGATATAAAGACAGGTATGTGATATACTGTATACAGGAATATAAAGACAGGAATATAAAGACAGGTATTTGATATATCGTATAAATGTATACTGGGATATAAAGACAAGTATTTGATATATTGTATAACTGCATACAGGGATATAAAGACAGGTATTTGATATACTGTATAGAGGGATATAAAGACAGGTATCCGATATACTGTATACAGTATAAAGACAGGTATTTGATACAGGGATATACAAAGACAGGTATTTGATATACTGTATACAGGGATATAAAGACAGGTATTTGATATATTGTATAACTGTATACAGGGATATAAAGACAGGTATTTGATATACTGTGTACAGGGATATAAAGACAGGTATGTGATATACTGTATACAGGGATATAAAGACAGGTATTTGATAAACTGTATACAGGGATATAAAGACAGGTATTTGATATGCTGTATAACTGTATACAGGGATATAAAGACAGGTATTTGATATACTGTATACAGGGATATAAAGACAGGTATTTGATAAACTGTATACAGGGATATAAAGACAGGTATTTGATATACTGTATACAGGGATATAAAGACAGGTATTTGATATACTGTATAACTATATACAGGGATATAAAACCATGTATTTGATATACTGTATACAGGGATATAAAGACAGGTATTTGATATACTGTATAACTATATACAGGGATATAAAGACAGGTATTTGTTATACTGTAGAACTGTATACAGGGTTAAAAAGACAGGTATTTGATATACTGTATAACTGTATACAGGGATATTTTCACTCCCATTTAATTTTCAACATTTGTTGTCCTAAGATGGGAGGGCAAATTTAAAATGAAAGCCAAATTTTAAAGCTGCATAACTGAAGCACAGACATACATGCCATCAATGAGACCATGGTGATTTAGGGAAAATTTAAGAAGGGGAATATGTTTTCTGTCGTAAAGGGGTGAAAATAACCAGGGCATAAAATTTCAAGTTATACAATTATTCTCTTATCTTTGATGAACAGTAAATCAATGAATGAAAGGTATATCGGATCATAGTTTTACAGAAGTGCAAGTCTTTAAATGTTTTTTTTTTCTGTAAACATCAAACAACAAAAGCCTGTTGCAGGAAATGTTCATTGATATTCTTTACTAATAGATATGATTGAGTAAGCATTTATTTCCCAGTAAACTAATCATACTAACCTTTAAGTGATTATCTGACTTGTTGCCAAAGTTGCC
The DNA here is from genome assembly GCA_030159075.1 of Atrina japonica. NCBI lineage: Eukaryota > Metazoa > Mollusca > Bivalvia > Pterioida > Pinnidae > Atrina > Atrina japonica. The sequence continues at coordinate 271,218 of BROG01000621.1, forward strand.
ATCAGCGTCACCCAAATGATGCCAGTCTATATAAAACACATCCATAATCTCATTCTGCTGTATTGCAAGATTGAATCTGTGGAAACAAACAGCACATTCATTTTCAGAAATTTTCTATTTAATATATCCTGTATATGTCATGAACAAATCATCAATTGCTTTTCATATTTTAACAGGTTGATAGTGGAGGAGATTACTCAGATAAGATATACCCATGGAAAGATCACCTGCTTTCTGTAAATAAACTGATGAACCTCCCCGTATATTCAGCAAAGACTTTGAGCCTGTCCATGTTAGAGAGAAAAGACAAAGCTACTGTAAGATAGAATGAGGCTCTCTACTGCTTCTTATTATAAACTAGAACCTGTGTATGTTAGCAACAAGAAACAAATCTACTGATGGAATGAGGCTCTCTACTGCTTCTTATTACAAGCTGGAACCTGTGTATGTTAGCAACAAGAGACAAATCTACTGATGGAATGAGGCTCTCTACTGCTTCTTATTATAAACTGGAACCTGTGTATGTTAGCAACAAGAGACAAATCTACTGATGGAATGAGGCTCTCTACTGCTTATTACAAACTGGAACCTGTGTATGTTAGCAACAAGAGACAAATCTACTGATGGAATGAGGCTCTCTACTGCTGCTTATTATGTTCAAGGTATCCATATTATAATGTGATATCCTAAAAAATGAAGTATAGATCAAGAATATGTCTAGTGAACCTTCACCATCAAAGATGAATATATTGGTATCACAAATGCTAGCTGATGTTCTCCTTATTCACTACATCTACAAGGAATAAGTTATCATTAGTAGGGCTTTTCTGATGGAACAAATACCATACCCCATAAAAGCTAAGTTTATCAATGATATTAAAATTTTGTCACTTTCAGGCATTAGAATTAATTCTGCAATTAATTTATAATGGACTGACGGACATAGTGAAACTATTATTCAACCTCTAATTCTAAGAGTGTCCAAGAGGTTAAACTAACAAAATTAAGGTAAACATTTGAATGGTCAATTACAATTATGTAGATACATAGGATACTCCGCTAATGCTGTTCTTAAGCCTGGATGGGAAAGGAGGAGGGTTGTGCATAAGGCCAGCACCCCTGCCATGTAAAAACAAATATCACTACAGAAACTAGAACCAAAGCAACACCACAAGATCTACAGTATCAACCCAGGGGAGAACGCATGAAATGGAGAAATTTGCAGACACATTTACTCTCCTCCAAAAACATCTCATGGATTGGATTTTGGAATGTGCAAACTCTTTATGAATCAGGATGGCAGCTCAGTTGTCCAGAGAGATTCCACCTAGATATAATGGGCCAGAATGAAGTCAGATGAATAACAGCAGGAAGAGTCATGCTAGCCTGTGGACATACTCTACTGTTCTCTGGTCCGCAGAGTGAAGAAGACCGCCACCACAATAGGGTCAGACTACTGCTCAGGAAAACAGCCTACAAGAGTCTTCTGGAATGGGAACCCATCAATGAGTTTATGATGAGAGCAAGGTTCCATTCAAAATTCCAGGAGGTCACCATCATACAGTACTAGGCTCCAACAAATCAAGCAGAAGATATCACTGAGGAAGACTGCCACACCCAGCTCCAGAGTGTCTTAGACAAAGTCTGTAAGCATCACACCAGTGATGGGAGACATGAATGCTAAGGTTGGCCACAATAACATTGGCAAGGAGCTCATCATGGGGAAAGAAGGGTTTAAAAGTCATAAATGAAAATGGAGAGCTCTTCACTGAATTCTGCGGCCTGAACGACCTTGTTATAAGTGAAACTATATTTGCCCAGAAGGACATACACAAGGTTATATGGACATCAGCCGACATGTCAGTGAAAAATCAGATAGACCACATTGCAATCTTTCGCAGATGGAGAAGGACACTCAGTGATGTCAGAGTTTACTGAGGAGCAGAGAAAGGGTCTGACCACAAACTTCTAATTGCCAAGATTCAGGTCACGATCATAAGCATCAAGAAACAAGGGAACAAAACCAAGAGTCCATGCCTCGACACGTTCATGCTGAAGTCTACACTAGAGAAGCAAGAGTTCTCTATCAGTCTGAGGAACAGATTCAAAGCTCTAACAGTAACAGATGATGGCTCCATGGAGAAGAAATAACACCTTCTGAAGAATACCTTTACATCAGTCTGCAAAGAGAGGACTCAAATCACCAAGACCTGGCTCTGAGGTAGCACCATCCAGAAGATAGAGAGCAAAAGAGAAGTCTGACAGTGAGTTCTCCAAGCCAGGACTAGGGAACAAACAGAGAGAATTCAGGAGTACAGCATACAGGAGGTGAAGAAGAGCTGCAGGCAAGACAAGCAGAGCCTGATTAACCACCTGACAGCAAAAGCAGTGACAGCAGTTCAGCAGAATAACATGAGTACTCTATACCAAATCACACACCAATTAGCAGAGTCTCTGAGCAGTTCCATGAAACCTGTGAAAGACTGCAATGGAAATATCCTTTCAAAGCCAGAAGACCAGTTGAAAAGGTGGAAGAGGAATTTCAATCAACTGCTTAATTCCACACCAGTCAACCAACCTCTCATCATAGAAGAGGGACCAGATATGGCAATTTACACAGGACCCATCACCATGCTCGAAATAACACAGGCCATAAACAAAGTAAAAAATGGAAAAGCTCCAGGACCAGACAAGATTCATCCAACACAGAAGTACTTGTAGAGTGGCAAACATGGTATATTGTGAAGTTACGAAAGAAAGGAAACCTGAGCGATTGTAACAACTGACTAGACATTCAGATATTATCCATGCCCAGCAAGGTACTAGCCAGAATATTACTTGAGAGGATCAAGGACGACGTAAACTGACTCCTAAGAGAGGAACAGGCAGGATTCAGAGCAGGAAAACCATGTGTAGACCAAATAGCAAATGTCCTAATTATCATCAAGTAATCCATCAAATGGAATTGCCCATTGTATGTCAACTTCATTGACTTCAAGAAGGCATTTGACTCTGTGGACAGTGACATGATCTGAGGCACTACAGCATCCCTAGCAAGATCATCAGGAGCCTTTACAACAACAAACCCTGTAAGGTTAACCACAATATGAACCTATCTGATCCTTTCCAAGCACACACCAGCATCAGATAAGGCTGCTTCCTCTCACCGATTATCTTCTCAATTGTTATCGACTGGTTGATGAAGAAGATACTGAATAGACCAGTGGGATACAGTAGACCCTGTCAAGTCAGCTGGAAGACCTTGACTATGCAGATTACATAGGTCTCCTGTAACATACCTGCACCCATATACAACAGAAAACCAAGAGACTGCAATAGGTAGCCAAATCAACAGGGGGTAGAGGTCAAGCCAGCAAAACCTAGTACTACAAGATCACCTCAGGCAACATGCAGCACATAAGCATAAATGGATAAGCCACTGAGAATGTGACACCTTGATGTATCTGGGCAGCATTGTCAGCAAGGCAGGGGGCACAGAAGAGAACATCAAGGCCAGGATAGGAAAAGCTTGCCATGCTTTTGCCACCCTAAAGCCAAAGTGGAAAAACCATATGTCCATCTGAAAACAAAAATTAGGCTCTTCAACAGCAATGTAAAAACAATACTCCTGTGTATAACAGAGCCCTGGAGAAGAACCAAGAGCCTGGACCAACGTCTGAAAATCTTTATCAACACCTGTTTAAGACAGATCTTGAAGATATGGTGGCCGGAGAAGATATCCAACCAGGAACTTTGGGCAAGAATGCAACATCAAACGATTACAGACTCAATTCTACAGAAGAAATGGCGATGGATCGGCCATACATTGCACAGAGCACAGCCCAGTTTAGCAAGACAAGCCCTGGATTGGAATCCTAAAAGTGTGATGAGGAAGGCCAACAAAGTCCTGACAAAGAACCCTGGACAAAGATGTCATGGAGAGAGAAGCCAAAGCCTGGCCCATGGATTGCAACAAATGGCATTCAGTAGCGAAAGCCCTATGCTTCGAATGGAGCAAAGAGGATTAAGAAAGTAAGTAAGTAAGTAGATAAATAGGATGAGAGTTATCACACTCATGAAATAATGCCAGTCACGAGATATTATTCTCTTGTATTTATAAATCAATAACTTTTTGTGAGTTCAAAGAAAAGGTATAAATAATTAAAGAAGAATGGAAAATAATTCAAATGCATCATTAATTGATAGACTGACTTAATTTGGAACCATATAATAAACAAATGTTTGTAAAACTCTACAGTAAACTGTAATATGATGGACTGATTGACATGCTATTATTCACAAATGTGTGTCAACTTTTAGTTATACAACGAACGGACTAACTTTGGAACCACATATGATTGTAAACAGTTAGAGATATACAATAGACTGATTAACTTTGGAACCACATCAGGTACAATTTTTGTTAACTTTTAGAGTTATACAATGGTCACATTTACCTTGGAACCACATCGGGTACAATTTTTGTTAACTTTTATAGTTATACAATAGACTGATTAACTTTGGAACCACATCAGGTACAAGTTTTGCTAACTTTTAGAGTTATACAATAGACTCATTAACTTTGGAACCACATCAAGTGCAATTTTTGTTAACTTTTAGAGTTATACAATAGACTCATTAACTTTGGAACCACATCAGGTACAATTTTTGTTAACTTTAAGAGTTATACAATGGTCTAACTTACCTTGGAACCACACCAAGTACAATTTTTGTTAACTTTAAGAGTTATACAATGGTCACACTTACCTTGGAACCACATCAGGTACAATTTTTGTTAACTTTAAGAGTTATACAATGGTCACACTTACCTTGGAACCACATCAGGTACATTTTTTGTTAACTTTTAGAGTTATACAATGGTCACACTTACCTTGGAACCATGTCATTTACAAATGTCTGTAAGCTTTTAGTGTTCAGAGCTTGCTCTTTTTCCTTCTCATTCAACTCTCTTGCATAATATTGTGTGTTTGCATTGCGTGGATACTTCCAATCTGTTTGTGTTCCTACTTCAATTGTCTCTGGAATTGACTATAAACAAAGGGAAATAAATAGATAACCCTGGAACATATTACTATTTTAAGACTATATGTGTGTTTCTTTCTCTGTGTGCATTGTTTATAAGCAAGTTCATGCAAGTCAACAATCAAATATACTTGTGATATGAGAAATGCTTCAATTTATATTCACAAGAATAAAAATTAAGAGTTGTCAAAAGACAAGAAAGTTCGCCTATAAATGGGTGCAAATTATCAAAAGAATTACATGTAATGTAATAATAATGTAATTAAATAGTATTTAAAGTCAATAAATAATTAAAAGTAAATAATTATATGTCTTGTCGGTCCCTGCTTTGATATTAAATATATGTAGCAAAGTAACATACAGTATTAATAAGTGTAGGATCAGGGATGTGAATGTATTTCAAGTTATAAGTTAAAACATATATTCCATGGGTGGGGTCGGTCCCTATATGTACCTATAACAATAAATAATACATATAGTTTAAGAGTGGGGTTGTGAACAGTTTTTACTCAATATGCACCACTGAATGTGTCTCCCCATAACAATCAATAATATATATGGTTTAAGGATGGAGCTGTGAATGGTTTTTCAGTTATAAGTAAAAATATATTTCAGGGGGTGTGGCAGGACCCCCCAAGGACCCAATCATATACCAATAAATGTGTCTACCCATAACAGACAAGAATATATGTGGTTTAGAGGTAGGCTTGTGAATGGTCTTCAACAAATGCATAAAAGAATAAATTTAAGGGGTTGGGCATATACCTCCCCAATGCACATCAATAAACACTGATGTTCTACCCTAATGGAACCTCCATCCAAATTATCAGGGTTCTAAAAATATATATTTCAGAGGGTGGGGCAAGGACTTCCCATACACCACTGAATGTTTTCCCCTCTAATAATCAATAATATATATGGTTTAAGGGTGGGGCTGTGAATGTTTTTTAATTTATAAGTAAAAATATATACATGTATTTCAGAGGGTGGGACAGGACCCCATATACACCACTGAATGTGTTCCCTTATAAGAATCAATAATATTTACGGTTTAAGGGTGGGGCTGTGAATGGTTTTTAAGATATAGGTAAAAATATATTTCAGGGGGATAGGGCAGAAACTCCCAGGGACCCTATCATACACCTATAAATGTGTCTACCCATAACAAACAAGAATATATATGGTTTAGGGGTAGGCATGTGAATAGTTTTTAAGAAATACATAAAAGAATACATTTAAAGGGGTTGGAAATATACCCCCAAATACCCTGATGCACATCAGTAAGCACTTGATTTTCTACCCTAATTCAATCTGCATCCAAATTATCAGCATTCTAACACTACCATTAACCAAGAACCATAATCCTAATGAGAACATAACATTGATCTGAACACACCATTTTCTTGCAAGAAAATGTAAGTCAAAAAAATCACAAAATATGTCAAAATTTGAATTTATTCCAAAAAGTTTGATATTTTACCCCCAAAGAGTCCTAGCCTTCTACTACACATATTGAACAATTTATAGTGCTTTCCAACACTTGCCCCAAAACTTTAACCTGGTAACGCCAAATGCCGATGTGACTACATAAGCCCCTCTATTCTTTGAATAGGTGAGCTAAAAATCATGGACGTAAAGTATCATTGATAACATTAATGTTTGTATATGATTTGATGACAAGTGATTGTTTGATTGGAATATCTGGGATGAGGGTGAAAATGAATTATATATTTTATTTTCTACATGTAAAGAGGGGCAGTAAATAAAAATGAATACAATTTGTACTCCATACACAACTTGGCATTATTTCTTGATTTATCATGGATAAAGGAACACTTGAATATCTAAAAGCATCTAGCTAAAATTTTACACTATCATTGCTTTTATTTTAACATGTACAGTTCTCTCCTGTCATACTGCAACCTATTGTTTTCTTAATTTTGGCAGTATAACGATTTGGCAATATATTGAGATTTACCATTTTCAAGGTGTGGTTGTTTTCATGTCTATTATCCCTGCTGTATATCATATCCTGTTTACAACTCACTACCAAGTTTTTTTTAGTTGAGGTCATTGTTTCTGTTTAAAATATATCTATAATAGATCAGTAATATAAAAGTTTTAGGCTTATACCCCCATATACTCATAATTATGTTTTGAGGTGTGATAGTTGTCTAAACACACTACATGACTATTTCTTTCCAACAACAAGATTTAAAAATTGTGACACTTGGGTGTTTGAGTTACATCCCTTCACAGTTGTCATAAGAAGTAAACAAGCGACTGTCAGCTAAATTAGAACAATTGCTGGTTGAAAGAGTAGGCAGACAATAAAAAGCGTGAAGAAATACAGGAAATGAGCAAGGTTGAAAACAGTTGCTAACGCTAACACTAAATTATCCAAAAACATAGGACATCTAAATCTAATTAAATCTAACTAAGCTTAGGGACGATAATTATTCAACAATGATTATTTAACAGTTTTTCTAATACCTGTTTATTTACCTGGTCTGGCAATGCAGTCAGGTGTATCAACATGCATAAATGAGAATGAGTGGGGTTTGGGTTGTATTATGTGGGGTCAGTGTAGCAAGGAATATGTCTATATGTTGACATTTAACTCATAAATCTCTAAATGTAACTACTGATTAACCTTCAGAAACAAAACTACCGAATTTTCAAACTTGATTCCTTAAGAGCATTTACCTTCCCATAAATATTTGATCATCATTTTAAAAACTGCTATACCTCTTCTGAATCTCTTTACATATCTCATTTAAAAGAGAGACCAATTAAAAATCAACCAAAGCATGTTTTGGAATTAAAGTCATAACTACAGTCATTGGAAGTCAAATCCAAAGAATATGTAATATGATTCCAAAACATCTTATAAATTTGTATGAATTGTAAAATATCAAGAATTACTAAGTTAAAACCAACCTGTATAGACTTATCTAGTTCTATTTTCTTCAGGTCAAATGTCCTGTCATCAAATGGCAGACACTCAATGTATCCATCTTTAGCATCTGCTACATTACGATCTTTAAATTTACATGGAGCACCAAAGTGTTTTCTTACTCTCTTCACAGATACTTTGAGCTGTAATAAGAAATGATTAAAAACAAATAAAAACTTCCTTGTGATATTTTTCTTACACATCAGTTTTAGCTGTATAGATGTTTCTATACAAGGGATGACACAATATGATTACAGATAACTAGAACAAGTCTTCAAATCAATATATTGTCTATAAATTTTTCTGAACAAGTGACAAGATTTCTTTGAATAAAACTATCAGATATAAGTCTCTACATTACTAATAACAAGTCTAATTAAGGCTATCTGATCGTAGTCTCTACACAATCATCAAAATAACAAGTCTAATTAAGGCTATCTGACCTTAGTCTCTACACAATCACCAATAGTAACAAGTCTAATTAAGGCTATCTGACCTTAGTCTCTACATAATCATCAAAATAACAAGTCTAATTAAGGCTATCTGACCTTACACAATCATCAAAATAACAAGTCTAATCAAGGCTATCTTACCTTAGTCTCTACATAATCATCAAAATAACAAGTCTAATTAAGGCTATCTGACCTTACATAATCATCAAAATAACAAGTCTAATTAAGGCTATCTGACCTTACATAATCATCAAAATAACAAGTCTAATTAAGGCTATCTGACCTTATTCTCTACATAATCATCAAAATAACAAGTCTAATTAAGGCTATCTGACCTTACACAATCATCAAAATAACAAGTCTAATTAAGGCTATCTGACCTTACACAATCATCAAAATAACAAGTCTAATTAAGACTATCTGACCTTACATAATCATCAAAATAACAAGTCTAATTAAGGCTATCTGACCTTACACAATCATCAAAATAACAAGTCTAATTAAGGCTATCTGACCTTACACAATCATCAAAATAACAAGTCTAATTAAGACTATCTGACCTTACATAATCATCAAAATAACAAGTCTAATTAAGGCTATCTGACCTTACACAATCATCAAAATAACAAGTCTAATTAAGGCTATCTGACCTTAGTTTCTACATAATCATCAAAATAACAAGTCTAATTAAGGCTATCTGACCTTACATAATCATCAAAATAACAAGTCTAATTAAGGCTATCTGACCTTAGTCTCTACATAATCATCAAAATAACAAGTCTAATTAAGGCTATCTGACCTTACATAATCATCAAAATAACAAGTCTAATTAAGGCTATCTGACCTTACATAATCATCAAAATGACAAGTCTAAGAAAACTATCTGACCTTACTCTCTACACAATCATCAGTAGTAACAGGTCTCTAATTAAGATTATCTGACAATAGTCTGTAAGTCTGTAATATGACAAGTCCAAGTGAAAAACAAGAGGCCCAAAAAGGCCTAAATCACTAAATCATGTACATGTAGGCTGATCTGGCCAAGAAACATAAATGCAGTGGTCAAATTTAGCAATTGTGTCTCACTAGTCAGCTGGACTATTTGGAAAGAAATTTTACTAGTCCTATAACAAATTCACTAGTCCCTAAGTGGTACAATGGAATAACAAACTGGCACATATTTCTGAATGGGTACTACTTTGTATTCTAATACTAACATCTTCAAACCAACTATGATTATCTTTTGAGTTCAGAAAAAATTAAGGAGCTGATTAGGTGATGCTCATTGTACTTTATAAACTTCAGTAATCAATGCTCATGTTTATACTGCAGTTTTTATACAGATTTTCTACTAGTCAACCGGACTAGTGGAAGCACAATCTGACTGGTCTGCTGTAAAAGTTACTAGTCTTGAACAGACGGACTAGTGCTAATTTCGAAACCAGAAATATTGCAGTGGTATGGCCGGATTACAAAGTAAAATTTAATCAGTAAATTAGACGCAAGTATAATGCCCATGTGTTTGGAACTATTTCTTATTAGGTTCATTTTAATCACCTGAGGCCAAATTTCAAAATGTTCGAGCACTATTCACCCAAGTCTGTATATCCTTCCATTGCCAAGAATTTACTTCAACCTGAAACTTTAACCAAAATGTTGATCCCCACCCCATTATTACTTTGATCCACCCCAAAATTCAAACCCATATAACTCAATTGCACATGTCACAGGTAACCTACTGGCCAAGTATGAAGTCTGTACCTCTATTCATTGCCGAGAATTTGCTTCAACAAATATATTGATCACTACCCCATTACTAATTTGATCTACCCCAAAATTCAAACCTCTATCCATTGCCCACCCCAATTACTACTTTGATTCACCCCAAAAATTCAAACCCACATAACTCAATTGCACTTGCCACAGAGCCGGCATGGCTCAGTCGGTAGCGCACTCGACTCTTGGTCATGAGTATGAGTCCGGCAGGTTGGTTTCCTGTCCTTCAGTTGAGATGGTAAAAACTAAGGTCCCACTCAAAGTAAGTGTCGGCACGTTAAAGAACCCTCACAGCTCAATGGCTATCAGTGCCAAGCATAGGCCAAAATTTGAAGCTCTTTCACTGGCATTTGGTGACTTATCCATATGACTGAAATAATCTTGAGTGGGACGTTAAACAACAATAAACAAACCAACAATGCACTTGCCACAGGTAACCCTACAGGCCAAGTTTGAAGTCTGTACCTCTATCCATTACCCAAAACTTGCTTCAACCTGGAACTTTAACAAGAATGTTGATCCCCACCCCAATTAATACTTTGATCCCCCCCCCCCACCATCCAAACCCACATAATTCAATTGCACTTGCCACAGGTAATCTAAAGGCCAAGAATGAAGTCTGTGCCTCTATTCATTGCCAAAAATTTGCTTCAACCAAAACACAGCATATTAAGTTTTAACTACTGGCTGCTTCAACCAAAACACAGCATATTAAGTTTAAACTATTGGCTAGTTCCTCTATCAACATATTAAGTTTTGACTTCTGGCTAGATCCTCTATCAGCATATTAAGTTTTGACTACTGGCTAGTTCCTCTATCAGCATATTAAGTTTTGACTACTGGCTAGTTACTTTAACAGCATATTAAGTTTTGACTTCTGGCTAGATCCTCTATCAGCATATTAAGTTTTGACTACTGGCTAGTTCCTCTATCAGCATATTAAGTTTTGACTACTGGCTAGTTACTTTAACAGCATATTAAGTTTTAACTACTGGCTAGTTACTGTACCAGCATATTAAGTTTTGACTACTGGCTAGTTCCTGTACCAGCATATTAAGTTTGGACTACTGGCTTGTTACTCTACCAGCATATTAAGTTTCTGTTGAGCATATTGGCTACTGGTAGTTCCTGTACCAGCATATTAAGTTTGGACTACTGGCTAGTTCCTGTACCAGCATATATTACTAGCTTTTTGACCAGCATATTAAGGCTATTGGCTAGTTCCTCTATCAGCATATTAAGTTTGGACTACTGGCTAGTTCCTGTACCAGCATATTAAGTTTTGACTATTGGCTAGTTCCTCTATCAGCATATTAAGTTTTGACTACTGGCTAGTTCCTCTATCAGCATATTAAGTTTTAACTACTGGCTAGTTACTTTAACAGCATATTAAGTTTAAGTTTTGACTACTGACCAGCATTACTGTACCACTGGCATACTTTAAGCATATTTTAACTACTGGGCAGCATATAGTTGCTGTACCAGCATATTAAGTTTTGACTACTGGCTAGTTACTGTACCAGCATATTAAGTTTTGACTACTGGCTAGTTCCTGTACCAGCATATTAAGTTTGGACTACTGGCTTGTTCCTCTACCAGCATATTAAGTTTTGACTATTGGCTTGTTCCTGTACCAGCATATTAAGTTTTGACTATTGGCTAGTTCCTGTACCAGCATATTAAGTTTGGACTACTGGCTAGTTCCTGTACCAGCATATTAAGTTTTGACTATTGGCTAGTTCCTGTACCAGCATATTAAGTTTTGACTTCTGGCTAATGCCTCTACCAACATATTTAAGTAAATCACTTTTACCTTTCTTCTATTGTCCACAACATTTTCCTCCTCTATTTCCTTTTCACTGCCTTGAGAAACCCATTCTTTTGGTTCTGGTGGTACATATTTGTAAACCACTAATTCTTCTTCTTGTGTACCACCTTCTTCTCCCTCTTCTCCATGTGGCTATATGGAGAGTGACAATAAAAATTATTTACCCTCAGAGAAATTAATTTGTTTAATTTTAACATTCATTAAAAATGAAAAAGGTAAACAAATGATACCGGGTAATATAAATAAATACACATATGTCTTCATCCCTCTAGACAAAGTTGAACTGAACTACATCACTGATATTAAAGTAGAGTCCATAGTTTGACAATGATGGATGAGCTGTATATTTGACATGTATTGGCTAAAATGATCTTTGTGACAGCATTTACATTTTGTAATTGTTGCTAATGTTCTTCTGAGTATATAAATTTTGTGCCACACATACAAATATGCAAACTTATAAGAAGAATTAAATGAATAACAACATATCTGTACTACACTTGTGCTAAATTTCCAATATCAAAAGTAAACAAAAAGAGCTTGATACATTAAGTATTTGGTTAAATTTCAGACTAATTGGTCAATAATAAAAAGGCGACAAAGAAAGATGGATTGTAACAACAGTGATACAGTATCAATTATACATCAACTTACATTAAGAATTTTTTCTTTAGCTTCCTCTGTAAGCGCTATGTAGAAATTTTGTCCAAATTTGAAGTCGGGGTCATATACAACTAAAATTTCATCTGTTGGATAGTCCTGTAAAAATAAGAGTGTTGATGAAAAACCCAAGACAGGTAACATTTAACATACTGAAATGTAGTAAGTAATGAAAACAAAGAACACAAAAAAACAATGTATCATATACTAAACAAGAGGCCCATGGGCCACATTGCTCACCTAAACTGTGTTGGTATCTTACAAATATGGGAATCTCAAATTTACAAATCATTTAAACACTCCTAAGGAGTGGAGGAGACTTAAAAATGAATGAAAATGACAAAGCTGGGAAAGATGTCAAAATCATATAAAAAATTAGTTTTCCAAAATTACCACAATTTAATCATACATCTATGTAGATCACTCAGATACAATTAGTTTTTCAATCCATACAGTAGTTCAGGAGGAAAAGATTTTTAATGAGGGGTACTCCCTGGGGCCTCTTTGGCCCCACCCTGGATCCACCCCTGGGCCGATTGGGCCCAAATGAACAAAATTGATAGAGGACCTGTACGAGTAGTAAAACTTACACAAGACACTTCAGGTGTGGACCTGTCCAATTTGGTCAATTATGCAACTAGTATTTTTATTATCTTGTCTCTAGTTATACTACAGAGATCTCAAAGAGGACTGTCTGGAGTCTTCTAACATTAGAGATATCTCTAGCCTTCCAACAGTAAGAACAGACAATAAAAATGTCTCTATCCTTCCAACAGTAAAAAAAGACATCATATAGAGGTCTGAGAGATCACTGTTTTTAGTCTTCCAAACGGTAAGAAAAGACATTATAGATGTCTCTAGCCTTCCGAAAGTAAGAACATATCTGAGAGATCACTGTTTCAAGTCTTTCAACAGTAAGAATGGATATCTGAGAGATCACTCTCTAATCTTCCAACAGTAAGAAAAGATATCCCAGAGATCACTCTCTTAAGTTTTCCTACAGTAAGAATGGATATCAGAGAGACCACTGTCTCTCGACTTCCAACACTAAGAATAGATATCTGAGAGATCACTGTCTCTAGTTTTCCAATAGTGAGAACGGATATCTGAGAGATCACTGTCTCTCATCTTCAGTAAGAAAGGATAGTCTTATAAAAGTTAGAACAGACATCAGAGATCATTGTCTCTAGTCTTCTAAGAGTTAGAACAGATATCAGAGGGATCACAACCTCTAGTTGTGTAAAAGTTAGAAGAGACATCAGAGAGATCACTGTCTACAGTCTTATAAGATATAGAACAGACATCAGAGAGATCACTGTCTACAGTCTTATTAGAGTTAGAACAAACATCAGAGAGATCACTGTCTAGTCTTATAAGAGTTAGAGCAAAAATCAGAGAGATCACTGTCTACAGTCTTATTAGAATTAGAACAGACATCAGAGAGATCACTGTCTACAGTCTTATTAGAGTTAGAACAGACATCAGAGAGATCATTATCTAGTCTTATAAGAGTTAGAACAGACATCAGAGAGATCACAACCTCCATTCATGCAAGAGTTAGAACAGACATCAGAGAGATCACTTTCTCTAGTCATGTGTGTGTGGGGGAGAGAGAGAGAGAGAGAGAGAGAGAGAGAGAGAGAGAGAGAGAGAGAGAGAGAGAGAGAGAGAGAGAGAAAGAGAGAGAGAGAGAGAAGAGAGAGAGAGAGAGAGAGAGAGAGAGAGAGAGAGAGAGAGAGAGAGAGAGAGAGAGAGAGAGAGAGAGAGAGAGAGAGAGAGAGAGAGAGAGAGAGAGAGAGAGAGAGAGAGATTAGGAGGGAGGGAGGTGAGATGAGTAGAGGATTGAGAAGAGATGAGAAGATGAGAGGTGAGATGAGGGGAGGTATGTGGTGAGAGCCGGGTGGCGAAAGTGAAGGAGGATACACGGGAGAGAGATGGGCTATGAAGTGTCATCGAGGGGAGTAGAGGGGTCTATGAGTAGATGATATGGAGCGAGGATGTTAGTGGAGGGGAGTCTAAGTGATGATGGAGTATCGGATGGGGAGTTTAGAGGTCGAGTGTAGAGTGGAGATGAGATAGTGAGAATGAGAAGAGAGGGGAGATGATGATGTATGAGAGAAAGTTAGGTTTTGCGAGGAATGGAGTTGAAAGGGAATGTATTCGATGGAGTATGGTGCGAGATTGATGAAGGAGGTAGAGGGAGAGAGGATTAGATGATGGAGGGAGAGTGGAGGAGTATAAAGGAGGATTTAGTAGAGAGTGTGGTTGAAAGTGAGTTAGAAGAGAGGGATGATGAGAGTAGGGTAGACAATTGGAGAGAGGATTTCTATTTATTGAGTGATGGGAGAGTAGATGAAAGGAGTTTTAAGAGTGTGACTGAGGGTTACATGAGAGAATTAGAGAAGAGAGAAGAAGAGAGAGAAGAGATGGAGGGGAGGGAGAGAGATGAGATAGGAGAAAGAGAGCGAGAGAGGTGGAGAGTAGTGAGGGAGGAGGGGAAGATGAGATTAGAGAGAAAGAGAGAGGGGAAGGAGAGAGAGAGAGAAGAGAGACGAAGAGAGAGAGAGAGGAAGAGAGAGAGAGAAAAGAGAGAGAGAAGAAGAGAGAAAGAGGAGAGGAGAGGAGAGGAGAGAAAATGAGAGAGAGAGGAGGAGAAGAGAGGAGAGAGAAGAGAGAGAGGGGAGATGTGGGAGAGAGAGAGGAGGGAGAAGAGAGAAGAGGAGGAGGGGAGAGGAGGGAGAGAGAGAAGAGAGGAGGAGGGAGAGGGAGAGAAGAGGGAGGAGGAGAGAGAGAGTGGGAGAGAGAGGGAGAGGGAGAAGAGAAGAGCGAGAGGAGAGAGAGAGAGAAGAGAGAGAGAGAGAGAAGAGGAGAGAGAGAGAGTGAAGAGTAGAGAGAGAAGAGAGAGCGAGGAGAGGAGAGAAGAGAGAGAGAAAGAGAGAGAAGAGAGAGACAGAGAGAGAGAGAAGAAGAGATGAGGAGTGAGAGGGGAGAGACGGAGAGGAGAGAGATGAGAGAGAGGGAGAGTGAGAGGAGAGAGAAGAAGAGGAGAAAGAGAGAGAGAGAGAAGAGATAGGAGAGAGAAGGAGTGGAGAAGGAGAGAAGGAGAGGAAAGAGAAGAGAAGGAGAGGTGGGAGGGGGAGAGAAGAGAGAAGAGAAGAGAAGAGAGAGAAGAGGAGAGAGAGAGAGAGAGAGAGAGGAGTGAAAGAGAGAGAGAGAAGTAGAGGAGGAGAGAGAGAGGAAGAGAGAGAGAGAGAGAAGAGAGAGAAGAAGGAAGAGAGAGTAGAGAGATAGAGAGAGAGAGAAGAGAAGAGAGAGAGAGAAAGAGGAGGATGAGAGAAAGAGAGAGAGAAAGGATGAGAGAAGAGAGAGAGAGAGAGAAGAGTGAGAGGAGAGGGAAAAAAGGGGGAAGGGGGGGGGGAAAAGAGGAGAGAAAGGAGAGAGAGAGAGAAGGAGAGAAGAGTGGCAAGGAGAGGAGAGAGAGGAGAAGAGTAGAGAGAGAGAGAGAGAGAGTGAGAGAGATGAGGAGAGAGGAGAGAGAGAGAGGAGAGAGAGAGAGAGAGAGGAGAGATGAGAGAGAGAGAGAGAGATAGCACGCACACTGTCTACAGTCTTATAAGAGTTAGAACAGATATCAGAAAGATTGCTGTCTCTAGTCTTCCTGCAGTTTAAATGAAATCTGAGAGTTTCCCTTCTCTCTTCTAAAAAAACCCAGATATTTGAAACATCACTGTTTTCATTCTTCCTATGATAAGAACATATAAGTGAAAGACTATATGAAAGTATACATCTACTTATTACAGCATGTTATACACAATGAATGGAATAAGCTTAATTCAGTTTAGTATTAACATTAAGATATGAAAGAATTGAATGTTGAATCTTAGACATCTCTTTATCCTGATTGGAGTTTTACTTACAAGGATTTCTTGTTTTACAGGGTGAAAATCACAGACAGCAGCTCTATTTCGCATGTCCTCTAGAATTTCTCCTTTAGTTATGATTTTAATTGGATTTTCCTCTGTGACATCCTGATCTGTCCGACAATGAAATATTTCCTGTGACTTTGAGGACAAAAACAAAGCTTTGACACCTTCTGGAAGACCTGTATTAATGAAAAAGTCATGTAACAGGTAGATGATTAACAGTATATTTTTAGCATGAGAATTGAAATTTTCAGCTTGTGGATCTAATCCAAACTTGATACATATATTTATACATACATATTGCATTTTCATATACATTGTACATGCATTAATATACAGTTCACCCCTGATATATCACCACCTTTTGTTTTTCAGAATTTTGGTGGTAAAATGGGTTTGGCAATATATCGAGGTTTACTATTTTTGAGGTGTGGTCATTTTCATCATGACATATCTTTAATCCCTGTTGTGTGAGGTGTGGTCATTTTCATCATGACATATCTTTAATCCCTGTTGTGTATCATATCCTGTTTACAATTAATTACCATAAACTCAGATATTTTGTCTATTGTTTTAGTTTGGACAATTTGGCCACCCTATTAAAATGGCCAAAATTAAACTGTCCAAAATATGTAGCAGTGCATGTTCAACAGCCAGAAATCCAGATCTGTTTCTAACATTTCTAATGTTAACTATTATCATTCTTTGTTTAAAATAACTCATTCACAGGCCGGTAATACAAAGGCTTCAAGCTTATATATCTCATCTACTGTTAATTATTTATTGATATGTGATAGTTGCTGTGTAAACACACAACGTGTCAATTTTTTCCAACTTTCACAGAAGCAGATTTGAAAATTGTGACACTTGTAAGCTGGTCTGGTCTGACTTCTACACATTGTTCATACAACCAGATACCAGTTTATCACATTTGATATCCAAGTTATCTCCCTTTGCAGTAGATGTATGAAGTAAACAAGCTACCGTTGGCTAACAGTTTTACTCACACCTGTTTTTTCATCTGGTCTGGCATTATATTCAATGATTTAGCATATATAATATATATAAATATATATATATATATATATATATATATAAACTTGATCTTATTCTTTAAGATATGTCCATTGATCATGTCATGCATTTTTCGGAGAATGTTTCTAAAAAATACAAATTTACCAGTCAGTCCCACTTGAACACTGGAGTTTTTAATACTAGTCTTGGGGAAAATCTATCTGTCTCTGACCTACATAATAATGTTAATTTCCAGTCTTGACAACAATGAGACTTCACAATTGACACTCAGTCATAATCAGATCGGGTTTATATTCTGAAAACTATGGTATTTAATCTTTAGAGTTAAAAAGGAAACTTATATTTACCTTCTTCTTCCCCACCCTCTGCAGCTGCTGGTGTTTCCACTTTTGGTTCTTCTTTAGTCTTTCCTTTTGCTATATGATAGAAATAATACTATGAAATGTAATATTATATTTAGAATTTTTCACAGAATCTCAAATTAAGTTGAGTAATTCTAAAACAAGGCAACATCATAATATTTTTGGAGTACAATCAAATGTGCTGATAATTAAAGTGCAAATTGTTAACTATACTATATATATATATATATATGTATATCATAACACAAACCTTGGACCTCATAATATGGCACTTCTGATCATTGGTTCATGAGAAGAACATTTTTAAATATGTACAAAGTTTGGGTACTTTTTGGGGCCCCTATTGGGTTTTCATTTGCAAACTTTATGCAGCTTTACATGGGGATGATACATACCAAGTTTGTTTTAAAATGGCACACTGGTTCTTGAAGAGAAGTAAAAAATTTCTCAAAGTTGGAAAAAATCTGATATTTTGTTTACTTAAGTGTCTGTGACCTTGAGCTTTGACCCCATGACCTTAAAATTTTGTCAAAATGACCCTTAAATAATTCCTAACAACTTTCTCATATGTTTTTGTTTACAAAAAGTTGATTGAGTTATTATGACATTTGTATAAAACTGTACCCTATGTTATTCAAGCACCCCTATTGGCTGGTTTACAGACATATTAAGTATTCATTCACAAACATTCACATAAACAATCGTGCATCTAATTTTAAAGTTATCTGATCATTGGTTCATGAGAAGATTTTTAAAGATGATCATGCATTATGTTTTGGTCCTTTTGGCCCGTTTGAGGCCCTATGGGTTGTAGTCCGTTTTTAATCACAAACTTTTTATGGCTCACATGGGGATGCCAAATTTGGTTAACATTGGTCCACTGGTTCATGAAAAGAAGTCTAAAATGTTTCAAATTTGACAAAAATCTTATATTTTCTGTTTACTTTGATGTCTGTGACCTTGACCCCATAACCTTGGTATTTTGCCAAAATGATCCTTAGATAATTCCCAACAACTTTGTTACATATATATATATATATATATATATATATATATATATATATATATATATATATATATATATATATATATATATATATATATATATATATATATAAATGCAAGTTAATCTTGTTAACATCGATGCACAATTATTCTTTCATCAAAGCGGTCATAAATCTGTGATGTAATATGCATGAATCATGTACAAAATGCCCGAATGCAAAATTATATCTCCAGATTCCGATTTAGACACTTTATTGATAGAATAAATAAATGCAGAGATTGCTGATACAATTCTCTTAAAAATGTGTTTCATAAATAAAGTTTTATTAAAATGTCTACTGCTATCGCAATTACTGAAATAATTTAAAGATCCGCCATTGTATTATGTAACCACAGCGGTAGCAGAACTTGTCAGCTATATGTATTTTTTATTCTTTATTATCACTCTTATTTTTTCAATGTGTACCCAGCTTGTATTTCACTTCCTGTCGGTTCAACAAAACAAAATAGAAAATATATGAGGTTTAGGGATAGGCATGTGAATAGTTTTCAAGAAATACAGAAAAGAATAAATTTAAGGGGTTGGGGCATATACCCCCAAAGACCTCAGTGCACAACAATAAGCACTGATGTGCTATCCTAATGGAACCTACATCCAAATTATCAGCATTCCAACACTATTGTTAACCAAGAAACAAAATCCTAAAGAAAATTTAACATTGATCTGAACATAGCAAATTTTTGCAAGAAACTGCAAGTCCAAAAAATCACAAAATATGTCAAAATTTAAATTTATTCAAAAAAAGTTTCAGATTTGATACTTTACCTCTTAAGAGTCCTACAGCCTAATACTACACATATTGAATGATTTATAGTATTTTCCAACTCTTGCCCCAAAACTTTAACCTTTGATTATTATGAATAAAAGTTTAAGTCACAAAACATTTGAATTTATTCCAAAACAGTTTCAGGTTTCACTCCACTAAATGATACTTTACCCCCAAAGAGTACTTCATACCAAATAACAGCCTCCTACTACACATATTGAATGATTTATAGTACTTTCCAACACTTGCCCCAAAACTTTAACCTAGCCGGCAACGCCGGATTGCCAACACCAATGCGACTACATAAGCCTACCAATTCTTTGAATAGGTGAGCTAAAAATTGGTATATATGTTCAGATATTGAACTAAAAATTGGTATATATGTTCAGATATTGAACTAAAAATTGGTATATATGTTCAGATACTGAACCAAACATTGGTATATATGTTCAGATATTGAACTAAACATTGGTATATGTGTTCAGATACTGAACTAAACATTGGTATATATGTTCAGATATTAAACTAAACACTGACCCTAACTAAGTGATGACTTACTAGATTTTCCTGCATCCTTGCCTTTGGATTGTCCAGCTTGTGATTTTTCTCTACTTCCCTTTGGACTTTTCTGCGGACTTGCTGCTCTACTGCCTTTACCACTGCCTGGCTTGCCGGTTGGTGTCTTTTTCCCACCAGTAGTATCCTATCCAAATGAAAAAAGTTGTATTGCTAATCTACAGATATGTATTTTTGGAAGATTTCAATTTTATGTATGGCGAATCTTAGTCCTTACATTTAAAAGATGTATGCTTTTTTTGTATTAATACAAATAAAAAAAATCAAACAATAATAACAATAATTCAAGTGAATGATTATACTTGTAATAATACCACACTTATATACAAATGGTTAAAATATGCTAATACGTAAAATCGATAAACAAGTAAACAAGGAACTGCTAATGAATGTATAACCAAATTGCTATTATGCATTATATTTCAGAATTTTCAAAAGAGCTAACTGCATTCGCTAAACCAAATTGTTGATGCTGAGACAGACGTCTGTTTATAGAACAGCCTACAGATATGGCTTGGTGAAGTAATGGTCACAATCAAACATGAGGCCTAGCTAAAACAAATATAGCAAATGCACTGAGCAACTGCAAGGAGTCCTAGTCATTTTGTGTTCTACTTTTTACAAACTGATGGGAGCAAAATCAATGTATTTCAAAGTCATAGTGTTTCATCAAATTACCTGATCTTTTTCATTCTGTTTAGCACTTTCCTTCTCTTTATCTGACACCTCCTTTTTATTGGTGTCAGACATTTTATTGATTTTGCTGCTTTAAATTCTGAACCTTGAATAAAAAATAATAATTTATATGAAGATAATGAAATATGAAAATAAGAATAAACATCTTTTGTATTCAATCAATTAAATTTGGTGCACTTGAAAGGCAATCCCATGATATGCAGGCCACAAAACAATTACAGAAACCATTGTAACACATATACAGGTTATGCTAGGTACAAGTTATGCTAAAAGGAATTACCATCGTAACACATATATAGGTTATGCTAAAAGGAATTACCATCGTAACCCATATACAGGTTATGCTAAAAGGAATTACCATCATAACCCATATACAGGTTATGCTAAAAGGAATTACCATCGTAACCCATATACAGGTTATGCTAAAAGGAATTACCATCATAACCCATATACAGGTTATGCTAAAAGGAATTACCATCATAACCCATATACAGGTTATGCTAAAAGGAATTACCATCATAACCCATATACAGGTTATGCTAAAAGGAATTACCATCAGGTTACAGAAGCAATATAATGAAGACTTAAAGATGAAATTCATCAAGAACAAAAAGGTTATGTGATTTGTATTTGTTGTAACCGCCACGTAATTTGAACAACCGATCCTGTGTTATTTTGTGGTCTGCATATATTACATACTTCAATCCATACAGAGTAGTATTTGTTGTATGACTGAGTATGATAACAAATAGGTCATAGATAACTCATGTATATAACATAGAAGTGTCAGGACTTTATCAGATTCAGAAGCTGTACATTGTAGTGCCTAAAAAATTATCCAGCCAAGATGGCTGCTGATGGACCATGGCAACCTGACACTTCATCAGTTACTCTATTCAAATCAAACATTTTTTATACTTATGTTGTCATAGTTGACGGAAGGGCTAATATGTTCTAAATATTCAACATTATAATTAAACTGCAACATCATTTTACTGGACAGGTGTTGCATTTAATTTATGAATAATAAATAACATGGATTATATTTAAGTTTTAACACCAAAGACCTTCAGCCAACCGACTTAATATTTTAAGTCAGCCCAACAATGAGTGAATGACCAGGACATTTACGTGATAAAATACACTGACCATGTAAAACTGCTAATGAATGCTTTCGCTCTCTTCATTGGTTTTATGTCTTATTAATATTATTCAATAATTCATATTGCAATTTGTATGTCCGACTTAAATTTTAATAAATTAAATATTATTTGATTTGATAATAGAAGATCCAATAAGCATATTATTAAATTTCAGGAGACAGCGATAAGAAATAGGTAGTTAAAAATATAATCTTGCACGTAAAAAGTATATAGGTGAACTTAGCCCTTAAATAAATTTATTATAAAAAGTTACTTATTAAACATCCGAAATATTTGATTGTAAAGAAGTGTATATGACTACAAAGTACATTGCATAATTTTATCTTCTGTATTTAGAGATAGCTTATTCTATTGTTTCATGCTCTTCAATAAGGTGAAAATAATGTCAGGAGATATATTACCTCTTCAATTTTGTCTAGCTTATCTCTGAAGTTTATTTTCTAATGGTGTCGACCATCTTGGAATTTCCCGGATGTACGCTCAACCCGTCGTCAACAGTTACCATGATACAGGTGCGAGACTTCCGGTTTGTTTTATTTGTAAACTCCAACATGTTTAGGGACATTATACTGATGATGTTGATTAATACACTTCAGTATAATATCATCACAATATAAAGCTAAAACTATTCAAAATCATATTCTTGCATTTGTAACCAAGATGTTAAATATGTATAAGAAGTAAACCCCTAAGCTGACATGAAGGGGGATATAGCTCAGTGGTAGAGCATTCGACTGCAGATCGAGAGGTCCCCGGTTCGAACCCGGGTGTCCCCTTCATAGGATTTATTTTTGATTATTTTGTTTTAACCAGTTGTCTAAAACGACTTTAATTACCGTAAGAAAGGTGTGAAACATGAGGTTCACTTCAGAAATTGGAATATTGACATTTACTCAGGTTTGTTTGATTCATTGGACTTAATGAGGTATTAAACAACTGACCCACAAATTCAATTTTCTTCATTTTTTTCTATTAGTACTACATTTTGATCTCTATTGAAATGCAAAAAGTAAAAAATATTTATCTGGACAATTTTTGGAAAAATTACATAGAATATCCTCCACTGGGACATATCTAGCATTCTAATGAAAAGCATAAACAGGCAAATCTAATTTCTGTTAACTGTTCCAAATATAAATATATATAAAAAACATGAATCATAACAGGTAAATAAGTATTTTCCTTATAAAATTATCATGGGAAAATAGTATTGAATGTATGTTTTTCAATATCCGGATGATAAAGGTTTCGAGGAGTATAGTAATTATAGAATAAACATTCACGGTTTTCTCCTAAACATTGACAATTTACAAAAATCTGTAAATTCAGTCTCCCCTCAAAATATTTTCATAGTCCTTAAGGCATTAGTATATAACATTATGAATATAATAATAATATATCCACATAAATATGAAATATGGTCACCAAAATGCCAGTTAACTATTGTGATATGTTAAATACGTTGGGATCGGTATTTTTGGCATGACTAAAATTTTAAAAAATACAACAACAAAAAACCAAGAGATCTCAGTGGGATCTTGGTGTTCACCATGGAATGTTCTATGTCTGATCCATGACAGACTGTTCTTTTCTCTTTCCTCCTATTTTGTGTCTCAACTTTGAACTTAAATCACAAGATTATAGCGAAACTGAAAATATTACATTTCAGAGAGAATGGAATTCAACATGACCGATAGGTGTCCATCTTTGATTTTGATCTCTCTGAAAATGTACCGGTAATATGCAAATCTAGACCTCAGCGGGGAAGACTTGAAACTTCAAAGGCAACCTTCATGTCAAATTTCAAGGTGATCCAATCATTCATTTCTGAGAAATAGCGGCAACAAACTTCCTTTGGTCAAAATCCAAGATGGCCACCTGTCGGCTATGTTGGATTCCGATCTCTCTGAAAATGTAATATGCACAACTAGATCTCAAGGGGCACCTTCATGTCAAATTTCAAGGAGATCCCTTCAGTCCTTTCTGAGAGGAAGCGGTAACAAACTTCCTTTGGTCAAAATTCAAGATGGCCACCTGTCGGCCATGTTGGATACTGATCTTTCTGAAGATACATATATTTAATAAAAAATATCTGTTATTAAACAATTTGTAATACAAATGAACCCTGTACTACTGGAGCACCCTCTCGTTTATGGATAGATTTCATTTTTGTTCTCAAAATTTTTAGATATTGACTTTATAATCTTGCATACAAAATTTGAAACCCATCTGATCACTGGTTCATGAGAAGATTTAAAAAAATATATACCAAGTTTTGGTCCCTTTTAGGGCCCCTATTTTTCATTCGCAACTTGGCCAATTGGTTCTTGAGAAGAAGTCGAAAATGTGAAGTTTACACATGATGCACAAAAAGCGATCGCAATAGGTCAACAAGAGCTTTCAACTCAGGTGGCCTAATAAAAGTTGAGCTAGAGCTTCAAGTGGTGATTTCCAGCCAATATCATTGGTAATAATACTAGGCAGGAACAAAATTATCATTGTAAGCCGATATACAGTAATTAAAATAAACCAAAATGTATCAAAAGTGAACCATCACATAACAGATATGGTTGGAAAACAGACATAAAATAGTTGGTCACGAAGGCAGACCATATAGTTCCCATTTTTTCCTTTATGCTTGGATCAAAATTAGACCACAGCAGCCATTATCCCCCTGAAATGTTGAGTTATGACCCTAGACAATGTGCATGTGAAGTTTCATGGCTGTAGCTGCAATACTTTGCCCATAATTGAGTGAAACAACAAGAGGCCCAAGATGGACTCAATTGCTCACCTGAAAACCATCTAGAAATGTTGAAAGAAGACCAAGAAGAATATGTACATGTAAGCTGATCTGGCCAAGAAACATAAATACTTCAGTTTTAAGAAATTCATAAAAGATTCTTGAGATTAAATTTCAGCAAAAACATTTCTTCACCTAATAATCACTAGTAAAACACATTAATGCATCAATGCAAATTCAAGGGGAAATCATGCAAAAATGAATGAAACTGACAAAAGACCTCAAAAACGCATCAAAAATTCATATTCTGATTTCGATGAAAAATACAAACTTGAATCATACATCCATGTAGATCATTCAGACACAATCTGTTTTTCAATTCATGAAGCGGTTTTGAAGAAGATTTTTAAAGAGGGGAACTTTATGGGACCTATTTTGCCCCACCCCCAGGGCCGATCTGGCTAAAAATTATAAACTTAGTAGAAGACCTTGAGTAATTGATTCCTGTAAAGTATTGTCAAAATCCCTTCAGTGGTTTTGAAACAAAAGCTGATAGTGTGAAAAATGCACCCCTAAAAAATTCATGAAATTAAATTTTATCAAAATTCTTGCACAAAAACATTTCTTCACCTAATTACAAGTAAAACACATTTAATGGATGCATCAAAGTGAATGCGAGGGGAGATAATTGAAAAAATGAATGAAAATGACAAAGTCTGAAAATACCTCAAAAACGCGTCAAAAATATTCTGATTTCTATGAAAAATTAAAAAAAAATTGAATCATACATCCATGGAGATCACTCAAAAACAATCCGTTTTTCAATTCATGCAGTGGTTCTGGAGAAGATTATTAAGGAGGGGTACCTTTTAGGATCTATTCTGCACCGTGCTTGATCCATCCCTTGGCCTAGAATACATACAGGGTAAAGGACCTTGAGCACTTGCTTCCTGTCAAGTTTCTTCAAAATCCCTTCAGTGGTTTCAGAGAAGAGGCCAAAAAAGAGAAAAGTTTACGGACAGACAATGATCACAATAGCTCACTTGAACTTTTGGCTCAGGTATCTAAAAAGGTTAATCCAGTACTATTCATATAGTAAATGACTCGGTCCAGGAAGCTGAAAATTTGGATCAAAATTAGGTCACAGCAACCCCCTGCATTGTTGAGTAATGGCTTTAGACAATGTGTAGGCCTATGTGAAGTTTCATGGCTGTAGCTGCAGTACTTTGCCCACAATGGACTGAAACAAAAAGCTTGAAAAAGGACACCACCGAAGCAGGGAGAGCAATAACTCTTCTGTTCTTTGAAATTAGAAACTTTAATACATAAATAGTTGGATATATAACAATCACATAACCCAGAAATATGTCTCTTATTATTTTATTTTCATATCAAGTTCATATAGCTCAGATTAAAACTAAGCAAATGTACAGCATGATTTAAAGTCCTATGATGGCTACATACAGCACAGAATAGTACTATATGTTGTACTTAAATAAAAATACATAAATGTAAACATGTCATTATCTGGACAAACATATTGCATTCATTAAATTGAACAAGGTTCTGTAATCTAAACAATATATACACAGCCCTTTCAATAATTTTGGAATAGGATAAAAGTTCTGTAAATTAGCCAGAAGGAAAGTGTAATCAATGTCCAGCAAGCGCCCAAGTCAGGGATAGAAAATAGTAATATTTTTCTGCATACAGGAGAAAGTAACCAACAACTCACACCAATTTTCATCAATATAGCAGACTGATACTGCAGGCTTTGCTTGAAAGACCAGTGTATATATAAATATATATATACAGTTCACCCCTGCTCTAAAGCTAAACCCTAATATCGCCGTTATATCTTAAAGGGATTTTCTCCCATTTAAACCACCGTTACAATGCCGAAACACACACATCGCCTTTTGCCACCCATTTTCCTGTACAAAAGGTCATCTATGCATGTAAAAAGCCAGATGTAAACACTGCTGAGTACAGGTTGGTAATTAGTGTTAGATAAACATCAATATTGGTGATTCAGAGTTAATTGTCCTGTGTTTGGTAGAGTGAATTGTAAATAGGTTATCGTATACAGTATGGATATAGACTTGAAAATGGAAATACCTCGCAAACAGACAATTTTAACACTTGCAATACAAGATATCCAAAATATAAACATCTGGAGTTATCAAATTATTTTTCAACACTGTGGCAAAAACAACTGGTGATGAAATTTTGCCAATGTTTGATCATGTGTGTATTGATTTAGATGAAGCTATGCATTTCTGTCCATGAATTTATAAACAGTGACATGCATTATGATACAATCATCAATGATTTTATCATTGAATCTCTTCGCAGTGATGACAATGAATTTGGCTGTTATGATCTTCACCATATATTGTGACATTTACACAGGCCCAAACAATCTATTAAAAAGAGTTATTGGTCATTCCATTTCGAATCATTCGTAGTGCAAGGACCAACAATTCTGTGTAAGAGATTGAGGCCCAAACAGTGATGGCAATTGTTATACGATATCTGGAGGGTTTACAAAATTTAGACGAAAGTGTCATATCTAAAGCAAGTCAAATACACGAGAGTATCTAGCCTTCTCATTCAACAAGTGCAAAAAAATTGCAGATTACCCATCTTCCTAAAAAATGTACATTTTACAAATTACAGAATGTGACTGTGTATGGTGTCAAGTACATTTACTTTTTAATTTTATCATCCCTAAATATTAATCAATAATGTGATATATTCCAGATAGTATTTGTATGTATTTTAGAATTAGATCAATATAATGTAAACAATGTGCATGCATTCAGTGTCTTGTCCTTATACTTTTACATTTGTACGGAGATTATAATTTAATGACGTAATGAGTAAACCTTGATACAATGCCAAATCCTTATACCACCAAAATTCAGAACAATGAAAGGTGGCATTATAACGGAGGTGAACAGTATACAGAACAGGGATCATCACAGTATAAAAATCAAGACCAAAGATAGATTTTGTTAGACCATGTGACACACTTGGTTTATCAAACTGTTGATTCATTACATCATTTAAAAAACCATTATCAACAAAAACAGATATTTCTTTAATGCTAACGTAAAACTTTGTACATTAAACCAATATAAACCTTTGAAACTGAAAAATCTGAAATGGGCAATGTTGTGATAAAAATCCAAACATGGTGCACAACCTGCTATAATACAGAGGTCGAATTCAACATTTGTCTCCCAAGTCAGTTGGACTAGTTGGAAACAAATTTTACTAGTCCTTTTGCAAGTTCACTAGTTTCAAAGTGTTACAAGGAATTACCAATTGGGCAGGTATTTACCCAATTGTTACCTCAGAATGCTTAAGTTATCTATTTTTGTTTTCATATACTCATGAGTAAAATCAACTTTGATTAACTTTGTTTAAGTGTGCAAAATTTTTTTAAGGGGATGATTAGTTCATATTGTAATATTTATACATATTTTATACTAGCTGAAGCATAACCTTGATTTGTCCGCTGCAAAATTTACTAGTCCTGGACTTGTGGACTACCGTTAATTTTGAACCCAGTAATAGATTCTAATGATACCTCTATACATGTAGGTTTAATTTGTATTGATGTGGGTGATCATGTAACACAACTGGTGTTGCCAGAAGACAACAAAACTCACCTGAAATGGAAATAAATTTACAAAATAGGTTTTTGACTTACAACTGTTAGGTCTTAAGTTCAAGGTACAGTAAACATTTTGATTCCTTTAGACTAGATCACAAAGTCGAAATTCAAGATACCAAATGAAAGTGAAGTCACAAGGAATCTATATGTGAAATATCAAAGCCCTGTCTATTGTGGTTAAAGTTTTGTCAATGATCAGGGGTATGACATTAGCTCTCTTGACTTTTGTCCGGGTGAGCTGAAAATGATTTAAATGATTATATTTATAATACATCAATGAGCATGTTACATATGTAAATCATAATAACTGTGCCACAAAGATGACAGAGAGCAAGACCAGTATGATGAACTATGAGGCAAACATGATATGAACAACTTATTTCATTTAAATTTCATTTGATTTAAATTTCAAATTTTACTAATGTAGAGCAGCTTGCAATTGCTGAGATTGACTGATGAAAAATATTAAGGTTTATTAGGTATATGCTAGGGCTGTATAAATGAATGTATGAATATTTAGTCACGTCTAGTACAAGTATATTATGCCGTGTAGCATCATTTTGTCCCATGTCTAGTACCCGAATGGTACTATATAATATATATTTTTATAAAAAAAAAAAAAAATTACAAATAAAAATTTATCAATATTAATTCTACAAGTTTAATCAAGCATTTTAAAAATGTTCACAAGCATTTACATGTATCACAGGTGTATCAGTTGACCAATAACCATGTTCCTTGGGTCAACAATCATGAAAATTTCCACTTTTTCTGCATGACACAGATTGAAATTTACTGGTCCAAATTAAAAAGTTACTTGTCCAAAAATCAAGTGTGACATTTAAAGACATCATATTGTGTTTATCCAAGTGTAATCTTTATTGAATTTTGGACAAGAGAGAAAAAACATCTACTTGTCCGACTGCAAAATGGACTTGTTTGTCCCTAATATCAACAGGACAATCCTGATTGTTGAGTCCTGTGTTCACACATGTATGTATCAATTTCAGTAGAAATGGCACATTTCTTAAAGCTAGTACTTGCAGAAAAAAACTTAAAGGTAAAAGATGGTCTTAATTTGGTTTAAAAAGTTTTAAAAACAAATGGTCTGTGGGCCTTCAGGCACTCACCTGACAAATTTTGTAAATTATGAAACCGACTTTCTATTTGCTTCAGTGCCTTTAATCTTTTACCTTTGACCCAATGGCCTGGAAACTTTGTCATAAGGACCCTTAGATGATTTGAAACAACTTTCATGTATGTATTTGTAAACAAAACTAAGTTAAATTGCATTAATATGCTGCTTGTATAAAACTGTATCTACTTCAATTGATGTACCCCTAGTGGCTCATTCCAGGGAAGTTATCATAATATTTGACATATTCTACAGAAATCCATTCCTAAACATTGCGAAAAAAAAAATCAAGGATTTTTTTTGCCACTTTTGGAGGCTGTTATTCATCCCCATTTGCAATCGACATAGTATCTTTCCATCAAATTTTGGCCCAATAAATTCCAAATCCAATGAATTTTGACATGTTAAGTTTGAATGTCCACTTTAATCAAAATGAAAGTAGCAATAAAAATGTAGCCTACCTTATCATCGGTCCTACAAATTACTGAAAACACGCTTTTCTGAATGGAAAACACAATGAAATGTGCAGTATTTTTTACACAGTTTTTAAATTTCAACACGGTCATTACATTATTACTTCGTTAAATATAAGAATTAAACATATCTTTGTTCACTGTTGCAAAAACGAGTTGTAGCAAAGAGAAGAGCATCATGTCACTTTCGTGACTTGAAAGCTGAGTTTGAATTTTTACTTCTGTCACTACAACATGTATTACTAGCCAATCAGAAAATAAAAACTCTCTGACATTACAATGAAGAGGGCTCGAAATTAACTTCGCCTCTTTGCCAATGGGAATGAAATTTTTTTTGCAATGAATAATTGAAAAATGTTAGAAGTTGTACAAAAATAAACTTCAGAACTTGGTAGAATGGCAGACCCAACTTCCTCTATTCCCAAACTGAAACAGCACCTGTATTTTAATATACCTCAGATGATCATCATATCCATGAATGAGGATATAACAGTGCTTATCCAACTATTTCTGTGTTTTAGGTGCTGTTACAGTTTGGGCCTGGAGGAAGTCAGGTCCACTGATTTACAGAGGTGGGAAGTTTACATTAAAAAACTCAAAATTTCAATGATTTATAGCATAAATTTTAAAATAACACAGGAAAAAAATTCATTTGATTAAATAAGCGCCTTGAATTTGGTATGGGCATAGTGAATTTTTGAAATATTAGCCCTTATGGCTAATAAGAATTTCTTGCCAATTTCAGTATATCGTATTTCACATTTTAGAACAAATGTCCATAATATAATGCTAATCATTATACAAATGTATATATGCAAAATTGGGTTTAACATTACAAACAAACTGATAACAATTCAAAATGGCAATGTTGAAAAAATTGTCAATATTTCATACAGAGAAATATTTTTTCATGGGTTAGGGAATAAATAAATATCTATGATTTTGTTTTCAAACTGAAAACTGTCTGATTTTGTTTTCAAACTGAAAACTGTCTTACTGGTACATTTAAGTTTGTGTTTACGGTACATTTAAGCATGTTTTCAGTAAAATGCATGTGCTTTTGATAATTCGTAGTAACCACAGAGAGTAATTGACTTAAACTCCAATAAACATTTGCATGAATGAAAGTGAGCTCCATCTTCATTGGGACATTTAACGCAGTACAGTATGTCACACAACAGCAAGTACTATGACAAGAAAATTGACAGTACAAAAAATACTGATGTCATTTTTGGTCTGATACCATCCTCAACAGCTAGTGTTGAAAGATTATTCTCATCGATGAACAACAGAAAAAATGGCTTGGTTTGGGCATGCTTGATGCCAAAATTGGAGTCTGTTCCCTTAAAAAAGTCCCCTAACAGAAACTGTACTGCAAAAACTGTAGACTTGTTTGCAGCAAGGAGAAAGAGGGACATTATACTTTAACTGTTACAATGCCATTACTGATTCAAGTGTTTAGTAATCATATTCCTGATCAAAGCATTGAAAATTGTGTACTTTTTATATATTGCTGTTTTTTTCTGAATGTCTAAGCTGTAAATGTTTTTTTTATTAAATTTCCCCAAATTGTTGCTAGATTTTCCAATTGCACGGGCCCCGAATCCATTCCCAAAATACAATAACAAAACCATAGATATTTTTCAAAAAGAATTATTAACATAATTCCATTGGAAAGCTGAGATTTCCATCAGTTTATGAGTTATGGTAATGATATTTTAATGCAATGTACAGTGCTACCTACTGCCGTACTGGTGACCTGAAATCAAGAGCTATATGGTGGCCAAAACAAAACAACAAGTTTTTTGTATAGGAAAACCATAAATGGTACAGGAAGAGAATGCAGGAAACAGCAGTATGAAAAGTATCAAAAGATGAATACCCTTGGAAAGGAACACAGCCGATAAAGAGCTTTGAGGTCCAAGATGAAATTGAAAATTGTTGTACTTGATCACTGGTAATTGGGAAAACTTGATTGAAACTATCACGTGGTCATCAACATGTTAATTGTTATACAGTATATTTGTATTGCAATCCAGCCAAAGATATTCATATTAACCCTTTCAGTACTGCAACATCACAGCTGCATATAACGTTATACACTGTAGCAGTTCACATTTTCTGCAGTCGTCTCACTGTAGCATATTTTTCATCATGATGTTGTTTTGCTGTGCAGTCTGATTTTTAATTTATGGGTGTGGAGTGAATAAATTTGTGAGAGAAATTTTAAGAATATGACCTTGTTTTAATAATGTACAAACAAAACTTTTGAATGAAAAACTTGAATAATTCAATACATTTTAAACTCATGTATAGACTTTATTGTATATACAATTTTCCTTTGCGTTTCATATAAAAAATTCCATGTATATTTATTATGAAAAAGGAGATGAAAATATGCTAACTCACTTCTGACTCGATAAAATATCCAAATTGTAAGTTTTAACAACATTTTCAGATGTAAATGTGTTAAATTTAATGCTTTGAATTAAATTATTTGTTGACACGTTCTGCGCAGGTTTCTGCAATGAAATTGTCCATAAAATCATCGTCACCACTAACATCCTATGTGGAATCAATATCTATCTCAGATTCTGTTTCCGTAGAAATAGGGTTTACATGTTGTTCAAGTGCAGAATCAGCATTCAAATCAGATACTAAAAAGTCATTTTTAGAGTCAGAATCAAAGTCAAAAAACATCTTGGGGAATCTTACATGTAGATGCATAAGTGGCAGCCATTTTTCAACAATTTTCAGACACCGAATTCAAAAGAATATCACTTTTATATTTGTTGTAACTTCCAATACATGTACATGTGATAATACAGACTAAAGTCTCATCTACCTCTCATTATAATCATGATTTCCGGTCATAAACTAAAAGTTGAGAAAAACCTGAATTGAAAGTGAAGCCACTAAAGGAGAAACAAGAGGCAGTTTACAACATTCTCATAATCAGTGGTTGTACTTCTAACTGGCAGCTGTGGACATTATCGTGAGTAGTGCACAATAAATTTAGCGGGTGTTTTACGACACTATCGTATTGAAAGGGTTAAGATCTTTTGGAGTGAAAAAAAACGTCATTACTGTTAAGTCAGTGATTTTGGTAATAAAATGATATTCTTATTGTTTTAAATTTCTAGAACTGAATTATCAGTGTATAGTACACGGTGCATATGTCACAGAAGACCTAATTTTTTCACATCTGCAAATTTCAGTTCTATTATCTATCAGTTGTTTTTTTAAATACAGAGAATGTGTAGAAAGACATGAGCTACAATTAATCATATTCAGGTCCATACATTCCATTTTCTGACAAATGAGACAAGATGTTCCTTAATCAGAAGGCAAGAAGCTATCCCATACATGTATATTATTTCAATAGTATTATTATTATTATTATTATATAGGATATCATGAAGCCATTGGGGTGACTTAGGACACTGCAGACAAATTTTGACTGTAGACATGAAGATAAAGTATACACCACCATCTTCTTACTGCCTTTCAAGCTTGTATAGAAATGCAGTTTGTTTTTAGCTAAAAGTATAATCTGGTGAAATTTTCTATTTGTCAGATCAATTAACAGACTCTTAAATAAATACACTGTAAACAAAACAAATTCAAGTGTAAACAATCAATTTGCATGAGGTCACTAACACTGTTACACAAGTCACACTATTAACAAATTGATTATACTTAATATTTCCTGAGATCAGCATTCTCTGCTAAATAATTTCCATGGAAATGAAAATCCTCTTCAGCATATTAATCAGGAAGCCTGCATAAAAAATATGGTGAAGTTTACCATATGTAAATTTCACTTACTGATGCATCTCTATTGACAATATTTGAAAATTGATAAGATTTTGATTGGGTTTCCTGACAAAGCAATGGCTTCCTTTTGGATCGAATGAGCACCAATACACAAAATACGGTTGACTGCTGCCTTGGTTCCACAGATTATCTCCCTTTGGTGACTTTCCAATGTTACATGATGTTTGGTAAGAAGTATTTTGCTTGCCTCAGGGGATCTGTTGTATCTGTAGTACATATGGTCACTAATTAACCTCCATATTGCTAACACTATTACTTTCTGAGTTAAATGTTCCTGCTAATGGTTGTTTACATTGACCTTGTTCCCTATTGTCTAATGCCATCTGGTTTGATTCAGATTCTGTGTTGTTTGTAGGTGGCACATTTTCGGCATCAACTACTGGTTCTGCTGGAGTATCGTCCCATTCTATCTTAAATCTGGTAACCCTTGGACTTGTAGCAAGAATATTCCTTTCCACCTATACAAGTAT
Organism: Atrina japonica; assembly: GCA_030159075.1. Taxonomy (NCBI): domain Eukaryota; kingdom Metazoa; phylum Mollusca; class Bivalvia; order Pterioida; family Pinnidae; genus Atrina; species Atrina japonica. Next base: position 305,860 of record BROG01000621.1, read on the forward strand.
ATATCAAAAATATTAAAAAATATCAAAATAACCAGCATGGTCTCCATGTGGGTTGAAATACTGGTGAGAAATTTTTCCTGATATTCTGGGCTTGAAACTAACCAATCTAATTAAAAACCGATCTCTCACTGCTCCCTTTTCTGATGTGTCACTTGTTTGTTTGTTGTTGTTTAACGCCACTTTCAACAATATTTCAGTTATATTGTGGCGGGATAATGTAAAATATATCTATTCAACGTAAAAATGGAACATTTTTATCTTATAAAACTTTTGCACACTAAAATTTTCTACAATACAATATTTAATAGATTTGTAAATTAATAAAAATATTTATACAGCTCAACTTTTGGAAAATAAACTAAGATCTGTCTCGGAAGAACATTTTTCACGAGTAAGTTTAAAATCAGTATATTCAGTTAAAATATGTTTAATTGTTAGTCTTGTCCCACACGGTATACATTCCGGTGGTTCTTCCTTAAATAATAAATATTTATGTGTAAGGTTACTATGCCCAATACAAAGTCTGGTCAAAGTAAACTCATCTTTTCTATTACTAGTGAAAACTGGTGGATTGTGGACAAATTTCGTATCTATTTCATGTAATTTATTTTCAGTTTGCAGATCCCAATTTCGTTGAAACGTTGTGGTTATGTAATCTGTAATAGATGGTTTAAGATCTGTGAAAGGAATTTTATTTTCAGACAGTAAATTTCTAATTACTAATAAATTTCGCAACCTCATCAGCTTTGGTATTTCCTTTTATGCCGATGTGGCTAGGAATCCAACAGAAGACTATCTCTGTACCTACAGTTGTCAAATAATGTACTGTCTCTATTATTTCAAAAATTATCAAAGAGGATCTAACTTTATCTGCTATGGCGTCACATGCGGATGACCTCTTGTAGATGTACGTGTGCAATGTTCAACCAATAAAAATGCAACTTACAAAATTTAATGGCACAGAGATGTTATTTATTTTATAAAAAAGGAAGCAGTAAGTCTGCAAAATCCCATCAGAACATGTTTTGTGATTCGAACCCATCCAGGCTTACGTATATAATTCTGTACTACCATATTTGTGTGCTCAGTGTTATTTATAATGTTAAAAATGTTTACATTTCTTTGCAACTTGATCGCTTACAAGATTCTAAAAGTCACTTTTTAATTGGTCAAAAATGACACACCTACGAGGTCATCCACACGTGCCCCCAAAGCAGATTGAGTTAAATCCTATACACGACATATTAGAAAATGGGAGCGATTAGAGATTGCTTTTGATTAGATTGGAAACTAATATAAGTCCAAGACATATTAATTTCATCATGGACTGATAAAACTTCCTATTTAAGAATCTGTTGGACTCTATATGTTTAAACAAGAGGGCCTCAATCGCTTACCTGAGAACCATCCACAAATGTGGAAAGAAGACCAAGAAGAATATGTACATGTAGGCTGATCTGGCCAAGAAACATAAATATTGCTGGTTTTAAGAAATTCACAACAAATTCTAGAAATCAAATTTAGGCAAAATTCTTGCACAAAAACAATTCTTCACCTATATACAAGTATAACACTTTAATGTATCATTGTGACTGTAAGGGGAGATAATTGAGGAAATCATGCAAAAATTAATGAAAATGACTGAAAAGACCTCAAAAACGCAACAAAAATTAATATTCCGATTTCTATGAAAAATACAAAATTGAATAATACATCCATGTAGATCACTCAAAAACAATCTGCTTTTCAATTCATGTGGTGGTTCTGGACAAGAAGATTTTTAAAAAGGATACTTTTTATTCTGCTCCGCCCTGGACCCACCCCTGAGCCTATCTGGCTGAAAACTACAAATCTGGTAAAGGACATTGAGCACTTGCTTCCTGTCAAGTTTCATAAAAATTCCTTCAGCAGTTTTAAAACAAAAGCTGATAATGTAAAAAATGCATTTCTCCCTTAAAAAATTCATAAAAATTCTAGAAATTAAAATTTGGCAAACTTTTTGCACAAAATCATTTCTTAACCTAATTCTCTTAACCCAATTTTCAATTCATGTAGTTTCGTCAAAATTCCTTCAGTGGACGCTGGATGATAGAGGGGGAGTGATCACAATAACTCACATGAGCCTTTGGCTCATGTGAGCTAATAAACAAATTATTGTCTATATCTTTTTCCCTGTTATCAGGTTATGAACGGTAAAGTGCATTAATGCAAATTTAATAAATGTCAATATTCCTACTGTCCAAATGCATGGCTCTACAATATTGAATGGTTTAATGCATTTTGAACTACATATAGAAGAAATGGATTAGTCTTGTAACTTTAAGCTGAACTAGGATCATAAAAAGCTGCTGAATTTTTAATAACATAAAATTGTGTTGAAAAAAAAATGTTTTGAAACATTCCAACTTCATCTCCACACATGCAGACATATATCTGGAAGTGTTTCAGCAGAAAAAAAGTCCAACAACTAGTATAAAAGGCAAATTAGTTATCATTGTCTAAGTCCTTGAGTTTTATTCAGCCTTTGGGACTTCAAATGTTTCTCCTTGAGAGTACGGCCACAGAGCAATGTTTCAACTTCCGTTTTTTCTGAACACTTCTCTGTTTACTGGAAGAAGAAACATTGCTCAATGGCTGAATGACAGTAGGAAACTTATCTCTTTGTTTTGGAAGGTGCTAGATATTTAGTGCAATGGAATAAATTTTGGATTTATTATGGATGAAATATTAATTTGTTTGTTGTTGTTTGTACATTGCAGAAAACTCCACCTAAGGTACAGATGATTGTTTTCCTTGAAAAGTACAGGTAAGACTAAATCCTTGAGTTTTATTCAGCCTCTGGGACTTCTTGAGTTTTATTCAGCCTCTGGGACTTCAAATGTTTTGTGTTGAGAGTACAGATATAAAATGACGACTAATATAACTAATATGTCTTTTAAACTGGTTGTGGGACTTGTTTTCAGGTGAAAGAATTACAAATATGTCTGCTGTGTGGGGATATGAAGTGGGAATTATTACTTGCCCGACTGGGCGACTGACTACCGAAATCTTGCGGGCAACTAATCAAACCTTGTCACCACAGAGTTCTAAAATTAAGGGCCATTTTCTGAGAGGCTATGATCACATGTATTTACAAAATCGAAAACAACAAAATAGAATCTGGATTTTCAGTATGGTGTCATTAGTAGTGCAACAATATACCGAACTATGATACATTGTGGTATTTTACCTTCTGTATGATACACGGTACGTTGATTTTATGCCACAATACACCTACAATATTTTCCGGATTTATCTGTTTCCTGTTTCAGACTCTGTATACTTTATCTCTGGTTTACAATAAACAAAAAACATAGTGAAAACCAGCTCACCCACAAGGAAAACGGACGTACTTAGGCCCTCACGGTACTGTCGTCGATATGGGCTCATCCGTGGTTCAAAAAGCTACAAGTTCCAGGAGGCTCAACACAAGGTTGAAAATTTGTCATTTTTGTAACATTGATATACCTTACAAAACCATGGAAAATTCTCATGCCTGTAGAAGTTATCCGTTCAAAACTCATTTATGGCATATGCGATACTGATATTTCTCACATAGACTCAGTTACTTAACAGTTGGCTGAAACACACTTGTATATAGTTTGTGCAGAAATTCACAGGGCATAACAGTATTCAGACAAGAGAGCATTTCCTCATCTGTTGCAATTGCTTTGCTGACATTTGTTTAAAAAAATTATCTACTTCGAAAGAAAACAACAGTTTCTTTTTAGAGTTGCCTGACATTTTAGGTAGTCATTAAAACAGATGACGCAGTTCAAAAGCCCGAGTCAATAAACATTAACTGGATCACACTAATTACCACAAAAAACAATCATTTATCGAAACACAACTGAAGTTGCCAAAACACGCTAACATGAATAAACACAATCAATTTGTAGATTTGTATTTTTAAAATCTACGAAAAGTAATACAGAAACATTCCGACAATATAGGTTTATCTCCATAGGATTGTTTTAGCTCAATTCAGAGTGTCTCGGTAACTGAAGATAGTGATGTGTTCTCGGTAATAAGTACGACCAACAGGTACCGTATTTTATGGCCCATAGGTCGATGTGGGGGATAGGTTGAATTGACAATTTTTGGTAAATATCTATGTTTAAGTATTAGATAGGTCGAAGTGGAAGATGGTGATGTCGGCAGAGATGAAAACATGAATGGGAGAACACAAAAATACATTGTTTATGTTTAATAACAGGTGCTAAAATGATGGTAGCCTACCAAAATAGTCGGTGTAATAGTCCTATTTTACTGTACATTATTAGATAGGACTGTGATTAAAAAGCTTAAAAGTTGCATTTTATCATACTTAACATCACTTATATGTATTTTTATTACGCAGTTTTTGACACAGTCTTGAATACCAATGATATTGTAACTTGAAAATATTTATTTTGTCACTTGATTATGAACACAGTGCATTATGTACACACAAGGTCACATTTAATAGTTCTATGAAGAGTAAATACAAATGGGTGTTTGGAGTAGGCCCCTAAATTATCCAGTGAAAAATGCTGACATACGATATTAAAATGGGGAAATGCAGATACAAGTTAAATATTTTACTAAGACAAGTATATGTGGTGAATAGGTCGAGGTCACAACTTTGGAAAAAAAAATATCGACCTATAGGCCGTAAAATATGGTAACTATCACACCAAAAACATCCAGAAAAGAAGAGAGTAACCTATGTTTCCAAGGTCAATTTTAATCGTGAATCTAATCTGTCAGAATACAAAAGAATAATATGATTTAGTTTGAAATATTTTATTTTATATTTCAAAACTTTTGAATTGGGAGTCATTTTCACATTGAGAATGGGTCCGGTAAAAGGCCTAGGAAAATCCTTGTTATTGATTGGTAAAAAGTGCATAATCCAATGAGTAAAGATACTTTTTACTTACTGATACTGTCAGAAATGTGAAATTTGTTTTGATTTTCATGCAACCTCATATTCGATTTCTTGTCACTATCATATTATTTTAAGAGTTTATAAACAGATTGATGTGTTGAGTGTTTCCCATGATTAATTAACTAATTAGTCAGATAAGAACTTTAAAAATATGAACATTATTCCCCGGAATGTGGCTTTAAATTCTGTCAAATGGTGATGAAACTCACATGACAAAGAATGGTCTGTCAAGGGATTTCTGAATTAACTTATTCCACTTACAGGGTATATAGTAACTTATAATAAAAACATTTTTACAGGTAATCAACAACTTACCTTTTCATAGACTGGATTTGATGGTGGATTTTCTTTTAATTCTGGATCTGTATATTCATTGTTTACATAGTAACCAACCCTAATGAATTCTTTGTTTTTATATGAACATGTCAGAAGAACAACAGTAACACCTACAGCATCCTGTACTGGGATTTTTTCTGTGTCTGGTGGCCCTGCCTAATAAATAACAAAGAAGACTAATCAGTCAAAATCGGTTACAGAAACAAGAGGCCCAGAGTGCCTTAACGGACACCTGAGTGAAATAAAATACCCATATTTGGCTCTTTTGGAGCCCCTATGGGTATTAGTCCTTTCTTATTTGCAAACATAATAGGGCCTACCAAGTGAAAAATTGGTTAAAACTTAACCATTCATTCTCTAGCAGAAGTAAAACAAGAGGCTTAAGTCGCTTGCATAGCAAAATTGGTCAAAAATGCAGAAAACATAAAAATGTGTAAAAAAAAAATGATAAAAAGGCTTATAAACATGAAAAACAGTAGGATCACTGGCCCTTAACAATCACCAGAGTAAAATGTATTTTACTGACAATATACTGAAAAGCAATCAAAAGCACGAACAGTTCACTGAAATGGAGAATTAACTTGCATAAGAGTAGACTTGACTTGACGACTTTTTATAGATCTTTCAAGATAATGTGCAACAACAGTTGCAAACATGCAAAATCCATTTAAAAAGGGAAATAACTTTCGCAAGGATCACCCTAACAATTTTTGCACAATAATTTTTTTTATATATCTTTGCATGGTGATTGCTATCTAGTAAAAGTCCTATTCTGACCATGATGCAATCAAAAAGCCTTAATATAATTACAAGCAGAGATTTAAATTGGAATACACTTGTTTCCCAGGTACTGGAGCTTTGAAAAAAGGGAGAACTGTTTGCTCACTGTCACGTTTGTTCATGTGACTTCAGTATTTGTCACGGCGGCCAGAACGACACAAAATCATACGAAATCAAATAAGCATAGAGTCTGTGCAAAAGCCAAGCAAGGGAAGTCAATATATCCAACTTCTTTATAAAAGACAACAGATTTTCAGTAATATCAGGCGGTGTCTTTCACGGAATTTCTCCTTGAACATTTGATACCAACATATAGGTGTGAAATAAACTCAAGGATTATGTTTAGTATTTGGAACATTTTTAATCAAAGTATTATGTGAACACATTTGTGCGAGTGACAATGTGAACATTTTAAATCATATGATGCTAATGACTATTGCACCAGAAAGAACCAAATTAACATGGAGATGTAATATCAATGAATAAAAATTGTATTACTGGACATCCTCCCAGGAAAGGCCACTTCCATTATGAGACCACATGCCTCTTTCATTTAGGGTGGTTTTATAAGGGGGACCACTGTAGTACTGTTTACAACAATTAGTGAAGGACAAAGTTTGTTTACGTATGGGTAAAACATGACATTACCAAAGTGACTGTAATATTACTTGTGTAACAAGACATAGGGTTTACAGTTTGTTTATTACCTGTAGGGCCCAAGGATATAGTGACTGTTAATGCAGGCAGTCCATGGAGATGTTAAAGAGACATTAGATGCCTTTACCAAAAAAATTATTTCTATTTTTCACTACTTGTACTTGATGTACAATAACAAATAAGAGCTATACACAGGCCTGCATAAAATATCTTATATACCTATATATATTTTGTGAAAATAAGGTCATGTCAAGTGTGGTATGCATATACAAATACTAAGGTTGAATTAATCAAGTGCAAGTGAAAAAGTGCCAAACTGGGTTTCTTGAGCAATTTTCCAAAGGATATAAGAATTGTAATGACTGTGTATATCTCTTTTTTGTTATTGTATATCAATCTAAGTAGTTAAAAAGGAAAGAAAATGTTTTGGGGAAAATGCAGCTAATGTCCCTTTAAATCCAAATGTTTCAGCTGATGGTTTCACACCAGGTTTCTCTATGCCAAAGATATATGCTGCCATAGTGTAGAGTTAAATTTTGTGTATGATTACACTATAGTTAGAAGGAGAATCATGGTAAAAGATGGTGTTTTTTGTCATCATTTTCATGGTGTAGTGTTTGTCATCTCAATCCTTCGATACCTCCTAAAAACTTTGTACACAACAAGAGGCCCATTTGGCCTCAACAGTCACCTGAGTAAAACATGATATAGTGAGAATGCTGCATCAGCATTCTTAGTGCTCTTTCAGAATAGGCTTTTTTTGTAACCCAAGGGGAACAAGGATATAAATTGGTGGTACACATACTATATTACACAAAATTAAAACAAAAGCAAAACAAAAAAAAAGTTTCAGTTTACTCAGTTCAAGTCCCCCATTGATAGACAGAAGTGCCTGTGGATTTGATGTAGATACATAAATTGGTATGTCATGTTTACAAAACACAGTGATGTCAGTGTCTCTAAATTAAGTTTTCAAGTAGGTCCTCACAACATACTTCTGTGGCAAGCTTGAGTAAATTAATACAGGGCTCTAAGTACACACTGACTTCTATAATTTTACTCGCCATTTGAAGGTTTTTGGTTGCCATGATCAGTATTTTGTTTTATCTTACATATAGCTAGGACTATTGGCCTACCGTAGGCTACGTTGTCATAAATTAGAGAGACCGGTAACTCGACATAGCGACCGCCATTTTGTTTTCCTATCATGAAATTACATTACCATGTCGTTTTTTGCAGGAGGAAATTTTTATGCATTGCTCATAAAAATTATGTTGAATTGTTATCAATAAAAAAAAAATAAACAGTTTTCTAATAAAAGAATGTTGTTTTGTTCTTTTTATGAATTATATACGATGATTGTTTAAGTGATGAAATAGCACAGTGTCCGTAGTTCAGCGTCGTCGCGGCACCGCTGAACTGACAGATTACGGATTTTCAATGCTAGACCTAGATATGTTCCTGACTGTTTACAATTATAAAAATATCATCCAATGAAAATTTAGACTTTTCTTCAGTCCGTAATAGATGTCGAATTGTAATATCCGGTTTTAATTTTCCACACGAATCGACTGAAGTTTTCCCTTCGAAAAAACGGAAGCGAAAAGGAAAGTTAAACAATTTCGACAGTTATATTTAGCAAAAAGAGATGTTTATTTACAATTCCATATACTTTTTAGATAGATTTTATGTCAGGAACATATCTAATTTTACAGCGACACAACACATGATGAAGGAAGCCTGGTCATCTTAACGCCGCCGACATTGACAGAGCCAAATCATGACGGAGTTGCCGGTTAGTACACAAATATTATTAAGTGAAACACAAATATTATTTTTATTTGGTTCAAGTGATAACAACATCTTTATATCGCTTATGGTTATATATATTATTTATTTTTATCATTCAATTGTTATTAAAAGTACTGAACCAAAACGGTAGATATTTATTTCATAATTATAAGAAACATTTATATCGATAAGGCTTTTTGAAATATTTATTTGATGTTCAGGTTCATAAAGTCATATAGGCCCCAGTGCTTTTGACATTTGTTATAATACTTCATTTTAAGACATCACGAGATATTATACTGTATCTACTAGATCTAGATTTGTTGCCTGACCAAAATTCTGGTGCTGAAAATGATCAAAATCTAGGCCACGCGGATAGAAATACGTACTGGTCATAATAATATTTACCTCGCCTCCATAACGACTTGTAGAATTTCGCGGCATTTCGATAAAAAAAAATCATCGCGGCATAAGAAACTGCGAGTACTAAATTATATCGATGATTATTAGGTTAATTAACACATTACTTGAATTAAAGCGTGGTCAAAAGTATAAGGCATTTTTGTCAATATTATTCTGATGTATAATGTGAATAGCAAACATCAAATGTTCAGAATACTGAAAAACAAATCATGTCACATTTTTCACGCATAAGTTATTGCGTAACCTACCATAAGTTTGGCTACAATGCTGAAGCCAAGTCATTAGCATATTCATTTTTGACACTACCGACTAAAACTTGTTAAAACTTCATTTATTTTAACGAAATTAAATTTTATCACGAGAATAATACTGATTTATCTGTATCAAAAAAACGCTAGATCTAAAACTGCTGAATATTAAATACATGTGCCTGTTCAATACGTGCCAAAATTACCTGGTGCCCCATGAAAATTTTTTTGTGTCAAAGTTAATCTTATACAAGTGACCATATATAAAGCTTACATTATTTGATATGCCAATAAGTCATGATTTTCGTCTATTTACCAAGGTGATTCTTTACAGACTGTATACGTAATTTAGTTTTGTTTTCTGTTCAATTCATGAAGCTCTTTTTTACTTTGTATTTATGTTGATATATTTCCAGATTGTTTTTATATTTGCTTTTAAGAGAGATTGCCTTTGTTTTTCCGCTTTGTGGCTTTATCTTTCAATTTTGATTTTTCAGAAAAAATAAAGATATGTCTACCCAGATGAACTGGTTTTTCACCAATTGGACAAGTTTATTAAAATTCAAAGATGGAACAGTAAACTGGTCTGTCATGGATCCACAGGGACAGAAAATACTCATGACTACAGGACGAGTCTTCTCAAATCACAGTTTTTAAAAAAAAGCCGTTTGTTAAATCTTAATACTTCCTACCCTTTCATACTTTAACAAAGATTCTTTTAATATGGACATATGAACAAATCAAAAACTTCCGCAGTAACTTTGTCCCCCGAGTTTATTACATTATTTGACCATTTAATAATATGTCAACACAGATGCTGATAACAGGGATAAAAAAGTAATGAGATATTAATAAAATGTTGAAACATTGGTATGTGGCCTTAATGGTTGTCATTTTTCATACATTATTGCTATACTTCAATTTATATGACAGAAGGGATTTTCCACACAGTCACTATTGGGAAAGAACCTGGGGCTTAAGTGCCTTTTTTTGAATTGGAAATTTAGTGGCAATAAAACAAACGTTTTGTGTGAAATTGAAAAAAATTAGGAACATCTAGAATATACACTAAAAACTATGTGAAAATACAAGACTTTGCTTTTACAATTGAGAAATTTCAACTGCAAATTGGCATAGCAATATATTTGGTAAAATATGCGTTTGATGTTTCATTGGGAATGGGGAGGCGTTTTTACGCCCATAATAGTCCCAGTCCCAACCATATGATAGGGTGGAAAATCTAGATATTTCGTCAGTGATGTGTTGTTACCAGTTTTACAAAAAACCTTTACACTCTAATCTTACAAAATATGACTGAGGTATACTTGCCCACTGTTTTGCTTCATCTGCTTCATTGTCACATTGCGACATTGTTTATGACAGTTACAGCATTAAAGGTACAGAAAAGCTGGTCTTTTCTTGTTCCTATTTGAGGATCATCACGCCGGACGATGTATGTATGAACAACTCCCTTTGTCGAGCATTCCCAAAATGTTTACCTATGCACACACATTTGTTTTCAGTTATTATGAAATGATGTAAAAGCTTATTAGATGAGTTATCTATTTTGTTACAGTAGATCCACTATTGATAAAACTACACCTTCTAAAACTGCCTGTCTTTCACTCTATGATTTTCAGATTTTACGCAAAAACAAGGCATGGACACATGTTCCTTTTTAAAGTACGGTTAATCCAAAATCTGTGCTAGAACTCAATCATAGGTTATTATTGGCTTTTTGAGAGTCTCCACTGTGGGTGAACAGATCCATAACATTTTCTAATCTCTTTGGCCATTCTTTAAAAAATTGTTGTTTTCTATAATGTCGACTGAGATTTTTTTTTACTGTATGAGTAAGTAGGCTAGGATTTTTTATCTTTTTTTGAACTGGCAGAGGGGAAACATTAAGCCATTTGCATATAAAATATTCGCAAAAAAACTTGTTAAAAAATTTGCCCCCCCCCCCCCCCTATTTGCTTGTGAATGAATTCAAACGTTATTTTCACTCGAAATCATTGTTAAGTGATTATCATGTACCTGAACTCGCTAGTGAAACTGTCCTGTTTATTGTTTTTAATTATTTTAAAATGATATGTACAATAAAATAATTAATCAAGAGTGATAAATTCATTTGTCATGTTCTATACAATCTGAAATTGCACCCCCCCCCCCTTTTTTTTTGCGACATGGATATAGTTTTACTGGTTTGACCATATTGGAGATAAAAGTGATTATAGTTCCACCAGGTGTATATTTGTAATTGCATCGTGATGATACATTGGTAAATTGGCGTGAAACCTGCTCGTGAAAGACATCATCCTTAAGAAATAGTCACACTGAACTGTGGTCTTTTAATACAGGTGGTCTCAACCAAAAAAAAAATAGTATTGTTGAACCAATAAAAGATATATATTTTTTATTTTATCTAGATATCGGTATTTAATAGTGGTTTTTTGCAAATGTATGATCATCCAGGTGGTCAGTATTAATGATATTGGATCTCTCAATATTAAGACAGGTTATGACTGTTTTAAAAATAATAATAATAATAATATGATTATCTTAAATTCAAGACACAGAAGACAAAACATCAAGTCTGAATGAATTAAAAAAGAGATCTGCTTATTTTACACAGATAAGTCATGAACTGTACTGTATGTACATCTATTATCAGCAATTAATGACTTCCAATTTTATGACTTTTTGAAGAATGCCAACAGCCTTAGATCGGCATGATTTATTTTTGTTATTGGTGGCCATAATTTCAAAAACAAATTAAATGGTTGCTGCCCCGACTATTCTTCACAAACAAGGTTGTTTACTATACCAGAAAATGTGTATATCAAGATCAACCATATATAAAAATGTATCTATATATCCATTTAGCCAAGTTTTAGAGAAAGATCTGATGACTTGATTTAGATAGTTTACTGTAATGGCCAAAAATGTGTTCATTTTGTCCTTTCTTATACGTTGTCAAAACTTTCAGTCGGCCATATTGGTCATTGCAAAACAAAATGGCGGATCTTGAATGTGCTCATTTTTAGAATCCATATAAAACAAAATTAATTCAATATTTTTATTTTATTGTAATAGCTTAATTTTAAAAAAAAAAAAAACACCAGTTATTTTATCATTTCATAATTCCAAAATTTGGTAACGAGTTCAATTTTTGATCAGCTACTGTTAAGTTTTTTTTGAGTTGTAGCATCGATTTTCAAAAAGGTTTACTTGCGGGAGGCCTGTGTCTCTCCCCGGGTTACAAGCACTACAATTTTTGATATATTAAACAGTCGGTGCCATTGGTGAAAATGGCTTTTATTTTAAAAGCATATTTTTATACTGATTTAAAGTCATAAATCGGGTACAGATTTCTTTGTGAGTCCCTTTTAATCTTAATTTAATTTTCCAGCAAATACTTTAACTGAAATCATATTAAAGTCAGATAAAGGTACTGACTACATATTAGTATATATTGGTAGTTTGTCTGTAAGAGAAAATCTTGTTTAAAATAGTGAGAAATACATCTTTTGAAAAAAAGGTGGTAGAGAGAGAGGGATTTCAGGAACTTCAAGCCGTCACAAAATTTGTTAATATGGAAACAAAATGGCTAAACGTAATACGAAGTAGGTAGTGTCCTATGACCATATTTTAAATTTTGTGAAATTGTTCGTCATTCATGAAAACTAATGGACAAAAATTACAAATTTAGACAAATGAGAAAATAAACCTCGATAGGATGTCAAGTTTGTTCCTTCTGACGATATGATCTTTTCTAAAAACAAAATATGTCATTTAAAATAACATATAAGAAAAAAGGTCACTGTCCATCTCTACATAAATGTGATTCAATGCCATCTTTGACTTCCCATTCCCAATTTCATTAATGTCAAATAAAATTCTTGTAAAATTCAGGTTTTGAGGCAAAAAGGTATTCATAGAAGATAATCTTTAAGCGAAGGTTTTTTTTATATTCATTTGACTGTCAAAACAAAACAGACTTATATACCTCCCTAAAGACAGACGATGATTTTCACAACCGCGATCATTTACTCATACAGATTTCAACACCGCGATTTATCCGTTTCCATTCACTTTTACTTCTCCCAATTTCCACAAAATTATTTTATTCCAAATTCTTTACAGACTACAGTATTTATGTGACTTGTATCGAGCGTGGGGTTTCATTGAAATTATTGAATCAGCACTCACTACAGCTGGTCTGGATCAATTACTGAAATAGGCATCTTAAATTGTAGCCTTGTATCATTTTACTTTTAACAAACAAAAAAAAAAAAAACAAAAACAAAAGAATATATATATTAATTCAACAAAAATACATGTATGTTTAATTTGAAATGATTACATTTTTCGACTAAATACTTCAATTTCTGATATGTTCCATTTACCTTGTAAATTTATGTAATATATACAGGAGTCCATTCCAATGTTGGGGAAAATGTGCAAGATTTATATTGGGAATGTACAGTAATGTTGTATGTTGTTATTCTTTTACACTTATTCCATATAGATACTTGCCCACCAATTGTACATCCACAGTTGTGTTGACCACATGAGTATGTCCTTTGAGGTTGAAAGCACAATTTCCCAATTAAAATGATGTAAACTAGCATGAGTTATGACAGACATATTCAAATGAACATTAGATTTTAAAAACAGGGACCTCTTTGGTATCCTACATGGTACATCTTGAAAATGAATCATACCACTCACATAATGTGACTAGTCTGTGAAAGTAGGTTACTTTTTAAAACATCCAATAAAATTATTGTTAAAAAATGATATAATTCTTATTACTATCATTGTGGGCTAGTGTAACATTGTTTGAATAATTTGATAAGGTCATGTTCCAATTCAGTAACTTCTAGTGTACGATTTGGTAATTTTGTCGTAACCACGTTTCTGCTGGATACAGCCCAATATATATAGAGATATCGGTATTTAATAGTGGTTTTTTCCCCAAGGTCTTTATATATTCCATCTGTAAAAATACACGTAAACATTTTGTTTACATTGCAGTTCCAAACTTTTTGAAGATCACTATATTTATTTTTGTTATTGGTGGCCTCCTGTAATGATACTCCATTCAAGAATAATCCGTATAATGGCCACCAGGACCAAAATCTGTGTCGATAATTAATTCTAATTTTTTACCAGTGGTAAAGATCACCGAAGCTCACTACAATTTGCACATGGTAAATACATGTAAACATAATGCTGACCTACATCTTAGTCAACTGAATGTTTAATTTACAACATTGGATGCGATATAATAAAACCCACAATTGAAAATTCCGGATATTTGGGGAATTGAAAATTCCAAAAGCGAAAAAAAAAAAATCTTCTTCCCATTCCCTTAAATAAATAAAAAAAATAAAAGGCAAAAAAGATTTAGAAGGTTTTTTGTCATGCAGACATCATCCCAAAGACAGACACAACATTTGGCAATGCCATTCACGGTACCTCCCAATTTCCAAACTAAATCAGTGCTGGGTACATTGAATTATTGAATCAGCACTAAGGGCATCCTTAAATTGTAGCTTGTCATTTTTTTCAACAAAAAAAAAAAAACCTGACTAGTTCAAAAGAAGATTGGTCTTCGGTCTAGTTAATTTGTGTCAAAGTAGCCCGAATGTTTGGTGCGCTTTATATTAATGGTAGGTATGTTCTTTAATAAATATCACTTCAAATAGAAACTGAAGATTTATTATTAAAAAAAATTGTTGTGGAAAACCATTTTAGTCTTCTTTTTCAATAATTTATTTACTGATAGTGGGACATTAATAATTTACATTATCTAGTGATTTTTGGTGATAATAGACGTATGTCGCTGATATTATAATACCGTAAACATAGTTTACTTACTTTTCATTTCGATAATTTTGTCACAGAACCCAATCTGTGTCGATTAACTCATTTTTACCAGTGTAAATACGCCCTGACCTACTGGTGAATGAGATTGGTATAAAAATAAAACCGGAAAATTCCGGTATTTGGGGAATTACCAGGATAACGGTAAAAATAAAAAATTTAAAGCCATTTTGGAAATGCGACACATCAGATCAATGTTTTTGGTCCGTCATTTTTGTGTCAGTATTAGGGTTATATACTACAACTAAGAAGAATTAAACCATTTTTCAATGTGATTTAAGGGAAATAGGTGATTGTGTTCAAAGAATTTTGCTACAAATTGAACGAGTTGGTATAAAAATTACG
Organism: Atrina japonica; assembly: GCA_030159075.1. Taxonomy (NCBI): domain Eukaryota; kingdom Metazoa; phylum Mollusca; class Bivalvia; order Pterioida; family Pinnidae; genus Atrina; species Atrina japonica. Next base: position 321,301 of record BROG01000621.1, read on the forward strand.
TCGGGTTCAATATAACCACTGAGTACTGATGATGGCTTTCGTCATTTTTAATTATATGAAAACTAGATCGGTAAATACGACAAATTGAACAATACCGACAAAATATCTTTTAAATTTAATGTAAAACCTATATTATTAAATGTAAAACATTTAAACAGTAAAAGTATTCACAAAATTATCATTACGATGAAAAGGAACTTCAATCCAGTTTAATGTCCCGTCATTCCGGTAATTTGCGTCTTTTTGGTAATTCTATGGACCAGCAAAAATTCAGATTGAAAGTGAAACTGAAAGCTTCGGTCATAAAATCACAAGTGCGTGCAGCTTCACTAGCCTAGCCTAGGCATATTTTAATTTAACCGGGCATATAGAAAGGTACGTTTCTTTTTTGATAGTTTTGTTTGAATTGAGTCACGATATCTCTAATAAAGCAGAACAACTTACGATAACTATCGATATCTGTTTACACTGAGTGACTGACAACGGCTTCTTTATAGTAGTAGAGGAATAACTAGAGATGAGGGTGTATCAAGGAAATCAAAGGGTAGAACAGAAATCAGAATTTATTTTACAATAATTAGGCTTAAATTTCAAACTTACATACATACTTGTTTCTTTACTTCTATAAATAAATTGTCAAAGCATTCAAGCCAACTGTCTATTCAGGTTTTATTTTGTTCTTGATAAAATTATAAATCAGTGGAACAATCAGCATGAATACAGTGTACAAATTGAGGATAATTTAATTGCACCACTCAGAAATGACATGTATGTTTTATACTGTTTTTGTACTGTAACTTATTAAATAGGCTACTTGTATTCAATCAGTCATTAATTTCTTCTCTGTTCTTATTATGAGTTAGTAGGCAGTAATAGCATTTACCGTATTTTACGGCTTGAGATACTCTAGTTGATTATATGACTTATCTTTTAAAAAATAGAATTATTTCAATTCATGAAATAATTCATTAATTTCCAAAACACCCATTTCTGTACACTTATATGTTTTTTGTGTGCGTATGTTGTTTAAAAAACAAAATAATCAAGTTAAAGCAAGACTGTGTCAGAAAGCATTTTAATGGTTTATACTTCTGCCCTTATCTCGCAATAGCTGAAAAAATGACACTACATAGATATGCACAAAGTCGCTCTGCCTTTGAAGTCATCGAAAAGTTCGTAAATTTATATGGGCAATTTGAGTATGAAATTAGTAGCATAATGGTCAATGTGAGCTATCGCTTTTAACACTTATTAAAAATTAAAATATAGCATAATCAGTACACACTAGTATTAAGTAGATGCAATATGAAATCACTCCTGGTGCCGTAAAATATAGGCCGAGAGATATTGATAGATATGATGTAACCGACTTATCCTCTGGTACAGGTCTAGTAAAATTTTCTGGGCCATACTGGTCCAACTGGTATGTCACAGTTCTTTTTTTAAAGTTAATGTTGATTAAAAATTAAAATATAGCGTACCCTGCTAAACTGATTAAGATTTTTTTTACCTTAATTTGATTTTTTAAATAAATATTTATTTTGATCCAATAATCTTTTGAGATTTCTCAGAAGATTTATTTCTGCAAAGCAACAATTTTTTAATGCAGTGATTATCTTAATTTTGTTGATGGTACTTAGGCCTACTATGAACATATTAAAGAAGAAATGAAATAGGCCTGCACGGAATTATGCTTGGTTTTCATGAAAAGAAATAAACATTCAACTGTCAGTCGACTTAGTTACCATACTCCATAGTTAAGATTAAACAAAAAAAACAGAAAGTAAGAAACAGCCTCAAGAGTCAATGTCTTTATTTAAAGATTAAGATCGATTTATTATCCAAATACTTATCCGACTATGACTTACAAAAATGGTCACGGACATCAACATCTATGATACAATGTATGAGTAGGCCTTGAAAGGATTCGCTTATTCAGTAAAGAGTCATGAAAACAACTCTTTCAACCACTTCATCGTAAGAAATTCTGTTTAAAGATTTTTAATCTATTGGGTCACTGCCGGTTACATTTCAGGTATTACTAGCTGCTGTGCCTGAAAACCTTAAATCAGTAAACAAGTTTTGCTTTCTCTTTGGTGTCACTTTATATGGTCAAGCAAAAATCCGGGGAAAAAACTGTAAATACCAGAATGGAATTGTGACTAAAATGGCAAAATTCATGAAATAATTGTTAAAACTATAAAGCTTACATAAACTGATACAAATATTTGAATGTTTACATGTACAATAATTCTTTTAGAGACATATCGATGAAACAAATAGGTAAATCTCATTATCATTATTGGTATGTCATTGTTTTTACCAGGTTTTAGTGTAACCTTCTTTTAGGTTAAATAAGCGCTTAAATGGGCCTAAATCACATTGTCTTAACATGCAGCATTTAGCAGAAAAGAAACAATTTATGACTCAGATTGTTTAAAAACAGTTCGACACCAGAATACAAAATACGGATTCCAACATTGCATGTACGACACCCCATTTACAGTCGCCAAAATGGCAAGTTAGTTTAATTTTTAGTCGCCATTTACAACTTTTGGTCGCATATGCGACCAAATTTCTCGCCACTTAGAGCCCTACTGGTGGGATTTTATATGGTAACACGAAAATCTGAGGAAAAAACCTGTAATTACCAGAAGGGAATTGTGACTAAAATGACACAAATCGTGAAATAAATTGTTAAAACTCAAAGCTAACTTATAATGATGCAAGTATTTGAATGTTTACATGTACAATAATTGTTTTAGAGACGTATCGATGAAACAAACAAGTAAATCTCATTATCATGCTTAATGGTATATTATTGTTTTACCAGGTTTTAGTGTAACCTCATTTTGGTTAACTAAGCGCTCACAAGGGCCTAAATCATGTTGTCTTAACATGCATCAATCAGTAGAAAAGAAGCGTTTTATGACTCATTGGTTTACAACAGTACGGATTCCAAGTACGATAACATTGCATTTACGGCATCCCAATTTCTGTCACCAAAATGACCTGTTAGTTTTAAGTTTTAGTCACCATTTACAATTTTTTATTGCATATGTGACCAAATGGCTGCCGCTCTCAAGCGTGGTACTCCTTTGATGTTAAAGTCAGTAAATTGAAAGCATTATTCCTTTAAGAGTGGAAGAAAAAGATGGTAAAATGTTACAGATAAAATCTCACTGTTTGTATGTACCATTGTTACGTTGAATTGACAAATAAATCTGGCAACACATTGAACATGGTCACTCACTCAAAACGACGTCATATAGGCATAGCCTAGGCATAGGCCTCACTTGATAACTGCTTGCGCTCAAAAGGAGAAACAGGTCCCAGTACACGCTCTAATGAGTACCAGACGACGAGGTACGGGACAAATAAGTTTACAGAGGGCCTTTAAAACTTAAATGCAAATAAATTTCCCTTGTTCAAAAGAAATTTATTATCAATTACAAACTTAATGGTGCTTGAATTTCTCTAGTAGAATTGGGCAAATTTCATTCAGTGATAAATAAGGTTGCATAGATGCGTATTTGTGCTTTCAGGGCCGTGTTTTCCTTTTCAGGATTAATAAATATTTTCAATGGCAGAATTTGTTTCTTTTTTTTTATTATTTTTGTTCAAATTTCAGAAAAGTCTAGTAAGATATAATGTATCGTGATATGTATCATATCGAGAGCCAACTTGATATGTATCGTTGTAAAGAGAAGTGTATCGTTGCACCCCAACTGTAGCTATAGTTGTACCAAAATTTTTTAGTGATGACTTACCTGAAACACAAACATGTGTTTACCAGCTGGCACCGGGCCCACAAGAACAGAATCTAAAGTCTGGTCGTATTCTTCACTTTCTGCAGCACCAACATATATAATTTTCCATTCTAAATCTGTATCAGAAAAAATAATCAACTGAAATTTTCATTCATCCTATGTCCAACAATGTACTAGTTAGTTTTATGTTAAATATAGTGAGATTTTGTTATCGGATGAGTCAAAAGTCTGGTTATGTCAAAGTTAAACAGTCGGTCACGATTTTTAAAAAACAGTTCTTCCCCAATACAAATAGTCACTTTTCAGGCAGTGAAATATTTACATATTTTGGATGGTTTAGTTTTGACCATCTAAATAGGATGGCCATTTGTCCAACTCTAAGTACACCTTGACTTCTAATCACCTGGTGACCTACTCAGAATTTTAACTGCCATATAGAAAAACAATTCATCATGGCTTGGCCTTAATCTTAATTAGCAATGCCCAATGCAGGGGCAGATAACTATTTGTCAATCTAAAAATGACCTGGAATCTGTACACAGAAACAGCCTCATACAGGAGAATCAATTACAAGTTATGAGAACGGTTTTATATATGCCAGTTTGGGACCTAAAATTATTATATTATGCCCAGAGATGCCAACTTCAGATAATTGAAAAAGTCTTAATATGCTTGCCAAAGGAGCAAGCCCACTAGGAGGTCCGTCAGCATGCTCCCCCGGAGATCTTTAAAAATTAGGTGCTCACAGATGTATTCTCCTGGCTTAAATTAATGTATATGCAATTTCTAACCCATTAAAAAAAATTACCCAATTTTTTTTTAAGAATCAGAGGCACATATTTTAACACACAAAAAAAGGAGAAACTCCACCCAAAACGGAGAGGTTGGCATCCTTGTCAGGGGCATGTAAAAGTCTATGCCAATAACATCGGTACGCCGGTCCTGACCAACAAAAATCCATTCGGACCGATGTTCTTCTCCTTATTTCCAGACCGCATGACCGATGCCATTTTGAGTAATAGTTTTCCTTGATTATACTCTTGTAGATGTTTTTTTTAACACAAAGTCATTACTTGTTCATAACAAAGCTCCAAATCACTTGCAGATGCGACAATTTTTAGGTTTTGGCGAGTGTTTACTTGCACGTTTGCTTATGAAAATTCTGTCGAAATGCAGACTATTTATACGTCATATCGGCCGTTAAAAATTCAAAAAAATAGAAATTTAATTTGCCATAATAACATGATAAATGTGGGCTTATAAACACACTCCTGGCCAGAGTGGGGAAAAAAAACAACAAAAAAACCGGAATAAACATTGTTTATAACTGTTTGAATATAATAGTCAAGTCCGTTTAAAATAACTGTTTCTATCATTTCATCATGTGGAAAAATATTCTCAACACACATACACACACACACATATATATATATATAAAATTAAAAATCACTGGCTAGCAAGTAAAACTACTGGTTCACATGAAAAGTGATTTTCTTTTTGCTGTAGAGCACTGCCTGTCAAGTGACTGTCTGCATGATCAGGATTTCATCAAGACTGTGTAATAATTGTGGTTTATCGATTTACCTTATATCTTTTTTTTCGGACTGACAATATTCGGTTCGGACCTGTGTGGAACCCAACAACACATGTCCAAATGACCTGTGGGAGCCAAAAGAATTTGGCGTAGACTGATGTAATATCAGTGATTGAGTGAAGAATGAGCAACCCTTAGATGAACTTACAGTCCAAGTTTGGTTACTACATATATGTATATCACAATCCGAACATGAAATATTACACTTTATATGTAATCGGGATGGAATTACAAACAGACAAATATTCCAAACACTATATGCCCTCGGTGGACCTTTTAGGCCAGGGACATAAAAATTGCTTTAGCTCAAGTTCTGACAATCAGGGTTTTTCCTGGGATTTTCAAATGAGGAGTCCATGGACTCCCAAAACTACAAAATTAGGAGTCCATTTGGTAATTTAAGAGTCCATTTGCAGTCCACTTCAATTCGACCAGAATTAAACTGAATGTCAAATGTGCCTTTTGCTGATAATTACAGACATCCCTATAGGGGAAATATCAAGAGTACACCTGGCTTATAATATCAGTTTATTGTATTGAAATATGAAGATTCTCGACATTTTTGAGATATATAGTTTTCAAGAAGGAAGAACATAACCGACCTTGTAGCACAAGCATGTTTTTTTTTCCCAGGCGGATTTTTTTCTGATTTAAAAACATCGAGTCCAAGAGAAAATTGGGAAATATTGGCATTTTCTGTTTAGTTTTTGGCGACGTATCTGTATTTTTCCTTCACCAAAATATCACGATGACTGATGTAACTGATTTTATTCATCATTATAGAATCTAGACCTAAGTCAAGTTTGTACCGGTGTGCCCAAAACTTGGCCTAATTTATGGATGTGATGGATTTTTTCTCTCCATGGGGTACACAACTTCAGTTTCAGGTAGATCCTATGATAATTATTAATATTATGCAGGTATCCTGAAGTTAATCAATTAAATTTTCTAACTGAAAAATACTACGGATACCCATACAAGAATAAATTAAAAAGTTGGCTACATATCAGTATAAAACTCGCATGGATTGTAATAAATAAAAACATGTACCGGTAGTTCACCCGGATTATCAATGTCCTTTGTCTTTAAAATGTTGTTACATGTACTTCTTACTTGTCTTATCAAAACAGGATGTCAGGAAGGGTAGCTTGATTGAGATGGCCAGGTAGGTTTCACGTGTATGAGTTACATGCATTTCCAAATTAAATCATTATTAATCTATTGTTACAGTAATCAATTCAAAAATTAAGTTTGCTTATTATAACCCCTAAATAGATAAATAAAATAGCAAGTTAACAACAGATACCGGTACATAAAACCATTGATTAAGCAACAGAGACTGGTGATACAATGTAATTTAAAAATAAATATATTTTTCCTTCCTACATTTTATGTATATTATTGTTATTTAAAATAAATTAGAGGACTGTTTCAAGTAATATTTTTTTCCCTATATATTTGTAACAATAGAATTTTGGAAACAAAATTCAAAATAAAATAAAATAATAGAAATGAACAACAGCAACAAGTAAAAAATAGTATAAATCAAATGTATTAAGACTGAATTCTTTCTATTATGATATACCACTTTTCAGATACTTTGTTTGTGTTAATTGGTCTTCAGTAGAACTGCACAGATCATTATAAATTTTATTTAATTTTGAGCTTATTAAGATTTAGGAGGTTAAAGTTCAGGATATGTACATGTAAATATAACTAAACTTTGTAAAGAATTTCGAATCAATATAATTAATTTATTTGATTTAATCAGAGACATATTACATGTCTGTGATTTAATATAAATTTTAAAGATTAGGCCTAAAATTAAATTAAGTTTGTTTGCTGTTTACCGACCCACCCACGGAAATCACCTCGACATAGAAAATTTTATTGGCGTTTTCAAAATTTTTTTTTTTATATTGACGATCTTTCTAGAACATTTGATTATCGACACAACTTTATATAGTATTAGTATTACTTCGTCTCGATCTCTGAGAATATACATGTGTATATTTTTACCGTGGTGCTATTATTTATTCAATAAAACATCGTACATTAATAGTATTTTATCCAAGTAGTGTAAAATAATGGCCAGAACCTACGTAACATGACCCTAGGGGCCTATCAAGGAACTGCAAATTCATAATACAGCCTCTTGTAACTCATCGATATATTACCAATCCATCTACAGAATTAAGGCATAAATAAGTTTGCTTTCTGTCCCGATTTTAAGCGATTTTTTAGGGGGAGGGGGGTAAATCAGGTGTCTGGTGGGGCAACATGACAGAATCTCCCAATGGATTTATTCAGATTTTACTCTTAAAAATCGCTTAAAATCAGGACATAAAGTTCGGCCTAAGCTACTGCTATATCCCAGAATGACACATGTATTTTCTCTATGAATACCATTTATAAAAATAGGAAACAAAAAATCCTGTATAATACATGTTTTACTAAGATAAACAATTTATGTAACACCTGTGTAAATTTGTTTGATATGAATTATCCTTTCATGAAAGCTGAAAGAAATAATGTTATGGCAAACATAAAATCGTGTAGACAGGTACGTAAGAGTTACCTCCCGTTATTATTTTTTTTAATTTCAAAAATATTTATCAAAACGTAATGATTTTACAAAAACGATATCAAATCTAGTAAAATGAAATCAATTTAATTTATACACCTGTTTTCTTTAACATAACCCTGTGTATTTCTCTAATTTACTTTAGAAGTATAGAAAAAAGTCCCAGGAAAGTTATCATTTTAAAACACCAATTCTGTCACTGCATCGTGCACTTTATTATAAACCCTACCTCGCTAAGGCAGTGACTGCTAAGAGTTGGGAGGTTAAATTGAGCCTCTGATGTCATACTGGCAAGTCTGTTTAACTAGCAACCAGTGAACAAATGCTATGAGATGACCACTGAGATTCGATAGTTAATTGTTGTACAGTGAAAATTTATTTAAATTTCACAAATAACCTCACTCTTCTCATGTCTGTCTCAAACATTTGTGAAGTATAAAATGTGTCCTCATTTACAATTATTTTCATTATAATTTGTACAGAAAATGACTGCACAATGACAGAAAAATTTCCAATAAAAGAAAATAATTTCCCTACCTACCTACCAAAAGGTAAAAGGGTAGAGTCGGTAAACGGCAAACAGAGAATATATTATGTCTGGCCTTACAAAATAAAGTTTGACTGTAAAATAAGCTAAAAAATTACCATCAAACATGTCAAACCCTTCAATACATTTGAGAAAAATACTGATTTACATTGAAAGAAAAGTGTAATAGTTACATGTAGCATCTCAGGTGTTTTCAGGTGATATGCGCACTGTGTTTTGTGTAAAATCTACAAAACACCCGTGCTGTACTGTACTTTCCTGGGTATGTAATGACTAAATCCAAAAACACTAATTATATAATAGGCAAACATAAAACATTTTATACCTTAAAGACCATAACCTAGTAGCAAGCCAGGAGTATTTTAATCATGAGTGATTAGATGGAGACACGTGGATGATAGGTTGAATAACACTGATGCAATTTAAAGGTAATCCATGTCAATTCCTTTCTTTTGTCATTTCCGAATGTCTTAAAATCATTTTCTTACAAATTATTGACTATTAAAAACAAAAATAAGAGGAGATATGCATTTTTTCTCACGTGGTTAGATAAATTAAAATCTTTTCAAAAAGTGATGCAACATTTCACACCTGATTTTTATATCCCTCTTATGAAATTGAGAAAGATAAATTGTATACTTCTTTTGCACTCATGTATTCAGCCAGACTCGAAGATACACATGTATATGAATCATCTATCATCACAATTATACAATGTTACTATTTCTTTTTAATGTTTGATAAAATAGTAGGTCTAAAATGCTGGACTGTATTATTTTTGAAAATATTTTTTACATATACACAGTCATACTGGACTGGTGTCAATTAAGGATTGTTTTTCATTTTTTGAACATCATTGGGGTATAAAAGCAATTGCTCATGGAAAAAATTCTGTGCAGCACGAAGTCCCATAGTTCCCAATTATGCCCAGTCTTACCAGAAAAAAAAACGGTAAATTTTACATAGGTCCGGTGAAATATATCTGATAACTGGTTCAAATGACCAGTTATTTTCCATTTCATTGTGTATATATACAGACCAATAAGAAATTTTCTTTGACCAGTGGAATTCCTTTATTCGCTATTCCGGTTGACTGGTAATTTTTTTTTAATTTCAAAATGTCTGCTATTTTAATTTTGTTGATGCTACTTAGGCCTACTATGAACAAAAGAGGGAACAAATTTTGTTTATCCCTTACAAATACTTGCAGTTTTCATGAAAAGAAATTAACATTCCAATTAACTATAGAAAGAATATGCATACTAAAGAAAACAGCCCACAACAGAATCCCCAAAGGAATTGATAATGACACTAGCCTGTAACATGTCATGGTGGAGAAGATTGACGATCGAGAGAATTACACTGATTATAATTATAGGTACCAGGACGTCCTAACATAAACCACCGCATTGACCCGACACCATCGATTGTCAATAGGCCTACATCAACGGTGTCAGACTCAGAACAGTCATGTGTCACATGCGAGTGTCTTTGAAAATATAAACAATAATTTGGGCCTCATGACTTGCTTTCCGTTTACGTTTGAATTCAACATTTATAACACATTGTCATATGTGTGCGTTTCCTACACTTGGGTACAGCACTGTCAATGAATGACCCAACCGATATTGGTGAGAAATACTCAAATAGACAATGTGATGTGCCAGTTCAGTTGCCGAGTTGGCCAGCGAAAGCAATATAAGGGAGCTTTACTGACTTACTGTTCCATAACATTTACCTTCTGGTAGATCTTCTAAGCACTCAAAAGTTATTTCGAATTGAAAAGGGTTTAAAAAGGGAGATGGGTTGTCTAATACAACGACATTGCTGATGTTGACTTTAGCCATCCTATTGCCGTTCTTAAATTTGCTGAGAAGGCGCGCAATATCATTCCCAAATGCCGAATAATCCAAAGAATTTGATTGACTACAAGAAAATGGGTCTTTTCTTACAGTTTATTTGATTGGTCGTTCATTGGTCCAGTACGCATGCTTTACATTTGTCAACTTCCTGTAAATCTTGTTATCCTTGAGGAGCAGTGCATACTGTAGAAATGTTATGCCACTTGTGCTATGAAATATATTGAGTTGTAAATTCAGTTGAGGTAAAGATATGCAAGCCAATATATATCTTAATATGTTACAGCACATATAAATAAATGTTACATAAGAATGATTATAAATAACTCCCTTGGTCTGAATTATATGAATCGGGATGGACGGGAACACTTTCTGCCCTCACGGTACTCCAATAATAATAGAGCTCGCTTTACTTCGGATATGCCGAAGTGCTAGTCAAAAGTATCTCGCCGTTTAAAAGTCTAATATTGTAGGAGTACCCTCACGGTATGGGTAATTTTGTTTGTTTATTTCTGTTTAACGCCCCACTCAAGAATCTTTCACTCATTTGTACACGTCCGGCAGGGGTAAGTACCTGAATGTATACTGGAATGTACCGAAATGGACATGAAAGCTTCCGGGATTGTTCGTACCAAATCTACAAGGCTTTCCTCATTTATGATAAAGGCATCTACATCGATGTGGACGTGATATTAACGTTATAAATAATACATGGGTAAACCTATGGAGAAGGTGAAGGCATTCATCAACAATTTTACATGTTCAGTTAATCCCTTTGCTGGGGGGGGGGGGGGGGGGGGGCAACACGACAGGGGAGGGGGAGACAATGCAACAGAATCACCAAAGGGATTAATATTCAGTGTTTTTATCAGGTAAATGTCCCGGTCATTCACTCATTGTTTTAAATAAAATGTTGAGTGGCTGACCGTTTCCTTGGTGCTAAAACTTAAACAGAATCTATGTGGTATTTATTAGTCATGAATTAATGCACAAATATGTTTTTATGCTATATATTTTTCTCTATCCCAGCATACCCATCATTTTGTGCAGTTCACAATACCAGAATAATGGAGGCGCTTCGTGATTGGGTTCGATGTACAACCCTAGTCGTTATAGCCTAGTCTCGGTCTACAAAACATTTCTTAGTGTGGTAGTTTATAACTTCTTTTCCAATGCGCTTTTAAGTAATGACTATGCATTTCCGACATTTTGTTTATGTCACGCGCAAATTCCCGATGTGAGCAAAATTTTTACCATTAGTAGTACAGATCCCCTGATGTAGTAGGAATAAAAAATGTGAGCATCTCTACATATATGAGGGCTTCGCCCTCTATAAAATGACACAATTTATCAGGTAATAGCAAAAAAGTAATATATGTCCTAATTTTCTACAATTTCTTGCTGCATGAATAAGAAATAATAAATATTTACTATAAGAAATATATGTTTCAGTAATATACTAATATATGATTTTAAAATGTCAGTAGATCTTTGACTGACAATTTCGTCACAATCAATGATCTTGAAGCTTCACTTTAAAAGTGATATAAAGCCTAATATATAGCTGATTTTAGCTTATCAATCAATCAAATACTGTAACAAAATATTATAATCAATTATCTCGCCAAATACAGTGAAACACACTAGAAATAAATATCAATTATATCATTTGCCTTTCGTAAAATCATTATAAGCATTCATTCTCATTTTACAAATACACATACACAAATAGGTACATGTAATATGAGTGAGTTTGTTTTCTTAAAAGTTATTCAATAGCATAATACACACTGGGGAAAAAAGCAATGAAGATGTAATTATTGGGGACCAGGATCTGCCGAAGTGAAGGGTTGTTTTTACCTATAAATCATAATATATACCCAGATGAAGTCATTGATAATAATTACCACCTGTACAAAGCATATTTTTTAACTTTTACACCAGTGCAGAATATTTACATGTACATGTAAATTTCTTTTTAAAAATATATCAAAAGGCATATATAAAACGCATGAAAATATATATAAATTTTTTTCTTAATTATGATACAATTAGCAATATAAATGTATATATATAAAGCTTAACTTGGGTTTTATATATCATTGAATGGGTTGATACAGTTCTGAAAGACCCAAGCGTTGACTATCAGATTTGGTTTTAATGAATTCCAGAATGGGTTGCAGTGGTTACTTTTCCTTGAAAATCATTTGTACTCGGCTATGTTGTAATCAGGCAGTGCCTGTTTAAAAACAGGAATTATAGTTTAGTATTCATTTAACTAGATATATCACACTAATTATTAAACACACAAGACATAAATATTTTTCTATGCTGAGTATCATGTACAATTTTATGTGGCCATGACTCTGGAAAGATTGGTGCATTGTTACGTAGTTGTGGAAACGTTCCCTTAAGGTGGTTGTCTGCTTTCTGTTCTGCTGAAATAGCATCTATAGCCTAGTAGTGTGCACAATAATTTTGCTGAATTTTTGTAGTTGGTATTTTACCTGACACTTTAATGTTGTTATCTAACACAGGTAGACTGTATAGAATAATAAAGTGGGTGGAATCGACTGGCTGTAAGGGGTGGAGGAGGCCAGAAAGATTAGTTTGTATGAGAAATTTGTTTCAGAATTTCCGTTCAAAGTCCTGGAAATTGGATGATTTTTATCCTGGAATATCCTGGAAAAGTCCTGGAATTTAGTTTTCAATTTTCAGTGGGAACCCTGGTTTATGCAATGCATACCTCATCAATAGTAGAGTAATGACTTCATCAACAGTACATGTAGAGTGATGATTTTAAGTGGTGAAAATGTTTGGAAATTTGTCTCTAATTTTTCAACTTTTTATAGAAAAATGAAAGGTTTTACACCTATTTTATCAACTTTAGGGGGCAAGTATTTTTAGTTCACTTGAGATGAAGGCTCAAGAAAGCTAAAGTGATCAATCATTGTCTGTTGACTGGTGTTCGGTATTAACTTTTCACATATTGGACTCCATAGCAGATTGCATTCGATCCTCTACACAACATATTGGTAAGCGGGAGTAATGACAGATCAGTTTTAATTAGATTGTAGGAGATGGGGGGATTATGATTTATAATATCAATAAATGATTTTTCTTACTTACTGCTTACAGACCTGTTATTTGATGTAGGAAAGGGAGACTACAAAAATCTACATCATGGCATCCCTAAACCGATCAAGTATAGATGAAGCAAACAGGCATCTACATGCAATGCACGAGCGTGTGCAGTATTTGGAAGGTGTCATTCAGGAACAAAATCAGGCACTTATGGACAAAGATACAGTATTACATCAGCAAATTGCTGATGTAGAAAGATCTAAAAACAAAGAGATTCATGGTCTTCAAAGTAAAATTCAAGATTTAAAAGAAACCATGTGTAGAAAGGATACAACTATAGATAAATTGCAATCAAATTTGGAAGCTTTCCAAAATATACTTCATTATTTACCAGAACTACAAAATCTTGTGTCAGCAATGAAAAATGCACAACTAATGTTCAACAGTGCAAATTCAAATGAAAAAGGAGATTGCAATGGTTTACACATAGATGGACAAGGAGATATTTTAAGGGAAAATTCTGTACATGTTACATCTCTTGCTAAACATTATGTTACCAATCACAGGTCTAGGAATTTTTCTATATCAGAGGGAGATTCAGATACAGAAATGGACAATAACTCTCCTACAGCAACAAAAAACAGCAGCATCAAGGAAGAACCTCGCAGGAAAGATTCACAGGATAAAGAATATTACCTATGATGAAAACCGTCCAATAGAGTTAATTCAGCCTTCAGGAAGACACATGCAATAATCTGATATATCATAAGTTATATTTGTTATTATTACTTTTATTATACAGTTATATCATTTACATATAATTTCAATACTGTCTTTTACAATTTATTTCCATTAACCATATTTATGTTGTTTGTAACACTTATGTATACAATTACATGTATTACTGAAGTATATCACAGTAGTACATGTATATATCTGCTGATAGAGGACTAGACAATGTACTTGCATGTACCTTCATAGTCTAACTCATACAACAGCAGACATGCATTTTCTGACAAAACACAGTTTAGTACTTTCCATAATACAGTTATTCTTGGATATTAAAACTAAATATAAATATAATATGCAATATATTATATATTGTATACAAAAGTCAAGGCACATTTCATCATGGTGAACATTTCTAAAATTCAAAGTTCCAGATAGCAAGATGATGTCTCTACTTGTAGTTTAGCTAAATCTTTTTATGAAAATACATTTTGCCCCCTTTGCTTTTAGAAGTCCTTTAATCCCTATACTGATTTGTTAGAGGCATCTCTATTGCCGAGTGGTTAGAGCTTCATGCTCTGAGCCATGAAGTCTCTCACCTCTGGTCAGTGCATGTTCAAGCCCGCTGGCACCTTAGCTGATGTTTTTTAGAAAGTTTGTGGAAGGCTAGTGTTCACTTCCCAAGTTCATAGTAACCAGGTTCTCTCCTCCACCATTAAAAACTGACCGCCACTGTATGGCTGGAAAATTGTTGAGTGTGACATTAAAGACTTCCAATCGAAAGATTTGTAAGAATAGTATTCCGAAAATTTTATCACAAGGTGATCATGAAAGTAACATGACTGAAAATGCTTATTACAACTATAGTTTTAAGGGATGAAGTATCCATATTCAAACCCTAATATTAGATACTTGACATGTATATGAAGGGTGAAACATAAACATTGGTTTATGTACATTTTAGTATGTTCCTTGTGTCTAGATTTTTTTCCATACAATTGTGATAATCAATACCCAGAATATAGAAATATTAAAGATAATTCATTCATAAACTAATTTCCTCTGAAAGACTAAAGATTTTTTAAAAAAAGTATATAATCCAGTTCACATAAGATGGCGGGGCATGACTCCACCCTGCCAGGTTGTATGAAGTTTACTATACATGTTTGCCATTATTATTAAATGTACATGGATGATGCTTAAAAGTTTTCATATTACAAATGGTTCATATGCATTGTCTGAAAGTCTCATCATCTGAAAAGGTTATTTCATCCATCTCTAGCTTTTATACATGTATATAAATATCATATCAATATACTTACATGGTTTTAGATTAAATGATGAATGAAAGAACCAAAAGCCTGCTTGAAAACATTGAATAACTTTTGTTCATTAGATTAAGGGAACAAAATTTTGTTATTTTTTGCAACTTGGTATATCTACAGTTCAAGCTGCTGGCAAGCACAGGTGGTTTAAAAATCTATTTTTAGCATAATCACAAATTACATCTACTATTATCTAAAAAATAATTGAGTAAACTCTTGTTATAACGACACTTGATATAACAGCATTTTTGGTTAACGGCAGAAATTCCATGGGAATGAATATAACAGCATATTTGCTTTCCAGCACGGGCAGTGATTTTTTGCAACAAACATGCATTTTATCTTTATATTTGACTTGTTATAACGGCAAAACATATCGAATACAAAAAATTGTTGATATTGATTTATTAAATTGATAGAATGAAAATAACAATCAAAACATTTTTTTTTTGTAGTCATTTTATTTCATCCATGCAATCATATTGAATTGAATTTTAACATTTGATAGGGGTTTAACAACAAATTATGTTCATGCAATCTTATTGTGTTGCCAAGCCTGGAAATTTGATATAACAGCAATTTTACTGGATCCCAATCTGGCCGTTATAATAAGAGTTGACTTTATATACTTGATATATATTAGAAAGTTGCAGGGAAATATTTGACAACAATTTTGATCCACAGTCCAAAGTCATGACTTTGTCAAAAAACTGAAAATGTCAATTATCTAAAAATTCCACTTTTTGATTTATTACGCTATTTCTCAGAACTTACTTACAAGATCTTACAAGATATAATATTTTATATGTAGGTTTTCCTTGAGGTCTAGTTATGCACTGTAAATTTTCAGGAGGGTTGGATTACAAGTTTTGAAAATTTAAGTTTGTTATCGATATTTCTCAGGAAGTACTGAAGGGATCTTTATGATATTTACTTATAGGTTCTCATTGAGGTCTAGTTGTGCACTGTACATTTTCAGATCACAAAATGGCTGCTAGGCACCCATCTTGGAATTTGACAATTAAAGTTTATCTCTATTTCTCAGAGATTACCAAAGGGATCTTTATAAAATTTTATATGTAGGTTTTTTTCTTGCGGTCTAGTTGTGTACTGTGCATTTTCAAGAGAGTCGAATTACAATATGACTGCCAGGCAGCCATCTTGTATTTTGACAATTAAAGTTTGTTATTCGTATTTCTCAGAAATTACTGAAGGGATCTTTATGAAATTTGAAACATAGGTTCTCCTTGAGGTCTAATTGTGCACTGTTCATTTACAGGGGGGTCAGATCACAAATTTTGACACTTAAAGTTTGTTACCACTGTTTCTCAGAAAGTACTGAAGATACTGAAAGACATATAGGTTCTCCTTGAGGTCTAATTGTGTACTGTACATTTACAGGGGGGTCAGATCACAAATTTTGACACTTTAAAGTTTGTTACCACTGTTTCTCAGAAAGTACTGAAAGGATTTTTGTTAAATTTGACATAAAGGTTCTCCTTGAGGGCTTGTTGTGCACTGTACATTTTCAGGAGGGTCAAAAGAGACTACAAAATGACTACCAGGTGGCCATCTTGGATTTTGACAATTAAAGTATGTCCTGTATATTCTATTGATTTATACTTTGGTATCTGAGGTTTTTATATTTGTTATTGCTATTGTTAATGTTAACATGTGCATATAATGTATATATACAGATACAAAAAAGGACTTTATGTAGAAAATGACCTTTTTTTGTCAATCAAAGGGTCATAACTCTGTTAAAATTAGTGCTGCATCTTCATGTTACATACCGTACAATATGCACTTTTTCATGTGATACCAATCACACATGCCTAAATGCGAAAAAAAAATTCTGGTGAAAACTGTGAGACTAGTGCCCACAAGAAACTAGGTCACATAGGGCCATAACTCAAATTCTGCAGGAAGTTGAAACACGAACACAGAACCTGTAATATATGTTAAACATTATTGCTTTTTGTGATATTATACCATACTTTCCATAATGATGGTAAGAATTAATTACTGATTATTTTGTTGTTTAGTTATGACAGATGTTTGTTTAAATAAAAAAATTACAAAATTAAATGTTTTCAAACATTACACAACAGTTGTTTCAAATGAGGCAGTTTGTCATGAGTTTGACTCAAAGTCATACCCTATAGGTCAAGGTCACTGTAGCAAACTTGCATTTGTAAAAAAATCTATGACACATGTTAACATTTTCATCATAAAGAAACCCTTTGAAAATTTATTCATAATGGGCGTATTATATACCAGTGCTCTTGTTATTTAACTTTTAAGTATACAGAACTTTTCCGCTAATATATATATATATATATATATATATATATATATATATATATATATATATATATATATATATATATATATATATATATATATATATAGTGAAACCTGTGTATAGGGGCCACCCAAGGAACCAGAAAATATTGACCTTTATATGCAGGTGACCCTTATGCACAGGTTCAATTTAGTTGAAGTATGCAGTCAAGGGACTTGAAAAACTGGCCTTTTTAAACAGGTTAATCTTAAATAGAGGTGGCTGCTATAGCAGGTTTTACTGTACATACACACATACACATGTATTTTGGAAATTTGTCTAGAATTACTTCAAGGTTATTTTGGTCTTGTTTCAAGACACATGGTCAAAGGTCATAACTATTTAAAGACTGAAATGCCAGTTATCTAAAAAATTCACGACTGTTTTTTTAATGATTTTTAACATACATGTACATGGTAATATGTATAAATTAAAAAAGTTGTACTATACAATGCTGAAAAGAGCATGGGAACTCAAGGTCATAATTCACTCCTTATCATAACTCTTTGATCCAGATATATTTGTAGAAAAGAAAATACTTGTTCTATCAATAATTAGAATCTCATTTTGAAAATAGTTTTGTTGTAAGCAGCTAACAAACTGGACTTGTGTTTTATAAGGATAATTTACACTTACATTGTAAATACAGAATAGCCATTTGAAATTATTTCAAGACAGCAGATAACTGACTAATTTTAGGTCACCAATGCAAACATTAATTCATGGTTACTTATTTAAGGGTACTTTAGCATATAAACAATATGGAATAACTTATCAAATAAATGCATGTGTTGAACTATTTTGATATTCTTGTTATAAGAGAAGTAAAACACTAGGAAACATTCTGTATATCAACTGTAAATATATC
Source organism: Atrina japonica (assembly GCA_030159075.1). NCBI lineage: Eukaryota > Metazoa > Mollusca > Bivalvia > Pterioida > Pinnidae > Atrina > Atrina japonica. The sequence goes on from BROG01000621.1 coordinate 340,005, forward strand.
TGTGTAGGACTACTTTTAAGTATTGGGTAGACTACATGTCAGATATAGGTCTATATGTCTTTTATTCAATTTTGTTGAAAGCTGTAGAAGGTGTCACAGTGTTACCAAGGATCTTGGATATTGGTTTAATCAATGTACAATTTATCTTCAACCAAATTATCACTTTGACATATCTCAATGATTTTCCTTTGGTAATATACATTGTAAAGTAATAAAGGATGGGGTTTTGGTCTGTCATTTTGAAATATCAGAACTTGTAAGAATCTCATTATATTTATACTTCTAATTATTTTAGAATATCTATATACTTCAAGATTACATACATGTACATGTATGTTTAACTATCAGAACAAAATAATCAAGTGATCTGTTTTAGTATCCTATTTATGTTTTCTGTTGTTATTATTTCCCTAAATATTACCAATATTTGGCTGTAGTAATAATGGTCTTCCACAAGTGATATTTTTTCCAGTGTCACATTCAGAGAATGGTTAGAAACAAAGAATTACATGGATATATACCATCACAATGAAAAACTTATACAAATGAACAGTTCTTACATTTGTACATAGGTAGCCTAACTGAAATACATAAAATGGAAATGTTTCTCTTGTAAATGATTTACAACAATATTAAATATTTGGAATCTGAGTGATTTCAGAAATACAGTGAATAACTGTAAATCTTGTGATCTATTTATAAAAGATTCTGGATTAAAGTATGAGCAGGGCAAAATCTGTAAGTATGAGCAGGGCAAAATCTGTAAGACTTACATGTAGGCCTGTATACATTGTACATAAGCCTATAGTTTTGGGAAGTTATCATTTAATTATTGAGGTAGTGTTTTAATCTGTCTTTTTGGTTTTAATGACAGACCAAACTTGATAAAACAGAACTTTGACCCATTTTCACTATTTTGGGGTATACTGGTGTGTGAAGAATTAAAAGATAATTGTAGTCTTCTCTATGTAGATAAAATATGGTTCTATAATCTATGTGTTTAATCAGAAAGTTGTTCTGTTATATTTGGACTTTAACATATTTCATAAAATATTTGAATTTTTATTTTAAAATGTTTTTGCTAACTGCAGGTTGTTTTTCAATGTGGAATAAATTGTTACATGTATGGTAGTTCATGGATTTTTGTTTTCAGTTTTCTTGGGATATATACTGTAAGATGTGATTATCATTGTTTATTTATTTACAAATTCATTGATGATTACAATGTAGTTGGTAATGATAAGACTCAATTCATTAGTTCATGGAACCCAAAATAAAATGTATTGTGTCATGCCATTGATTTGAAATAGAATCTATATTTTATTGGGGTTCAGAAGATCGATGAATATTTTGATCATTTTTATGTACACCAGAATAAATTTTTATTTTTGGTTAACATTCCAGATGAAATTTTTGTTACTTGTTTTTGGTTTATTTTAATAACACAATATAATAAAATTGAAAATATTGAAGTCAAATTGTTGTCCTCTTTGAGACTGTTGTTGGCAGTGTTGATGCCTATTGAGGTTCATTTCATTGTATATTTATATACTGTATGCAACAAATCAACTCAAAAATTATTTACTCATCCACTGCATGACAAATAAAGAATGTAAAACTTGCTTTCCATTGTTGGCTGCTCAGAAATTAAAGATCTTGGATAAGAACTGTCAGTCATTTGAAAACAGCTTTATTGCTACATTATATAGACTTGTCCAGAGAGATTTTTTAAATCTCAACGTTGGATTGTATGACTTAATTACCACCATGTCACACCTTGTCTGGCTCAAGGCCAGTATGAGTATGTGACCTGTGAATTATTTCCACCAGGTCACACCTTGCCTGGGTTAAAGTCAGTACAAAAATATAAGAGTGTATGTAGCTCAAAGTCAGTATGATTGTATGACCAATGAATTATTACCACCATGTTGGACCTTGCCTGGTCAAAGCCAGTATGAGTGTATGACATGTGAATTATTACCACCATGTTGGACCTTGCCTGGTCAAAGTCAGTATAAGTGTATGACATGTGAATTATTACCACCATGTTGGACCTTGCCTTGTCAAAGCCAGTATGAGTGTATGACATGTGAATTATTACCACCATGTTGGACCTTGCCTTGTCAAAGCCAGTATGAGTGTATGACATGTGAATTATTACCACCATGTTGGACCTTGCCTTGTCAAAGCCAGTATGAGTGTATGACATGTGAATTATTACCACCATGTTGGACCTTGCCTGGTCAAAGCCAGTATGATTGTATGACCAATGAATTATTACCACCATGTTGGACCTTGCCTTGTCAAAGCCAGTATGAGTGTATGACATGTGAATTATTACCACCATGTTGGACCTTGTCTGGTCAAAGCCAGTATGATATGACCAATGAATTATTACCACCATGTTGGACCTTGCCTGGTCAAAGTCAGTATGAGTGTATGACATGTGAATTATTACCACCATGTTGGACCTTGCCTGGTCAAAGCCAGTATGATTGTATAACCAATGAATTATTACCACCATGTTGGACCTTGCCTGGTCAAAGCCAGTATGAGTGTATGACATGTGAATTATTACCACCATGTTGGACCTTGCCTTGTCAAAGCCAGTATGAGTGTATGACATGTGAATTATTTACCACCATGTTGGACCTTGCCTGGTCAAAGCCAGTATGATTGTATGACCAATGAATTATTACTACCATGTTGGACCTTGCCTTGTCAAAGCCAGTATGAGTGTATGACATGTGAATTATTACCACCATGTTGGACCTTGTCTGGTCAAAGCCAGTATGATTGTATGACCAATGAATTATTACCACCATGTTGGACCTTGCCTGGTCAAAGTCAGTATGAGTGTATGACATGTGAATTATTACCACCATGTTGGACCTTGCCTGGTCAAAGCCAGTATGATTGTATGACCAATGAATTATTACCACCATGTTGGACCTTGCCTGGTCAAAGCCAGTATGAGTGTATGACATGTGAATTATTACCACCATGTTGGACCTTGTCTGGTCAAAGCCCAGTATGATTGTATGACCAATGAATTATTACCACCATGTTGGACCTTGCCTGGTCAAAGTCAGTATGAGTGTATGACATGTGACACACCATGTTGGACCTTGTCTGGTCAAAGTCAGTATGAGTGTATGACATGTGAATTATTACCACCATGTTGGACCTTGTCTGGTCAAAGCCAGTATGAGTGTATGACATGTGAATTATTACCACCATGTTGGACCTTGTCTGGTCAAAGTCAGTATGAGTGTATGACATGTGAATTATTACCACCATGTTGGACCTTGTCTGGTCAAAGTCAGTATGAGTGTATGACATGTGAATTATTACCACCATGTTGGACCTTGTCTGGTCAAAGTCAGTATGAGTGTATGACATGTGAATTATTACCACTATGCTGGCCCAAAGCTAGTGTGAGTGTATGACCTCTGAACATTGTCACACCTTGTCTGGCTGAAAGCCAGTATGAGTATGCGACCTATGAATTACATGTATTTGCAGCAGATCAGACTTTCTCTGGCTCAAAGCCAGTATGAGTGCATGACCTGTGAATGATGACCACCAGGGAAGAACTTGCCTGGCTCAAAACCTCTGAATTACTGTAAAATCATAAATTTTCATTGGAGATTTAATTTCTTTATTTTCATGGGTAACCAAAAACAAAAATGAATTCATAGTGGAATGTATAGTCATTAGGCGAATAGGCCTACACATGTTTTTTGCATAATTTCTGACTGCATATTGTTTTTGGTCCATTGTTTTGCAACTATTCAGTTTATGTCAAATAACTTGAAATTTCTTTCAATTTTAACAAAATTTAAAATGTTGCTTAATATCAATCAGATCTACATGGAAGTATCCCCATGTGAAGCCACATTAAGTTTGTGAATAAAAAGGGGCTAGGACCCATATGGCCCAATAAAGGACAAAAACTTGGACCGTCATTATAAAATCTTTTTATGAACCAATGATCAGATGACTTTCAAATTTTGTATGCATGATTGTTAAGTCAGTATTTACATTTGAAATGAAAACAAAATCTGTCCATAAATGAGCCACTAGGAGTGCTTTAGAAAATGAAATCTGTCTATAAATGAGCTAAGGGGGTCTTTAGAAACATAGGGTACAATTTTATACAAATGGCTCAGTAACTAAAAACTGATACAAAGTTATATTAGAAAATTGTTAGGAGTTATCTTACAATCATGGTGAAAAAGTTTCAAGGTCAAAGGTGAAGGTCATAGGTACCTAGATAAATAGATCTATATAAGATTTTCTTAAACTTCTGGATATTTTTTACTTCTGAAGAATCAATGGTTTAATTTTAATAAAACTTTTTAGAAACTATTACCATGTCGGATGAGAAGGGGCTAGTTAGTACCAATAGGGGCTCCAAAAGGGGCCAGATGTGGTTATTATTTCACTTGGTGACCATTAAGCCCCGGGTCTCTTGTTTGAAGCATGAAATTCAACATGTCTTACTATGAACAAATAATATGAAAGGTTTATTGCCTGTATAAAAATTTACAAACTGAACTATAAACTCATCAGTGAGAGGGGTATCTTGTGTTCAGCTCACTTGATTTTCTGGTTTATGTTATCAATTTCATAATTTTTATATTATTATTTTTGTTATTATTTTAATAGTTGTACTTATTATTACTTATTATAAATATTTGTATCGTTTTTGTCATTATGATAATTATTTCAGTGTAACCTGTCTTGAGAGACTACACATTGACAACGACTTAAATAATCCTTTAAAACCTTGTTTGAGAGACCATCTGTCTTTTAAAACCACATTTCACTGGCAGAAGGGGCAGTCTATCAAAACATATTCCACTATATTATCATCATCACCATTATTTTCATTGACATCTTGTTATTTTGCCCTGTTATGAACATCTTCATATACTGATATAGTGATACATTCTCTGTAAAACATAATGAGAGAGCCGTCAGGGGCAGCATATCCCCCCGAAAATGGGAAATGGCATTTTTGTTGGATTGTTGCGTGCAATACTGTGATTATGCAATAACGAGAAAGCATAAAGAAAAGCTATCTAACACAACTGTGACCTTGACCTCTGGTGGACCTGACCCTAATTCAATAGGGTTCTTTGTATTCCGCAGAGGAACTTGTATACCAAAAAGCAGCTCCCTAGCATCATGCAATCTGAAGTTATGGTCCAAAAACCAGACAGCATAAAGAAAATCTATTTAGCACAACTGTGACCTTGACCTCTGATGGACCTGACCCAAAAATCAATAGGGTTCTTAGTACCCTGCAAGGGAACTTGTATGGAAAAACTGTCAGGAAACGAGACAGACGGACAACCCACGTGACAGCTATATCCCCCTGAATTTTTTTCGGGGGGGATAAAAAAAACAACAACAAATGAACAAGAAAAATAAAGGCAGAAAAAGTGTAATCAAAATTATTCAGTGCATGTTAAAGGACATTCCTAAAGCAAAATGGACACAGCTACATCAACATAAATATATCTATAGAAAAGTTTGATAAGAGTAAATCAAATCTTATCAAAAGAATATTTTATAAAATATTAAATATATACCAGTGAGTCAATACCTATATCCACTTTCTTAATCTGAATGTTGTTTTACACCACAGTGACACTCAACAATTTTTTACTTCTGTAGTGGCAGCCATGTTTTAGTGGTGAGGGAAAGAACCTGATTACAATGTATCAGTGAAGAGACCACCAGTCCTCCGCATATAAAGTAAACGTAGCAAACATTGTCACAAAATCTGTTTAGGCTCCAGTGAGAGTCAAGCTCGTGCTGACTAGAGGGCACAGACTTCATGGTTTAACGCACAATGCTATAACCACTGAGCCTTTAGACCCCTAATGAATTAAATAACATTTCTTTTGAGAGACAATCTACCTTGAGAGATCGCATTTTAATGAAAAATGGATTGGTTCCTTGTGATAGATTCTATTATAGGCAAATGTTACTGGGTTAGGTGTATACAGATTAATTGAAATGATATAAATCTATGTTATCAGTATAGGCAAGTACTTAACATATGTCAATAAGTCCTCAAACAGATTTTAGCACCAGTTTCATTAGATTTCTGAGTTGATCAAATATCATAGTACATTTATCTATATGGCATTTATTGCATAAAAGAAAAAATAAGGTTGATTATTCTTTATTAGTAATTTTTATGTAGATAACAAAACATAGGGACAGTCCTAATGATTACGAGGTTATAAAACATTCTAAACAAAATGGAGACGACTCATTAAAACATATAAACTGGTACATGTACAATTCTTAATGAAAAACAATTGGTAGAATTTATAGATCAATGAAAATTTAAGTTTTGACTATAAATCATAAAAAGACAAACATTTTATGGAAAAATGAAAAAGTGTAACTTGTGTATATCTAAGTTGACAAAATATATAAAAAAGAAAATACATGCAATTAAAAACAATGTGTTCCTAGAAATGAAGATTATTTTCTGACACATTTGTTTGAACACAGCAGGAACATGATAGATTAAAATCACCACTGACTGGACATGTGACATCTGAATGACTATTTATATAACAAGCAGTGCACTTAAGAAAATGTGAAAAAATGACAGTATTTTGTTTCCAATAATTTTTTATTATAAGTTTGTGGTAACAACTACCCCCTCTTTTTTTTTACAACATTTGTCAATAAATAGTAGCCACTGCCTATGATTATTTTGAACAATATATACCATTACGTACATGTAAATTCAGGGTATAACAAATGTATAATGTTAATATCTACAGAGTACTGTTATACAAACATTTCAAATCACAACCATATTGTAGATAATATAGGTCTACAAACTGTATATAACATTAAAATGTACAAAAAGGACAAAAACTTCAATTTAACAATAACGGTTTAACTGTAATTCAGATTTTCATCAATATCAAAATAAATTAGAAGTTTAAAACAATTGCGAGACTTTTAATACATGATCAGAATAAAACTGGTCTGAGTACAACAAGTTATATGCCTGTGTAGTAATTGTTGGGTATGCAGCACCATTTGTTACATGTACATGGCATCATCTGTCAATAACATCAAATTATTGATTCCTTTGGAATCCTAAACCACCACAAAATGCTCCAGTAACTGTCATTTCTATTTGGCATCAACATACCTAACCGGTATATCACCTATAACTTCACATAACCTCAATGATAGGGTTATTCTATAGCAGCATCAATGAGTTCTGATGTTGAGAATTATATCCACTGGATTGACAAACATTGTTCTTATGCAAATTAGACTTACATGTCAAATGAATTTCTCGTGCATGACAAAAACTGGTCCCTTCCTCTGTCAAAACTGATAAATATGAGTGAAATGCCTCTAAAAGTCCTAGGCTGACAGACATTGATAATGATATGATTCTCATAACATTTAGACTTGTATATCACGTGAATTGATCTTCATACTCTTGGTGAAACAAATACCTGTATTGGTGTGATTCATTATATAGACTGATATGTTTAGTGAATTATCACTGGAACCATCATCATGACATGTATATAACTGTAGACTGACAGTTCGAGTGAATTGTTCATTTAACTTCTTGGAAAACAACTATTATACAATACTCTTGTACATGTAGCACCTACCAGGATGTTTTGAGTGGATTGCCCCATAACAAAGTTACGGCATGTAAATCATGTTTACTAAACAATGCATTTAAAAATAGATCATGCTAGATTCAATGGTTAATCACAATTTTTTTAAGATACAACTGTAGGCTAATAATAATATAGAATAATAAAAGTAACTATCAACTATAGTCAAACACTTGAATTACTTTATCCCATTCTTTTTTGGGCCACTGACCATTTGGAAGGACATTTGGTGGGCTTTTTTTCCAGTTCCAGTTTTTTACTGGGATAAACCATTCCTTTCCATAGTTACTTTCAATGTATGGCTGTGTAGGACAAGGAATATGTACATGTAGATCCAACAAAGTGGTCCAGCACAGCTTAAATTTGGCGAATGTATATCTAAAAGTAAAATATTCATTTGTTTTAGAGTTATCATTATCTATGGTATACAAAAATCCAATATTATATTTTGTTGTCACACAAATTCACAACATTTTCTTAAAACATTAAAGGCCCATGAGCAGTGATTTACACTCAGCTAGGGTGTCAAGCTGTAGTATATTGTCACCAAAAGAATATTATACTTAAAGATTGATAATAAGAAATGCATATTTTTAACTGTACATATACAATTTTGTTTCCAAAATACTTTTTCACTTACCCTAACTGTCAAAATCTATGAACATGTATTGTACTACACCAACCCTAATTTGTTGTGGTCAATATTTATTTATAGCCAGCATAAGTGTATAAACTGGTTTTGTTTGTATTCCTTTATCTACACTGATAATTTGCTTTATTCGTGAATTACATGGTTTTCACCTCAACTGGCCCTATAAGTACGTTGTCTGAAATGTGTATTAGCGGACATCAAGCTGGCCAGTCGCATAATTTTAAGTACCAATATTTATGTATTAAGTAATAAAAGTATATGTATAGAAATACATGAGTAATTGCAGTTTTCGGTGAATGCTTCCCACAATTTGATGTTCATTCATGTTTTACATACTTTCCATATCAATGTAACAGCAGGGAACAGTACACTGGCAATCGTTAATTAGGGGTGTTTGTGTCATGTTGTTTTTATCATTTTCTAACTAACTGCAGTGCATGTGTGCACTAGTTTTGATTAGTATGTCTTTAAATTGTATAATGTGTGAATCAAAGAACTTTTTAAATATATTTTTTGTCCATTTAAGTGGTCATTGGCCTTTAAATAGGCTATATATCCTGCATATTAAGAATGCACCTGTGTGGAATAAAATTAGTGAATATAGGATAAAATTGCTGGCAAAACCTGCAGACGAGAATGAAATTGATTTCTTGTTTAATAATTAGGTCATTAGAGTGAGTGACATTTACAACATACTTGAACTTATCTCCATTTTTGGCATCAGTGCCACCATTCCACATGCTATTGGCATCTTCATAGAAGAAAAAAATGTCCAACTTCACATTCCCTGCTTGAAAGGATAGTTCATAACTGTCTGATACCTACAATTATATGCCAAATATATGACACAAACACACAAAAATAGGACTAACAATAAACAGATGAAGCAGTCAAATCCACCACCCTATGAACACTGTAAATCTAGACATTTGGTTCAAATTTCTAACAGATTTTTATTAAATGTAGCAGAAATGTTTATCTTGTAAACTAAATAAATAAATGTTATATATATAATACATAAACACACACAAACAAACACACACACACACACACACACACACACACACACACACACACACACACACACACACACACACATATATATATATATATATGACAGTAGCATAGGAAGCAAATCAAAAGTGGGGGGGCATTTTTTTTTTTTTTTTTTTGGAAAGTGGCTTTCCCAGGGAAAAAAATGTCATGTGCTTTTTGATAATGCAATTAATACATACAACAGTGTTGGATGTAGAAAAAATTGAGTCTAGTTTTATGCATCTAATAAACACAATATTTTTTTTTCTCATTTGGGAGCCTGTACAAGCGAGAGAACCCGGGTACAATGTACCCAGGAAGAGATCACCAGCCTTCCGCAAGTAAACTGGGAAACTTTCTCATAAAAATAAGCTTAGGTTCCAGCAGGCTCAAACTTGCACCGACAGGAAGTCAGAAACTTCATGATTTAGAGCATGATGCTCTGACCACTCAGCCCCCTACATGCTGAGACAACCGTCAAATGAAAATTTTACTGATATATAGGGCAAACACAACACATAATACAAAGTCAGTAGTCCAAGTCCATAAAATCCAAGATATACAGATAAAGCCTGGATGGATCAGGATTTTGAGTTAGAGGAAAGAAAGAGTATATAATTGTTTTCGGCGAGTGTAGCGAGGCGCGGAAATTTTGGTAGGTCCAATTTAAAAGCTCTGGGGAACCTTTTTCTGGATTCCAAACGTGATGTTGATATAAAATAAATTTTTTATGTGAAAAAGCGGTGGGGGGGGTGGGTCACCCCTGCCCTCCCCATCCCCCCCAGTTCCTACGCCTATGTGTATATACATGTATATATATTATTTTATTTAAATTTATACTATTTATGCTATACTACAAATTTTTTACTTATATGGAGTCATCTCCAGTGAATGGTAAAAGAAATTTACACTGATGCTATGGACTTATGCCAATGTAGAAAGGGTTCTTTAGGATACTATGCCCACCATGGCTTAAGACCACAATTAAGATTTAAAGAAAAACCTGTGAATTTCACTTCAAATGTTGATCAATGAATTGTCACTATTTGTGCTGATTGTTTTGGTCTAACCATAGCAGTTTTTTAACATTGGCAATAATCTTGTATGGTGAAACTTTACCACTAAGCTATACATTGTCTGTCATTGGTATATCTAACTATCAATTCACATAAGATGGCAAGGCAATGTAACCTTTTGATTATCATATGGATGATCCTACTCACTTTTGTGTTATGACAAGCTGCATGGGAAAAAAACGTTTTATTCCTCACTGAAAACTCTCTTGTGTATGGTAACAAATATGAACGATTACTCTGTTCAGTGTAATTTTGATGTTATGCTTTATACCAAAAATTTAAACTCGTCCAGGTCAAGAATGGGTTCACAAGACTCCATCCCTCAAGGTTATATGGATTTCATTATAAGTATTAATACTGTCAACTCTTGTTATAACAGCCAGGTTGAGATCCAGTAAAATTGCTGAAATATGCTGTTATATGAAATTTCCAGGTCTGGTGCCAAGATAAGTTTACATGAACCTCCTTTGTTGATAAACCCCTATTGAATATCAAACCTGAATTCAATATGATTGAATGTGAATGATATAAAATGAATACAACAAATAAAACTGTTTTATTGTTGTTTTCATTCTATTAATTTAATAAATTATGGCAACAATTTTTCATTTCTGATGCTTTGCAATTATAACGAGTGAATTTTACAAGTAAAATGCATGTTTGTGTGTCGAAAACCACTGCCAGTGCCAGGAAAAAATATGCCATTATATCAATCAAATTAACATGAATGTAAATTCGTTCCATGAAATTTCTGCCGTTAACCAAAAATGCTGTTATATCAAGTGTTGTTATAACAAGAGTTGACTGTATATCTATAACTTCATCTAATTAAGTTGGACAACCTCCGTCCATGACTGGCCACAACAAAACCTTACAAATACAATACATTTGCCTTAATATGCCCATATATATATATATATATATATATATATATATATATATATATATATATATATATATATATATATATATATATATATATATATACCGGTATATATATATATATATTTACTGTAATTGGACATGTATAATCCACACTCTTTTCACTCTGAAATTTTGTCTCGGGAATGGGGGTGCAGATAATTCAGTACAACAGGTTCTTCAGACATTTTTTCCATGGGACTATAGTAAAAAAAATAGTGCAGAAGAATTGACGTTGGATGGTAAACTTGCCTTTACTTGGCCAAGTTTTTTTGTATCGTAATCATGATGATTGAGTCAATTTATTTCTGCATTGCTTTCTGTATATGTGTAATGTGTTTATTGTCTACGGTGATGGTGTATAAATGTTTGATGAATGAATCGTCTTCAGTGTGTGTGCCTGTGTATTTCAGTTTACAAATTGCTTATAAATACTAGCTCAGTGCAAAGTTGGTCAGCGAGTGACACTCAAACTGTCACACTCTCTGACTGCTGATTGGTAACCAGTCATGGCTTTAATCATAAAATATCAATGGGAAACAGAATGGTACAGAACCTGTGTGTGCTGTTAAGCTTCCTCACAGAAGAAATAAAATAAAAGAAAATATGATTCCATGAGATTTGAAATAAATATAAACATTTAATAAATATTTATCTATTTCTGTCTGATTTTCAGTCATACTAATGCCCCAGGAATGGTCATGTAAAAAAAACCCAGATGCGAGTTAGGCCTAAAAGCACGAACACCTTTCTTTCTCCGAGATGTGATGCAGAAATGGGAGGGTGCAGATAATACATAAATGCGGATTATACACGACCGATTATGGTATATATTATATAAACAAAATATAAAACAAAAATATGCCTACTTTTCCAAAGACATGCTTTAAAGGAAGTCCTGCTTTCTCAAAAGCATCAATTAGTTCAGGTTTGTAGTCTTTGATCCATATACCGATATCTATATCTTGAGTGTAAGGTATGATGTCACATTGTCTGAACCAACCTGAAAATAACAAAAGTATTATTACCGACACAAAACCAGACATAATCACATACCCATGTACTGAAATCCTAACAACATGTAATGACATAACTTTGTTCCACTCGCAGTTAAAATGCAAATGATGTTATACTGCTCTGAAATCAATGACTATTATAAAATAAAAACCTGACAACATATGTATTTAGAATGATAAATTTTTATTTCTCACATTTTTGTTACAAATCCATAAACCTAATCGAAATTCTGTATGTCCCCTAAAGAATATGGATAATAAATAGTTATATTTACATATGACATGTTATAAATGAGCTAAGTAATATATCAGTACCCTCCAGACCATTTAAACTAAGAGGAAAGGGCAGGTCCCTAGACAACAAAGGTCTGCCACATATAGTCAGTGGTCAATCAAGCTTAAGTTAGTGGTCAATCAAGCTTCAGTTGAAGCTAAACTGATACTTTCAGAGATTTGCCTATAGCTTACAGGTAGTCAGTGGTATTTCAATCCATATACAAAGTAGGCCTAACGAGTTTGTCCATATATCTGAAATTTTTTTATATTGAAGGGAATTATCTGAAAATAATTTTATTAACACACTGAGTGTGGACAAAATATCCTTGGTATGGTCTAGTAGTAGTACATTTTCCTAGTAAGTGGAAGGTTTCAGGTTCAAAGTTCAAAGGTTAAACCCATGACTTAGGTAGTGAGTATTCTTTGCCAAACATTTGGTGTACGAAATCAAAAGTATTTTAGATCATCTTAAGCTGTGTGTCATAGCATATACATGGAATCACAATCAAAGGCCATAGCACAGGTGAACAAATGTGGCACTTTGTATAGCTGGTAATGAATTCATGAAAGTTAAAAACAATTTCTGATGGCAGGAATATGCAGATACCTAGAAGAGTTCCACTGCTGATCCAAAATCGGATTCTCAAATCATCTAATACATTCTTGGCTTTGGCTAGCAATTGGCGTCCTTTTCTTTTAAAGTTCTCTGATTGTTCAGAAGAGTCTTTTTCATATTTGGTGAAAAATAATTTGGCTCTTTCATAATTACATTCATGGAATTCTGAGTGAGAAACTTCTTGCAAGAAATGTCGTAAATGCTGTGGAACAGGAACGTCCAGACCGTCTATGGTTATTTTTTCTGCTTTAAAACTAGAAAAAATACAACAAAATACTTTTAAACAAACTTCTGCAGAAACATAAAGAGCATATTTAAAGTAAATGTAATTCAGTACACAGGTTATAGAACACATAAACAATGCCATAGAACACATAAACAATGCCACAGAACACATAAACAATGCCACAGAACACATAAACAATGCCACTGAACACAAACAATGCCACAATGCCACAGAACACATAAACAATGCCACTGAACACATAAACAATGCCACTGAACACATAAACAATGACACAGAACACATAAACAATGCCACAGAACACATAAACAATGCCACAGAACACATAAACAATGCCACAGAACACATAAACAATGCCACTCTTTTATAATAATTTCCATCATTTGATTATTTTCAGTATTATATCAAGGCTTGGATTATAAAGAACTCCGAAATATAAACTGCATGAACTTAAGTAACATCAGAAGAAATTTTTATTCATAATCTGATTACCAAATTGAATAAAATAATCAAGTTTATTTTTATTTTTAATCATAGATGAAATATATGAGTATTTATCATAACATGAGAAAGTAATGTCTAACAACATGTATTGAAATCAAGGTACCAAATGTCTGTAGGAAGGGCACAATGACACATCAAGAAATATTTTCCACTTAAAAATGATGTCTATGTTTAATAGTCTTCAATTTACTATAAAATCAACATAAATCAATGTACTGATATCATGACAACAGCTGTGGGTTTATCAAAAACTTATCTGTTTAAAAATTCCCAATGTGAAAATGTCCAGTATTTTCCTAAATAGTATGCAAAAATTCCCAATTTGGAACTTCAAAATAAAGAAGAAAGTACATGTATTTTAAAACAAATGTCTCAAATTCAGTTTTTCTGTTCTAATTAAAATGTCATATATTTTCCCAAATTTTTGGAGAGTATAGGAGGTACCGGTACGTACCAAAATCCCTGGAAAGCATACTATACAAACTCTCACAACGTGTTGACGAAACAACAACAAAGTTATGTTATGCTAAGTTGTTTATTGGGAACAAGTCAAAGCACATTTTGCAGTATGGGGTTAATAGCACATTATATTGCCGCAAAATTACACATGTATGTGCATTTCAGAAACATAAACTCAACTTCAAGATTGAAATTTCCAAATCACACTTTAATTTGTATATTTTTGCTTTTTAAACAGACAAAAATATAGCAACAATTTGCTGAAAAATAAAGGTCTACAAGACTTGTTGAAATATATGCTATTAAAAGTCAGTTTGGCATCCTTTTTGAATTTTCAGATATTATAAATTTGTTTTAGAATGTTACTTTTCAAATATTTTTTACCATTATACTCTTGTGATAGAATTTACATTAAAAGCGATAGACTGGACTCTTAACAATTCTTGCGCACAATTAATATGCAAATGAGTTTTGGTCAAGTTTCCCTTACTGTGTAATGCCAAGATCTGTCTGTGAAGTTGGACATAGAAGTTGCGTCATTCCTCATTCATGTGATCTTAACTGATGAGAAACTCACATGATCTTAACTGATGAGAAACTCACGGCAGTTTTTGAAGTTGGGAAAATGTTTTACATGTACATGTATTGACCTAGAAATTTAAGGCTACTGATAGGAAGTATAGCGTAAGGGTATAATATTGCCTTGTCACATAGAAATTTAATATTGATGAAACGATGTTTATAAGCACAAGATTTTATAATCATATCGCTGATTTATGTAGTTTGTTGCATAATAAATAAGCCGTCAGTACTCACATTAGGCTAAATGTCTGACCCGATTTTTAATTACTTTTTTGTAAAACCTAATTTTACCGAATTAAAAAGTATTCAGTATACTGAGTGTATTATACATGTACCTCATTAAAACTTACGATTGCCATCAACTCGTATCAGTACTTTCAGTACTTTGATCCCAGTAATGTTGTCTTAAGTTGATTTCTTGGGATCAGGCCAAAGCGCATTTGCAGTACGGGGTTAATAGTGCATTATATTGATGGGAATTACACCTGTATGTGCATTTCAACAACATAATCCCAACTTAAAGGTTGAAATTTCCACATGATACTTTTATTCATATTTGCTTTTTGAATTGACAGAAAAAAATAACAATTCACTGAAAAATATAGGTCTAGAAGACTTGTCGATTTATATGCTATAAAAAGTAAGTCTGGCAAATTAACTGATGATAAAAGTGACTGACCCGACTGTTTACAATTCTGCGCACAATTAATACACAAATGAGTTTTTGGTCAAGTTGGATGTCATTCCCAAATTGTATATTGGCTTCTCGCTGTGAAGTTGGACATTGGAAGCTGTGTTGTTCATGTGATCTTAACTGATGAGAAACTTGCGACAGTCTTTGAAGTTGGGAAAATGTTTTACATGTACACGTACTGACCTAGAGATTTTTAAAATACTACTTTGAGGAAGTACAGTGTAAGAGTACAACACTGTTCTGTCGCATAGAAAATTAAAAGAAGTACAGCGTAAGGGCACAATACCGTCCTGTCACATAGAAAATGTAAGGGTAGAATACTGTCCTGTCACAAAGAAAATTAGAGGAAGTACAGTGTAAGGGTACAATACTGTCCTGTCGCATAGAAAATTAGAGGAAGTACAGAGTAAGGGTACAATACTGTTCTGTCACATTAGAGAAAAGTTAGAGGGAAATCCTGTCGCATGTAAGGGTACAATACTGTCCTGTCACATAGAATAATGTAAGGGTACAATAATACTGTACAATACTTCTGTCACACAGATAGGGACAAGAAAATTAGAGGAAAAGAAGGGTACAGCGTGTAAGGGGGTCACACAATACTGTCCTGTCACATAGAAAATGTAAGGGTACAATACTGTACCTGTCACATAGAGAAATTAGAGGTACAAAGTACAGTGTACAAAGGGTACAATAACTGTCCTAAGGGTCTGTTCATAGAAAATTAGAAAGAAGTACAGCGTCACATAGAAAAATTAGAGGGGTAAGGGTACAATACCGTCCTGTCACATAGAAAATGTAAGGGTACAATACTGTCCTGTCGCATAGAAAATTAGAGGAAGTACAGAGTAAGGGTACAATACTGTCCTGTCACAAAGAAAATTAGAGGAAATACAGTGTAAGGGTACAATACTGTCCTGTCACATAGAAAATGTCACATAGAAAATGTAAGGGTACAATACTGTTCTGTCACATAGAAAATTAGAGGAAGTACAGCGTAAGGGCACAATACCGTCCTGTCACATAGAAAATGTAAGGGTACAATACTGTCCTGTCACATAGAAAATTAGAGAAAGTACAGTGTAAGGGTACAATACTGTTAGAAAATGTGTCACATAGAAAATTAGACTGTCCTGGTCGCATAGAAGTACGGTCCTGTCACATAGTATGTAAGGGTAGAATACTGGTACAATACTGTTCTGTCACATAGAAAAATGTAAGGGTAGAGGAAATACAAGGGTACAATACTGTTCTGTCACATAGAAAATTAAAGGAAGTACAGATTAAGGGTACAATACTGTCCTGTCACATAGAAAATGTAAGGGTACAAAACTGTTCTGTCACATAGAAAATTAGAGGAAGTACAGATTAAGGGTACAATACTGTCCTGTCACATAGAAAATTAGAGGAAGTACAGTGTAAGGGTACAATAATGTCCTGTCACATAGAAAATGTAAGGGTACAATACTGTTCTGTCACATAGAAAATTAGAGGAAGTACAGAGTAAGGGTACAATACTGTCCTGTCACATAGAAAATGTAAGGGTACAATACTGTCCTGTCACATAGAAAATTAGAGGAAGTACAGTGTAAGGGTACAATACTGTGTCCTGTCACATAGAAAATAGAGGAAGTAGAGGAGAAAATGTACAGAATAAGGATACAATACTGTCCTGTTACAATACATAGAAAATTGTAAGTGTAAGGGTACAATACTGTCCTGTCACATAGAAAATTAGAGGAAGTACAGTGTAAGGGTACAATACTGTCCTGTCACATAGAAAATTAGAGGAAGTACAGATTAAGGGTACAATACTGTCCTGTCACATAGAAAATTAGAGGAAGTACAGTGTAGTAAGAGAAAATGTAAGGGCAAAACTGTTCTGTCACAAGTACTGTACAATACTGTCCTGTATAGAAAATTAGAGGAAATTTGAGGAAGTACAGTGTAAGGGTACAATACTGTCCTGTCACATAGAAAATTAGAGGAAGTACAGTGTAAGGGTACAATAGGGTACATAGAAAAATACTGTCCATTCGCATAGAAAATTAGAGGAAGTACAATGTAAGGGTACAATACTGTCCTGTACTGTAAGGACACAATACTGTCACGTAAGGGTATAAAATAAGAAGAAAGTACAGTGTAAGGGTAGAGGAATACGGCGTGTCCTGTCACATGGAAAATTAGAGGAAGTACAGTGTAAGTGTACAATACTGTTCTGTCACATAGAAAATTAGAGGAAGTACAGCATGAGGGTATAATACTGTCCTGTCACATAGAAAATTACAGGAAGTAGAGAGTAAGGGAACAATACTGTCCTGTTGCATAGAAAATTAGAGGAAGTACAGTGTGAGGGTATAATACTGTCCTGTCACATAGAAAATTACAGGAAGTAGAGAGTAAGGGAACAATACTGTCCTGTCACATAGAAAATTTAAGGAAATACAGTGTAAGGGTACATGTACAATACTGTCCATTCGCATAGAAAATTAGAGGAAGTACAATGTAAGGGTACAATACTGTCCATTCGCATAGAAAATTAGAGGAAGTACAATGTAAGGGTACAATACTGTCCTGTCACATAGAAAATGTAAGGGTACAATACTGTCCTGTCACATAGAAAATTAGAGGAAGTACAGAGTAAGGGTACAATACTGTCCTGTCACATAGAAAATTAGAGGGTACAATACTGTCCTGTCACATAGAAAATGTAAGGGTACAATACTGTCCTGTCACATAGAAAATTAGAGGAAGTACAGTGTAAGGGTACAATACTGTCCTGCCCTGTCACATAGTCACATAGAAAATTTAATATACGTCCTGCATAGAAAATGTAAGCCAATGTATATAAGCATAAGGCTTTATAACCATATTGCTGATATACACGTATGTAGTTTGTTATAACAGCATAATAAATACACCAGCACTCACAAAATATAAATGGTAAAAGGATGTGGAAAAAAATGTGATGCTTTCATTGTCATAATTGTGCATATTTTGAAATAAAGTAAGGACACAATACTGTCCTGTCACATGTGTGATACATGAAAATTAGAGAAAGTAAGGTTTTTGCTAATGTTGATACTGTCCTCTGAAAATAACAAGGGCACTGTCCTACCTAAGAAAAAAAAGGTTGGTACCCTTTATTAAAATCAACCTGCAATATCTTTCAAACATATGCACACAATTTATTTTTCAGTATACTGAGTGTATTATACCAGAGATTATCTCTGATTATACCTCCTTAAAACTTAACAATTACCATCAAGACTTGTATCAGTATTTTCAGTACTTTGATTTATTTTTTATTCTTCAGAATGCAAAATTATATGTCAAAGTGAATTTGCGGTCTAAAACACTGAAATAACATACATATAGTAATGGGGAGGGCTCCATGATTTTTTAGATAAAAGTCCAATGTATACATTAAATTTTTGTATGACATTACATATGCTCTCCATTTTCTCATTTTAATATAATATGAACAAACCTCTCATAAGCTCCAGCTAGTTGACCAAAACTTAAATCAGAAGTGGCCATTTGTATTTTACTGCTCCACAGAAAATCACCTGTCCGTTTATAGAAAGTTACAATGTGGACTGTTGGCTTCTATATGGACAGTATGTTGCAGAAATTATCAAAGTGTGACTGATAATTTGTGGGGAGGGCTCAATGTGATAAAAGTGTTTGTATGTGTCCCCCATCTGTGTATTCTGGATTTTGTTCTTTTGCGTCCATCGCCATAAACCCATTGCGTCTAAATTTGCTTAAGACTAAAGGCTGGAAGAGAAAAGAGAAATTTGTAAAATAAGACATTGGTGATTTATTGTATCTCTCTATATAGAATATACATTGTAAGTAAGCTTACAATATAATCTAATATACGATTAGAGATTTCAATCAAATCTTAAGATTGAAAATTTAAATTCAATATTAAAGTGTTCCAACTCTACAATGTATAGTGTTTCTGACAGAGCAATAGTGTATACTGTACAGGGGGTTAATTCAACAACTTGAAATTTTCATGTTCTTCTCTCTTCTGAAACAATTATGGTTTTTTAACTTGCAGATCAGAAATAACTAACACTGACATCAGATCCTTTCACGTACAGGAGGATAAACTGTACAACCATACACTTCATGATATTGATAAAACAAATAGAAATGACATTTCATGTTTTATTGTGTAAGAAAAAAATTATTTGCATGAAACATGCATAAATACAGAGGTTAAATATATCTGATAATAGTGTGTTGGTTTTGTACTCGTCTCTTTTAAGAGAAGTACAAATTGAGTGTGCACCTATCAGCTTACATTAATTATCTACCTATCCAGATTTCACAGAGTAATTACCCCCTTATTTAATAACTTGGAGACATACATTTAGGCTGGAATTAAGAATAGACAAGATATGGAATATACAATATATTTTTACATTGAACATGCAGGGAAATAATTTGAGACCAACACTTGACTAGACAAGAATCTGGAATACTCAAGGTCCAGAATAGACACATTATACTGTATATAGTTTCATTAAAAAGTTGTTTACTGTTTCTTAAATTCACAGATTTGTCAACACCGTGAATAAAGTGAATATTAACACCACCAGTTATTTTTCCCCTTTATAATTTACTTTGTCATTGTTGTGTCAGATTACAACCAGACAATTATAAATATACCTCCACAATACTGTCTATTTCCCAAAACTAATGTGTACAGATAAGACACTGTACCTTGATCCGATTTCTCAATCAGCTCTATTATTTTTGTGCCAAAATATCATGAATATAGCATCTCGTCCATGTCATGATTTAAATTAGATTTGTTAACTATATATGTGTCAATTCATCTTTTGTAAAAATACATGTGTTTCCTAAGACTGAACCTCTTGCTTTATGTTGTTGTTCACCATGAAAGGAAAACAACCACGCAACAATCTGTTTTTGTATTTAAATAAAGTTTATATATTTATTTTATTTAAAAATGGCATGAAATTTATATAAAATATCAAAGCCCTGAATGGCCGCAATGACACTGCCCAATTAAACAAGGCATCGCGGACGATACTCATCCCGCTGCGGCAGAATCGTGATGATGAACGTGAATTATGAATTAAACAGGCTGACACAAGTGGAATGTAATCTGTTTATTAACACCAAATTGATACTTGACTTGGTTTGTGATCTTGACCTGTATGAAGTTTGATGAAATTATCATGCATTGTTTGAGGGTTATGCTCTAGACAAGGGAAAAATTAATTTTTTTTTTACAAAGGGGAATAACTCCATAAAAACAAAAGCAAGAGTTACAGTTCTTACACACTGCACTCCGCCTCAACGTGGTCTTGATGTGTATGAAGTTTGATGATATTATCATGCACAGTTTGAGATTTATGCTCCGGACAAATATAGTAAGTTTGTATGTAGTATGGGCAGATGCCTATATCCCCTCTGCGACTCGTTGCGAGGGAATTTTAATCAATTTACTAATTATCATTTGATTGAAATTATTACAATAATTAGCAATCCTAGCTTCAATTTGGCACTCCTGTAAAAACTAGGGTTAGGGTTTGTATATGTAAAGATTATCAGTATAACTCAATAGCGTAACTACAAGCAATGTGAGCATAATAGAGAAAATACACCTGCTGTTCAACAATCATGGCATTTTTGAAGTAGGGAAATATACTAGGCAAACTTATGTGCTCTGACACTCTTCCTGTGTATAAAGTCAATTTGGGGTTAAATAGTTTATATCTTTTTAATAGGTTGTCTAATATAGATCTACTTACATATGTCGATACAAAGATATGTTCCTGGTCAAAGTAGATCAAATATATATGTCCCTCCATGGACAGTATACAATGTACCTAGGAGGCTTATTAATGTACATCAGATCAAAATTCTATTTATTTTTCCATTGTGAATAGAATTTTATTTTTAGCTTACCTGTTTATGATATATGTCGGCCACCAACATTCAGAGTATTTTACAGTAAAACAAAATTGTCAGATATGTGAGTATACAGGGTATGCATTCATGCAAATATTGACAGTAATTCCTAATGGAATTGTTCATGCACATAAATGCAAAATGTATTCATATAGATTACATGGCTTTGATTATGGAAACTGTTGTTCTGGTCTATTGATTTCTGTTAGCATGATTAATATCATGATAAATGTTATAAAAATGCAAGAATAGAAATAACACACACTGAATGTCCTTGAAGTGTAATATTTAAGGATTAACATTATAACTTTTCAATTGTTTACTGAAAAATAACCAATGTTGAGGCAGAGTACACTTTCTATTGTGCAAAGTAAACAACTGAAAAGTTCATGTAAATCCTTATAATTTAATAAAAAGTGAAAAAATACATACCTTTAAATTTGATTTTAAATTCTAATAACAATGTTTAAAAGATACAACACAAACAATTGATGATGAAGTGCAATAAAATATAGAACAACTACACTTGTTGTCCGAGCAAAGGCTGACGTAGTTCCTCATGTGATAGCAAAGTAGGTTATACAGATTTAACCTAGCATTTTCATCCAATCCAATGAAGTGTTTTACAAAAAACAAATTATTATTATTTAAAACTTGTATTTTTAATACAAAATTTTTATATTCAGATATTTCCATATGTTTACAAACTTTATGTAGTTTGGGCTTATCACATAGCAGTATAAATGTACATTTATTCCTTATCAGCACATCTGATGTAAGTCAGATGTGGGTGGTTAATTATTAGTACACTGTGTGATAAGTAGGAAACTAAATATCATGTATTCATAATTAGAGTGTTCTATACACTGCTAATTAATACAAGTAGTGCATTTAGACCATCTTTCCAATTACCTCATAAAGTATTAGCGAAAGTGATAGTATGAAAGAAAGAAAGAATTGTGTGGTTGGGATTGCTATAAAAGCATCCATTGTAAAAGATGTAAAAAAAGAGTCGCACACAGTTAAGAAGGAGAGGAGTGTCACACCGTGTGGGTCATACACAGTCAGGAAGGAGAGGAGTGTCACCCTGTGTGGGTCATACACAGTCAAGAAGGAGAGGAGTGTCACGCTGTGTGGGTCATACACAGTCAGGAAGGAGAGGAGTGTCACGCTGTGTAGGTTATACACAGAATAAGAAGGAGAGGAGTGTCACGCTGTGTAGGTTATACACAGTCAGGAAGGAGAGGAGTGTCACGCTGTGTAGGTCATACACAGTCAGGAAGGAGAGGAGTGTCACGCTGTGTAGGTCATACACAGTCAGGAAGGAGAGGAGTGTCACGCTGTGTAGGTCATACACAGTCAGGAAGGAGAGGAGTGTCACCCTGTGTGGGTCATACACAGTCAGGAAGGAGAGGAGTGTCACCCTGTGTGGGTCATACACAGTCAGGAAGGAGAGGAGTGTCACACTGTGTGGGTCATACACAGTCAGGAAGGAGAGGAGTGTCACGCTGTGTGGGTCATACACAGTTAGGAAGGAGAGGAGTGTCACGCTGTGTGGGTCATACACAGTTAGGAAGGAGAGGAGTGTCACGCTGTGTAGGTCATACACAGTCAAGAAGGAGAGGAGTGTCACCCTGTGTAGGTCATACACAGTCAAGAAGGAGAGGAGTGTGGGTCATACACAGTCAAGTGTGGTGTGGGTCATACACAGTCAGGAAGGAGAGGAGTGTCACGCTGTGTAGGTCATACACAGTCAGGAAGGAGAGGAGTGTCACCCTGTGTGGGTCATACACAGTCAAGAAGGAGAGGAGTGTCACCCTGTGTGGGGCGCACACAGTTCAGAAGAAGAGGAGTGTCACGCTGTGTGGGTCGTATACAGTTAGGAAGGAGAGGAGTGTCACCCTGTGTAGGTCGTACACAGTTAAGAAGGAGAGGAGTGTCACGCTGTGTAGGTCATACACAGTTAAGAAGGAGAGGAGTGTCACCCTGTGTGGGGCGCACACAGTTAAGAAGGAGAGGAGTGTCACGCTGTGTAGGTCATACACAGTTAAGAAGGAGAGGAGTGTCACGCTGTGTAGGTCATACACAGTTAAGAAGGAGAGGAGTGTCACGCTGTGTAGGTCATACACAGTTAAGAAGGAGAGGAGTGTCACGCTGTGTAGGTCGTACACAGTTAAGAAGGAGAGGAGTGTCACGCTGTGTAGGTCGTACACAGTTAAGAAGGAGAGGAGTGTCACGCTGTGTAGGTCATACACAGTTAGGAAGGAGAGGAGTGTCACGCTGTGTAGGTCATACACAGTTAAGAAGGAGAGGAGTGTCACGCTGTGTAGGTCATACACAGTTAAGAAGGAGAGGAGTGTCACGCTGTGTAGGTCATACACAGTTAAGAAGGAGAGGAGTGTCACCCTGTGTGGGGCGCACACAGTTCAGAAGAAGAGGAGTGTCAAGCTGTGTAGGTCATACACAGTTAAGAAGGAGAGGAGTGTCACGCTGTGTAGGTCATACACAGTTAAGAAGGAGAGGAGTGTCACCCTGTGTGGGGCGCACACAGTTCAGAAGAAGAGGAGTGTCACGCTGTGTGGGTCATATACAGTTAGGAAGGAGAGGAGTGTCACGCTGTGTAGGTCATACACAGTTAGAAAGGAGAGGAGTGTCACACTGTGTAGGTCATACACAGTTAAGAAGGAGAGGAGTGTCATGCTGTGTAGGTCATACACAGTTAAGAAGGAGAGGAGTGTCACGCTGTGTAGGTCATACACAGTTAGGAAGGAGAGGAGTGTCACACTGTGTAGGTCATACACAGTTAAGAAGGAGAGGAGTGTCACGCTGTGTAGGTCATACACAGTTAGGAAGGAGAGGAGTGTCACGCTGTGTAGGTCATACACAGTTAGGAAGGAGAGGAGTGTCACACTGTGTAGGTCGTACACAGTTAAGAAGGAGAGGAGTGTCACACTGTGTAGGTCGTACACAGTTAAGAAGGAGAGGAGTGTCACGCTGTGTAGGTCGTACACAGTTAAGAAGGAGAGGAGTGTCACGCTGTGTAGGTCGTACACAGTTAAGAAGGAGAGGAGTGTCACGCTGTGTAGGTCGTACACAGTTAAGAAGGAGAGGAGTGTCACACTGTGTAGGTCATACACAGTTAAGAAGGAGAGGAGTGTCACGCTGTGTAGGTCGTACACAGTTAAGAAGGAGAGGAGTGTCACGCTGTGTAGGTCGTACACAGTTAAGAAGGAGAGGAGTGTCAAGCTGTGTGGGTCACCGCGAGGGAGTTTAGCTCCGGTCACAATGACAAATTACTAGTTACAACACAGAAGAAAGCCATAGTTTCTGTGTACTATATTGTTTCAAAACAAATGGTGAGAAATCTATATAAGGTGATCTCTATGAAAGTTGACCACTGAAATGGTCAACATAATAGAAATCCTACTAATTCATGACACATCCAAACTCATGTAATTACTCCAGTTTTTATGACTTATGGTACATTTGTATATGTTCCCATTTTAAAATAATGAAGAATCACACAGTATTTATATGAAGTGAAATTAATGTCAAACATGAATTGTAGTGAACAATGAACATTTAACAATGTCGGATCAGTTTTAGTGAAATACATGTGTACACCTACATGTATATACAGAGATACACTCCATCTGATACAGGTATGTTTTGCATAAATGTTATTTAAAGAAATCAAATATTAATTAATATCAATTACCTGATATCAAATATTGGTGGTTTGGGGCTACATTGTCTGTTAACATATATATGATGATATATACCTTAAGATAATTTATTGCATGAGTTTTAAATAAATACAAGCACATATGTAGGATTCCATCTTTGATACAGGGCTGTTTACTGCACATGCTTCCTTGACACTTGGTAATCATCTCAGAAATTACCACTAGTTAATTTGCAGTGGTAAGAGTGATGGAGGATTCACAAAATTATGGTTAGCAGGTTATGTTTGGCAAGTTTATTCTAGTATGTATATACATTTGTTTTTAACCATCAGGTGATATCTTTCTGATACATATAAAATTATATTACACAAAATCATCAAGTAAAACAAGTGTCGATGACAGTTCATGTTTTTTATAAAAATATCTTACCAAGGAAACATGATCTCCAAAAAGTCCAAAAGTAATGACTTTGTTTTTTATGTTACAAAACACTGAACATTTTTCTTCATTGTCAGAATAATTCTGTTGCTCTAGAATTTTATACAGTAAATCCGGTTCTATCAGAAAAATAGGATTTTCTATGTCATTCCATGTCTTCACAATAATTCCCACCAATTCCTGTAAAGATAAAATACATGTAGTTCCAGTAAAACTAGTACTAATTACTCTTTTACCTTGCTTTAGGAAAATAGATTTAAAAAGTTGTTTTTAAAAATGTAAGACTATATGTGTATGATATCTTTCTAAATCCCTAAATTTAAAATATTGAAAATCTGTATTTGTTAAGCAGAAACTCTATTTTCTTTTTGACAGTTGCAATAATGCTAATACATGCACTGATATATAACATATATTTGTATTTTTATACATGTACATGTATGTAATGTTACACTCACCTTTGCATTTAATGTTCGCTCCTTAATACCCTGCAAATAAAGAACACAGCAATTTATCACCAGTGGCATATACATGTACATAATCTCATTGACATTGGTACTGTAGAACAAAAGACCCATTTGAGCCACATTGCTCACCTGAACGGAGTTGGTATATTACAAATACATGTACAGTGGAACATAGCATAAAGACCTACTCACTTTTAAGACAATAAATATTCCATCTCTTCAACTTTTCTTAATAAAACATGATGAATAAATGGGGAGAAAATCAAAGAAATCATACAAAAAATGAATGAAAATGACAATGTGCAAAAAACGATGTCAAAAACACGTCAAAAATTTATTTTCCGATTTCTACTAAATTAACAAACTTTAATAATACATCTATGTAAATCACTCAGATGCAATTTTTTTTTATCTATGCAACAGTTTTGGAGAAGATTTCTAATGCCTCTTTTGTGCAATCCTAGATCCACCCCTGGGCCAATCTGGCCAAACTGAACAAACTTGGTAGAGGACCTAGAGTCCTTGCATCCTATAAAGTCCCTTCAAATGTTTTGGAGAAGAAGTCCAAAATGTGAAAAGTTACCCACCCTCTTCATTTTTGCAGTCTTAAAAAATTCCTAAAAATCCAAAACTTAAATTTCAGCAAAAGTCTTTCAGGAAAGCATTCATCTACCTCATTACAGGTGAAATGCATAAAATGAATGCATCATAACGAATATATGGGGAGAAAATCAAAGAAATCATATCAAAAGAGATCCCTGAGGGATCTTGGCGCCGACCATCAAATGTTCTTCATTTGATCTATGACAGACTTTTCTCTTATTTTGTGGCTCAACAATGAATTTGAACTAAAACCTAAATATTTATCAAGCACTTTCTCACAAGATTATATTCATATCATTCATAACAATACCAAACATAACCTGCTATAATCCAAGATAGCTTAACCATACTTGTCAACCTCTAAAAGTGATAATGCTAGTCATGACCTACATTGAGTAAAACAAGAATTACATGTAATTATATGTCACGCTGGTCCCTGCTTTGATATCAAATGTTCTATAGTAAAGTATAGAAAGTATATATTTCAGGGGCTGGGGCAGAGCCCCCACATACACAAATCCCATGACAATCGATATATAATATATGGTTTTAGAGTGGGATTTTTAAGTTATAAGCAAAAATTTATATTTTGGGGGTGGGAAAAGATCCTCATATACATCACTGAATGTGTTTTCCCATAATAATCAATAATATATATGGTTTAAGGGTGGGGCAATCAACGGTTTTTTAAGTCATAAGCAAAAACATAAATTTCAGGGGGTGGGGCAGGATCCCCATATGCACCACTGTATGTGTCTCCCCATAACAATCAATAATATAGATTACCCTAGATAATAAATTAGATAACCCTAATTTAATATTTTATACATAATTTTATTTTTATTACCAATATCAGAGACATATATCTCTGTCAATATACAAGGATTTATAATAAGAACCAGCGATATATAAAACTTTAAATTATTGCCTCCCTTCATCATAAAGTGACTCCGATACTTAATATTGATTTAATGCATTCAATTAACTTGGGACTACATGTATGCCATTTAGTACTACAGTTATTCAAATAACAATTGTGGAGAGAGCGTCAATAAGTTGAGATAACTTGTGCTCAATCCAATTGCATTAAAAGCAATAAAATATGTTTAAACTACTGAAATTACCTCTATTTGCCGAAATTACCAAATAAGTTGCCGAAATTACCATGATTACCAAAAATGTTACCGAAATAACCAATAAAATGATAGATAATGATGCTATTTATCAGTAAGACAATTACTTATTTTATAATATTTTACTTTTAATGTCATTATGCTAAAGTGAAAGAACACAATTAGTGATATTCATGGATTAGTGATGAACAAATCTGAATTTCCTTTATTTATAGAATTCTTAAGATTTACGGTACATACAATACATGTATATAACTGAACAAGAAACTTAAAAAAACATGCAAAAATAATTAAATTCATATATATTTTTAGCTTAAATCGAATTAAATAACTTTCCAATTTAAAAAATAACTGATCTCTGTGCAAAATCAAATGAGAAATCTAATTAATATCACTAAAAAAGATTCAATTGACATGAATTATATTAAAAGTAAATTATTATGAGACAAATATTTTTTTCTGATATAATTAAATAACATCATTATCTATCATTTTAATGGTAATTTCGGTAACATTTCTGGTAATTTTGGCAATTTATTTGGTAATTTTGGTAAATAATGGTAATTTCCGTATTTACGATGGTTTGTTGTAATTGTGCACATAAAATGAATTTGGTCAAGCAGTTGCTATAAATAAACATTTTGAATTGATTCAAAACATTGATTGAATACATCAAACATCAGTCAAAACAGTAACAATAACAAAACATCCTATTCAGTAATCAATAAATCGTAGCAAGATAAAAAATAGACTCACCCCTGTGATCAGTGAGTGTTCACAATCTTGTTGTAATTGTCACATGCTTAACTATAGGTCTTTCCTTATCTCTAATTTTTCATCATATTTGTGTGTTAAGCATTTTAGACAGTCTATGTGCTTTACGAAGGGCTCAATCATTGGTTGGGAGATTTTTTTATTGTGATTGACAGTGGGCGGAGTTCATCTTGCCAATGTGTGCTTCTGTTGGCATTGAGTGATATAATATATACTGTGGGATTTTAGGGGCATTGGCTTAATGTTATTGATTTTAGCATAAAATACTTACTTTCAACTGATTTCAAAGGATTTACTTTTTCTCGCTCTTGAATACACAAAATCTTTACTTTTTAAATAATAATACATAGGTAAACCTATGGAGAAAGCATTCGTCAACAGTTTGACATATTTAGTTAATCCCTTTTGGGAATCTGTCATGTGACAGGGGGCAACACGACAAAATCTACAAAGGGATTAATGTTCAGTGCTTTTATCACGTAGGCCTAAATGTCACCGTCATTCACTAATTGTTTTAAACAAACTATTGAGTGGCTGACTGTTTCCTTGGTGTTAAAACTTAAATAGAATCTATGTGTAACAGGGTTGAATTTCACCATTTTATAATTATTTAACTCATACAAGGGAAATAACTCTTACAAGTTAACCACGTGAAGTTGTCGTTCTTAATGTCTCTATTGACGTTCAGTATACGTTCATATACGAACCATAACTCTTGCATGTATTGGAAAAGTTGTCTTTCTTGAATTTATTATTAAAGAATTATTTTGAAGTAATTGTTCATTACCCAGAATACTTTGTTTCATCTAAAAATAAGAATCTTGTTAAACAAGTTTGTTATGTAACGCCACCCTGGTAGTATAAAAGGGTTGTGCACGGCAAGATTGAGACACTTGCTCTTGCTGCTCCATTTAGATGACAACGACGAAAGCGTTCAATTTTGGTGACCAACCACACCCATACCCGTTATATTCGAAATTATTGATGCTCTGTGCCACACAAAGGTATATTATAATATTTTATAATATCTGTCGTGTTACTAAATCGTTTTATTCTCTTTATATTATTTTTGTAATATAATAGTTGTACATTTAGTGAACAATTTGTTCAATTTGTATTTCAGGGCAGATATTAGACGTTTATATATTTTCATGCTTCTGTTGATGTGCAAAATGATGAATCTGGTCGTAAATAAAATCATCTAAAAAGAACTTACGGACTTTTTCATTTATGAAATTGGTACCCGGTTACATATGTATAATTTATTAGTCATAAATTAAATGCAACATTATGTTTTTTATGATATAAATTTTACTCTATCTCAGAGTATCCATCACTTTGTGCAGTTCACATTACCAGAATAATGGATGCGCTTCGTGATCAGGTACAATGTATGGCCTAGTCTCAGTTTGCAAAACGTTTGTTAGTACAGTACTTTTTTAAATCGTTTGCAATGCACTTTGAAGGAATGACTTTGCAATGTCAATATTTTGTTTATGCCTCACGCAATTTTGCGATGTGAGCAGAATTTCTACAATAGTAGTACGAGTCCCCGGATGTAGTAGAATTTCTTCTCTACAATAGTAGTACGGGCCCTCCTGGAATGATGCTTTGTTTACGAAAATGACATAATTTGTAAGTGTGACATTTACAACATGCTTCAACAAGTCTGTATATATAGTGTAGGTACTGCTTGACGCATGTGGCAGTCCTCTATTTTTGAACACATGTTATCTGGAAACCTGAACAGCTTTTGGCTTTGCGCTCTCTACAAAAATGACAAATTTGTAGAAATGATATAGGCTAAACATAACATTATCGATTATGAGCACAAAACATCAGATCGACAACAATTTAATACCTGTGAGAAATAATTGCACAAAACTAATTCTGCACATAATATGTACAGCATTATACGGGGCCGGATCGACTACGTCCTGCCAACTCCAAGCTGAACACGCCCCGTGCGCACAATGCGACTCACTCGCAAATGCGACCATTTTTTAGAACACGATGTTTATCTAGGAGCGACCAGTTCCCTAAAATCAAAAGTTTGTCTTTTCACTGTGAAATTACATTATCGAAATCATGGTTGTTATGCGCTTTACATTTGGTATCTTTCGCGAGCTCTAACTCACGTGGATTACTGTAAAAAAACACGTATTGTTTCATGTATTGAAATTTTCCTAACAGCACAATGGCATTTTCATTTCTTCGTCGAAAATGATCATAGGCTAAACATTAACATTAAAGGGATCTGATTATGAGTGTTCGACAAAAACTTTCTGCCCCAATTTCGATTTTAATTTTATCTGAAATCAAAATCATTCCAATGTGACGGAAAAACACCTATAAATTAAAGACCTTGGCAGGTCATTGTTGGAAGATAACTTACAGAGAAAATTTACAATTCTTGTGGGCATACATTTTGTAAATAAAAGAAACTGAAAAATTAAAAAAAAAAAAAAAAAGTTTAATAACATTAGCATCTATACTCCTTGGAAAAAAAAATGCACGGAACATGCGACCTTGGGATTGACGTCCATCAACTTAGAAAATTAATATTTTATTTCCATTTCTGTATTTTCATCCAAGCTGAACACGGTTATACCAAGTAAAAGTTCCTGGCTGGCTTAAAATTTCTAACTGGCCAAATGAAGAAATTTACCCCTGCAATCTTAAATTTACCTGCAGTGTAGAAAATTTTACCCAAATAAAACACTGGATAATGATGAAAATTGCAGAAACTAATCCTAGAAGCTTCAAAAATTGCCATTTCTTCATATTCTTTCGGTTGAATTCCCGCCTGGGTGCAGGTTTGAAATATTATTTACATGGGGGCAGACATATTTTAGTTCTGCAGTAAATAAGAAATAAAAAGGTCTTATTACATATGTAGAAAAATAAATGGATTATTCTTTATACCAAATGTAATTTACTACACATAAATACCAAACAATTGCAAACGTCGTTAATGATTTAGAATATATAAACAGCAATATTGAAATATTCAGTGCAGGACAATTTTATCGTCGGCAACGTCACACGTGTACATAGAGCTTGACGGACAGATGAACAGTAGATACAAGTCCATATGTTTCCGCCTAAAGGCTAAAGTAAAATTTTCTCGGTATCAACACTGATAAAATGGATAGTCCCGCTTTAGTAGATGGCGTTAAACTTGTTCTGGTTTGTCTGCTGTGGTATATCTGCAGTGCAGGTGGAAATATTATCGGAAAGATGGTGTTATCAGAATTTCCCTTTCCAATTACAGTAACCATGGGACAGTTGATGTCAATATCTGTTTACATGACCCCGATTCTGTGGACATTGAATACACCTCATACAGGAAACATATCTAAAAAATACTATTTTACAATGGTACTGCCATTGGCATTTGGGAAATTCTTTTCTTCCGTTTCATCGCATTTCAGCATGTGGAAAGTACCTGTATCATATGCACACACAGGTAGGCCTATATTAGTATATAATTTTATCCTACATTCTGGTAAAATAAATGCACCCCTTATTTCACTTTTGTTTTGTTGCTTCAACAAGTCTCCATCATTCTTCATGCAATTTTTAACATTGTGAATATCTCGAACATAAAGAACTAATTTTTTGTTTTTGTCATGGGCATGGATAAATTACTCAGAATACTGCTGAGTTAAAATTAACAGGTAAGTATCAGCCATTTTAACATACCTGCCAATACTCCCATTTTGTGTGGCAGACTCCTGCACAAACATAAAAATTTCAGAAATCTCCTGCTTGCCGGTCTACTCAACGCAGGATTATAAAATCTCCCGCATTCGGATATATTAACACCACAATGATCCTCTTGGAACCGGGCAGCAAGATTTCATTTGTCCTTTGCCCGGCCGGGCAAGTAAAAATGTCAGTAGAAGTACAACCATTTATCATTTCAAAAAGCTTAAGTTTAAAAAGTGATCTATTTCCTTCTGTATATATAGTTCAAAATGCATTTCTAAAAACAATTAGAAACTAAGATAATTATTTTATTGACAATTAAACACGTTTATCTTTACCTATATAGCGGAAAATGTCACAAAACACATCATGTGTTTGATGTTGCTTGCAGTGACAAGTAAGCCCTGGCCTAATCGAGTAGTGATTGACAGGATTGTTATTAATGTTACTTAATTAGGATCAATGAAAATATAATAACTGTATAAAGACGCATCATAGACTACGATTTCAAGTACAATACAGTAAAGAGTGTCACAGCCAAGTGGTATTTTTAACTTTTAAACCAAATGGTACAGTAGGCTACTGCAACATTATATACCTTATATATTGATGACCGTTTATATCCAAATCGGATACATAATAAAGATAATGTATTTACATGTTGTTTATGTTGACTGATGTTTGAAAACTAGGTATGGGGATTGTTTATGACAAAATTCATGCGAGTTACGAAAACAAACTCCATTATTTTGTACAGTATTAAGAACCTACATCGGTTGGAATGCTGATTTTGTGAACTCTTGAAACCTCGAGTCATCTGTATATCTATAAAATCTCATTGGTGTTTTTTAATGTATATAGTGTACGTTTCATATATTTAAGCTGAAAATGTCGTCCACGCAAATTTTCCCCCTCAATTGTCATCGCTGATGCATTTGGCATAAAAAGTGAAAGTCATAAGTCATTGGGTGAGACATTAAACCTGATTTCCATGTCTTGCCAAAATAAGCTAGTGACTTTATCTATACTACTATAGCTGGTGACATTATCTATACTACTATAGCTGGTGACTTTATCTATACTACTATAGCAAGTGACATTATAATCTATACTATTATAGCTGGTGACTTTATCTAAACTACTATAGCTAGTGACTTCATCTAAATTGTTATAGGTGCTGACTTATCTATACTACTGTAGCTAGTGACTTTATCTATACTACTATAGGTGGTGACTTTATACTACTATAAGTGATGACATTATCTATACTACTATAGGTGGTGACTATCTATACTTGTATAGGTGTTGACTTTATCTATACTACTATAGGTGGTGACTTTATACTACTATTGGTGGTGACATCTATACTTCTATAGGTGGTGACATTATCTATACTACTATAGGTGGTGACATTATCTATACTACTATAGGTGGTGACATTATCTATACTACTATAGGTGGTGACTTTATACTACTATAGCTGTTGACTTTATCTATACTACTATAGCTGTTGACATTATCTATATTACTATAGCTGTTGATTTTATCTATACTACTATAGGTGGTGACATTATCTATACTACTATAGCTGGTGACATTATCTATACTACTATAGCTGGTGACATTATCTATACTACTATAGCTAGTGACATTTTAACCTACATGTATATTACTATAGCTAGTGACTTTATCTAAAATACTATAGCTAGTGACTTCATCTAAACATAGGTGGTGACTTATCTATACATGTACTACTGTAGCTAGTG
Organism: Atrina japonica; assembly: GCA_030159075.1. Taxonomy (NCBI): domain Eukaryota; kingdom Metazoa; phylum Mollusca; class Bivalvia; order Pterioida; family Pinnidae; genus Atrina; species Atrina japonica. The sequence goes on from BROG01000621.1 coordinate 374,298, forward strand.
GCTTTATCTATACTACTATAGCTGATGACATTATCTAAACTACTTGCTAGTGACTTTGTCTATACTTCTATAGCTAGTGACATTATAATCTATACTACTGAAGCTGGTGACTTTATTATATATACTACTATAGCTGGTGACATTATCTATACTACTTTCACTGTTGACATTATGTATACTACTATAGCTTGTGACATTATCATTACGACCAGTACTATAGTTAGAGACTTTATCTGTACTACTATAGCTGTAGGCCAAACTTTCTGTCCCGGTTTTACTATAGTTACAGACTTTATCTATACCACTAAAACTGGTGACTTTTCCATGATTAAAAAATACTTGGAGAGATGAACTACTGCAATAAAACATACAAGTGCTTCATGGTGTACTGTTTTGATTCAACAAATGATAGCAATGTATCTGAAATTGAATATCTCATTTATACATGCCAATACTGATACTGTAACAGTTGACGGATGATTTTTAAAATCTCTCTTATTTTGTGGCACACAAATATGAAATTCTATACAGTAAAAGGTTACATCAACATCCTTTAAAATATGCAAAAAACCAATTGGGAAAGATTTTAAAAGACCTCATTTCAGAGTTTCCCAGACTGAAGTGCGGCGCCATTTTCCTAATCTTTACTACATTTGTATAACCGATCCTGGAAGGTTACATTTAATGAATATTTTTAGGCTCAACAAACAGTGAATTTGACAATATTTATGTATTAATTATTAGTTGTGATCAATTTTATGTCAAAATGATTATATCCATATGTTTGGTTTGATTTAAAAGGGTTAATAATTTTTTTTGTCATGTTGTCATGGCATTACTTCCCTTAGTGCATGAAAACGAAAGTTGGGAGAAATACTGATAAATTGATTTAACAATCTGTCAAGAATTTCTGGTTGTAGTACGTCTCTTCAAAATGTTTAAAATGTTAGTTATACACATATTTACAAATTGTCGGGGAACTGTTATTGTCCGGGAACTGTTACAGTACCAGTATGCCATCTCAATAAACTGCTACAATAGTTGTACAGTTTAGTTGCTCCCTTTAGCTTTGAATATTATCATTGTGTTTTGTACTGCAGCTGTGTTATTGTCATTCCTAAAATTCTTACAAAGACTAGTGAGGCTACATGATTTCTATCCCTACTGTTGCTTCAGTATCTATACTTGGATAAATGATCAACTTTGCTTTGCTTTCATTTCTGTTGATAATCTTGAAAGTTGTATTAAAACACTTATCTTGACAGTTGTCTTGAGACACTTATCTTGACAGTTGTCTTGAGACATTTATCTTGATAGTTGTCTTAAGATGTTTTACAGTTGTCTTGAAATACATTCACATATCTCAACAGTTGCTCTGATATATTTATCTCGACAGTTGTCTTGATGCTCTTAAGGTGACACTCATGTTGGTACACTTATTTTGACAGTTGTCTTAATATACTTATTGTAACAGTTGCTTTAGACACTTTTTACAGTGGTCTTGAGACATGTATCTGGATAATTGCCTTGAGATACTTGACAGTTGTTTTGAGAGACACTTATCTTGCCAGTTGTCTTAAGGCTCTTGACAGTTGTTTTAATACACTTATCTTGACAGTTGGCTTTTCTTCAAGGTTGTCCTGAGATGCTTATTTTGATAGTTGTCTCAATATACTTATCGTGACAGTTGTTTTAAGATACTTATTTTGATAGTTTTCTCAATTGACCTATTGCCAAATGTCTGACACGGCACCTTTTGGCAAACTTTTCAATTATGATGTCACAATTAAATGGTCCGTCAAACTCTTGTGTGATTATGACATCACAATCAAGTAAATGTCCAAAAAGCACATGGACAGGTATGTGTCAGACACTTGGCGATAGGTCAATACACTTATCTTGATGGTTGTTTTGAGATACTTATTTTGACAGTTGTCTCAATACACTTATCTTGACAGTTGTCTCAATACATGTATATGTATCTTGACAGTTGTCTTGAGATACTTATCTTGACTTGTTGTGAGGCACTTATCTTCACAGTTGTCTTGAGACACTTGACAGTTGTCTGGAGAGACCCTTGACAATTGTCTTGAGATACTTAGCTTGACAATTGTCTCAATATACATATCTTAACAGTTGTGAAACACTTACCTTGACAGTTGTCTGAGAGCCACTTACATTGACAATTGTTTTGAGACATTTGTTTTGACAGTTGTCTTTAGATACTTATCTTGACAGTTGTCTTCAAACTCTCATGACGTCTTGATATCAGATTGGTTGCTAACTATGAACACTTAGTATTTTTTATTTTAAGGTTCTGAAATGGTTAGCAATTGCCATTAGTAGCCCAGTATGTAATTTTTTGCCTTGTACTACAATGATAACCATATTTTAACACACTAAAAATGATAATAATATACATTTTATATATACATTTTTTTTCAGTGAAAGCCACATTACCTATGTTTACTGTGATATTTTCTCGGATTCTTTTGGGTGAAAAACAAACTAAGAGTGTAGGTATAATATAGAAATTATTGATTTTCTGTTATAAGATATTATAAGATATGTCCTCCATAGTTTTACTTTGAAATGTTTTTATGAAAATTTTATATTTATGAAAAAAATCATTGATATATCTAACAAGATTAGTAACTTGTAAAAAAAATTAGTAATTTTCAGTTGAAATGATTGGTTATTTTTCTCAGAGCTTTAATATTTTGTGTGTGTGTGTCTAAACTCCAGAGTAATAACCGGTTCACAACAATGATAAGTATTTATCTGTTGGTACAGTGCATTTCTTGACCATATCTTTTGATAAGAGTAATCTGATGTTTGATATAATATGGTGTGAACAGTACTGTTACTAATTTAACATTTTTATTTGTTTTGTTCACATTTGTTTATTTTAGTCACATTTCTCTATTTCATTGGTAGTTTAGTTTTAAAGTTATTTACTTGCTATTCCAGTTATGTGTGTGTGGGTATATTTAATGTGTAACATTTATTTCTATTTTAATTACCCAGGTCTATTTCTCCATCATGCCAATTATAGGGGGAGTATTGATTGCTTCCCTGACAGAGATTTCATTTGATATGATGGGATTGCTTAGTGCACTCTTTGCAACTATGGGATTTTCTTTACAGTCCATATTTTCAAAAAAGGTAATCCAAATTATTTTATTTTTTAGAACATTTATATAATGTGTATTGAATATTCATGAGTATTATCCTTTTTAGAAATCCTTCTGATGTATCTTGATTTCCATAGCTTTTATTAGCTCACCTGAGCCAAAGGCTCAAGTGACCTATTGTGATCACTCCCCGTCCCTGGTGTCCATCTGTAAACTTTTTTATATTTTCGACTTCTTCTTTGAAACCACTGAAGGGATTTTAAAGAATCTTGACAGGAAGCAAGTGCTCAAGGTCCTTTACCAAGTTTGTAGTTTTCAGCCAGATTGGCCCAGGGGTGGATCCAGGACGGGGCAGAATAGGTCCCAAAAGGTACCCCTCTTTAAAAATCTTCTCCAGAACCGCTGCATGAATTGAAAATGGATTGTTTCTGAGTGATCTATATGGATGTATGAGTTTGTATGTTTCATAAAAATCAGAATATTAATTTATGACGCATTTTTTAGGTCTTTTCAGCCCTTGTCATTTTCAAAAATTTTTGCATGATTTCCTCAATTATCACCCCTTGCATTCACTTTGATGCATTAATTTTATATGTTTTACTTGTAATTAGGTGAAGAAATGTTTTTGTGCAAGAATTTTTCAGAAATTTATTTTTTAGAATTCTTGTAGACTGCAAAAAGAGGGGGTGGTGCATTTTCACACTATCAGCTTTTGTTTCAAAACTACTGAAGGAATTTTGACAAAACTTTGTTTTGAGGTCTTTTCAGACTTTGTCATTTTCATTAGTTTTTGCATGATTTCCGCAATTATCTCCCCTTGCATTTGCTTTGATGCATTCATTTAATTAGGTGAAGAATTTTTTTGTGCAAGAATTTTGAAGAAATTTAATTTCTAGAATTTTTTATGAATTTTTGAACATTGCAAAAAAAAAAAAGGTGGGGGGGGGGGGGGTGCATTGTTTCTTGGCCAGATCAGCCTACATGTATATATTTTTCTTGGTCTTCTTTCCACATTTGTAGATAGTTCTCAGGTGAGCGATTGAGGCCCTCTTGGGCCTCATGTTTTAAAAACCACCTGATTTCCTTCCATCTTGGAAAAGAAGTGACAATCCCTGAAAGAAGATGGGCTCATCAGGAGTGAATGAGTCAACTGGAGTTTACAATTTTGTACAGTTGTTGAAATTAACGAAATGTTGTATTTAGACCATATTTAAAACAGTATTTGACCGATTTACCCTGACTACTTGTTTTACAAGTGGATTGGGTGTTGGGCATTTTAATGGTTAATGTTTTTTAAGTAATTATGCAGATTCTGAATTTGTTTTTACAAGAGTGCCAGATTGTAGGTAAGATTGCTAATATTGTAATTTTTTCTACCGATTGATGTCATAATTTTTTTAAGTCTTTTAATTTCAGTGTTTAAAAGAAACTGGAATACATCATTTAAGATTGTTGGTACTACTGAGTCAGATAGCAACTGTGTGTTTTTTACCAGTTTGGTTTTTGTTTGACTTCAGATCAATTCTACAGAGTGATGCATTTGTAAGTAAATACATATAGGTAGGTAATGTCTGGGTATTTGTCATAAACACTATACAAAGTGAATAACATTTCATCATCCTAGACTGAAGTTGTTTAAGAGTCTTACAAGGGGAAGAATAAAAATTGAACTCCCAGCTTATTAGTGACTATTATTTTAAGTACTTATTTTAAGAAGTGATAGTCAGAAACTCAAAACAAAGGTCATATGTCACTAAGTGGCAGAAATATACCAAGCGTGCAATATATTTGATACAGATACACGTATAATGTAGATTGAGTGTTCAAATATTGCTCTCCCTTGTTTTCAGAGTTATACCCTGTTGTTATACATTCTATAAGAGCTCTATCTCTTCATAGCATTCTTTGTATAAGCTCTATTTCTTCATAGCATTCTTTGTATAAGCTTTTGCTCTTCATACCATACTTTATATGAGCTTTATCTCTTCATACCATTCTTTATATGAGCTCTTGCTCTTCAAAGCATTCTTTATATGTGATCTATCTCTTCATACCATTCTTTATATGAGCTCTTGCTTTTCAAAGCATTCTTTATATGAGATCTATCTCTTCATAGCATTCTTTATATGAGATCTTGCTCTTCATACCATTCTTTATATGAGCTCTATCTCTTCATAGCATTCTTTATATGAGCTTTATCTCGTCATACCATTCTTTATGTGATCTCTATCTTTTCATAGCATTCTTTGTATGAGCTTTATCTCTTCATACCATTCTTTATATGAGCTCTATCTCTTCATAGCATTCTTTGTTTGAGCTCTTGCTCTCCATACCATTCTTTATATGAGCTCTATCTTTTCATAGCATTCTTTGTATGAGCTTTTTCTCTTCATAGCATTCTTTATATGAACTCTATCTCTTCATAGCATTCTTTGTATGAGCTTTATCTCTTCATAGCATTCTTTATATGAGCTCTGTCTCTTCATAGCATTCTTTATATGAGCTATATCTCTTCATAGCATTCTTTGTATGAGCTTTTTCTCTTCATAGCATTCTTTATATGAGCTCTATCTCTTCATAGCATTCTTTGTATGAGCTTTATCTCTTCATACCATTTTTTATATGAGCTCTATCTCTTCATAGCATTCTTTGTTTGAGCTCTTGCTCTTCATAGCATTCTTTGTTTGAGCTCTTGCTCTTCATAGCATGGTATTCCATGTATAGCGGGGACAAAAATTCTTCAAATTCATTTGTCTTTATATTGAATGTATTATGGTATTGCGATGTCCATCCCTCTGTCTGTCCACTTGTCTGACCCATGCCATTTTTTTGTCCAGAGCTCACCACAAAAGAGAATGTTTTTAATTTCTGTTGTTCTCAATGAGGCTTTGTGTCATGACTATCACTCAAGGTCATACCTCAAATGTCAAGGTCACCGTGGCAGTCTTTTAGATATTTTTGTCTGCAGCATATCTTGCACACCACAAAAGGGAATGTTTTCAAACTTCACACAACAGTTGTTTTCAATCAGGTGGTCAAGGTCATATCTCAAATATCCGGGTTAGAAATTCTTGAAAGTCCACTGTCTTCATATTTCTTTACAAATGCCAACATTTCCATCATATAGAAAACTTTTCATAATTTATTCGTGACTGTCATATCATGTACAGTTTACCTCTTGTTCAGTCTTAATGAATTACTAATTCACATGAACCTTTTTTTCTGACAGATGAATAACCAAATGTACAGACCATTGATGCTGTTGTTTTTTGATGGGATATTCTACATGCTCCACAATATTTTTGCATTTACTGTGATAGCTATGGTTGTCCCCCTTAGTTACTCAGTGGCAAATGCTATGAAGAGGATTGTAATAATCGGTGCTTCCCTGGCCATGTTGAGAAATCCTGTTACTGCCATGAATATAATAGGCATGGTCATAGCTGTGTGTGGTGTTTTATGTTATAATAAGGTAATTTGGTTTTCATTATATTGTAACACTTTTATAGATAAATGGACTTTTGCTTAATATTATTACCATTCAATGAGAAATGCCTCATAGATACAGTTCTCCCCTGATACATCACCCCCTGTTATAACGCCAAACCTGCATAACCCCACTATTTCTTGAAGAACAAATTTCCTTCCATATAATTCCCCCGTTATAATACCAAAACCTGCATACAGCCATCCGCAACTGGATCTCCAGTACAAATGGTCATTTATGCATGTTAAATTCCTTGACTGTATTACCAGACCAGGTGAATAAATAGGTGTTGGAAAAACTGTTAGCCAACGGTCACAAGTCTACTTCATATTACGACCTCAAAGGGAGATAACTGAAACAATGAGTGTCACAATTTTAAAATCTTGCTTTCGTTATAGTTGGAAAAAAATGTGTGTTTACGAAGCAATTATCACACCTCAAGAAATCATAATTAGTAGATAGATTAACCAAAACACTTTGTATTACCGGCCTGTCAAAGATTTATTTCAAACAGAACGGTGAAAGTTAACACTAGAAATGTTTCCAGGTTAATGCTAGAAATGGATCCAGATTTTCTGGTCATCGAACATGTACATACAATGCATATTTTGGACAGTTTAATTTAGGCCAAATTAAATAAGTGGCCAAAATATCCCAATTTATGGTAGCCAGTTGTAACCAGTATATGATATACATGTACAGCAAAGATTAAAGACATGGAAACAACCACACTTCAGCTAGACTAGTAAAATTTCCAGAAAAAGGTTTCCCTAAAAATCGAAGAGCATTTCTTAGTAAAAGTGAGGAACATGACTTTCCTTAATGATTTTAGTGTGCTGAATATGAATATTCATGTTCCAAATTTGAGTTTTTGACAGTCTAATTAGCATGAATACAAAACAATTTTTGGGCCTATAAATGTATTACAGACATATAGGAAGTTGACTCCAATAAATCCAAAAATTATGCCATTATGTCCCTGTGTCGTCATTTCAAAGATGACTTGATGTCTTTTCCATATGGTGTGTGTGTCTACTGTCTACGAATTCATCCATTATATGTATTATGCGACTAGTGATTCATTTCAATCTGACAATGTGTGTTGATGAAGGGCATTTATCTAGATGACGTCATAGTCATAAGCCATCATTGTATCATACTTAGCTGTCTTTCTAATTGTGTGTTCACCGGATATACTGCTCGGCTGTGTAAGCTGTTTCTGTATGAAATTTTATGACATGAACGATGTCTTTGCATCGTGACTGAAAAATGGAATCCACCGTCGTTAGTCCTTGTTTTCTGTCACAGTGACTAATAACAGTAGATTCCATTATTAGTCATTGTTTCTGATTTTGTCCTGATTTTGACAACTTTTAGAACACTAGAAAGGAGAATCCTGTTCCCAGAGTATATGTAACTTAGGTGGTGTTAACCGTCAGTCACTGAAAAAAGGTGGTAAATTTGTTGACTGCAACAAATGAATCTTTTGCCAAGAACCCATAACAAAAACACAACTAATCTCTGTTATGACAACACAAATGAGTTAATAAATTATTCAAGCTTCTAATCATGATTGATGTACGATTGGATGAAGTGATTGACTTAATTGTAGCATAAGCTAAATATCAGCTGCATTTACAAGAGCCACTACTAAAACAAAACAGGAATCTGAGGTACAATGAACTTTTGCTGAAGAATCATCAATAACAATTAAACAACCATACCATAGTGGCCACACAACATTAACGGAAAATCTGCAAGTACAACTGGTTAACAGGTTTGCTTACTTCCAACCTATAGATTGTTTTCCATCAGAAAGGAAAACTGTCGTCATGAAATGAATCATTACTGTCGCATATTGTATTTGATCAATGCATTCGTAGACAGTAGACACACATACCCTATAGAAAAGGACATAAGATCAATATGGCGCCATCTTTGATATGACATCACAAGTACATAATGGCATCATTTTTGGATTTACTGGGGGTCGATTCCTTTATGTCTATAATACATTAATAGTCCCAAAAATTGATAGTTAATGAGATATTTGACAGTCTAGCAGTTGTTGGCAGTCATTTTGTATTTATGCTAATTGAACAGTCAAATATTCTAATTTCGGCTTGGGAACATAGAAATTCATATTCAGCACACCAAAGTCATTAGGAAAAGTCATGAAATGCCTCTTACATTCTCATTTAATGGAATTGTGGTTAATCTCAGCCGAAAATAGTAAACTTCAATATATTGCCAAACCATTAATACTGCCAGAAATAAGGAAAACAAAAGGTGGTGAATTGTATTTTAGTACTCAAGACTTGTGATCTAGGGATGTGTGTTTTTCTCTGTATGAGTTCCTTTAAGTTTTGAATCAACACCTGACAGAATCTCAATATTGGCCAAAGTTAAGTGCATATTGTATATTATAATTATCATATAACTAGGAATGTATATGTATATCAATGTAATGTCTAAATATAAGTGAAAATCTGTGCCAAAACAATACACATGGATTGATAGTCTACCCATGTGCATGAAGACTCAGCATTTCTATTTGATTTGTACCTTGTGTCATTTGTGATTAATGAACACATCTTGTTTTATTTCAAATCTAAAATATATATTAGTTGTATAGTTTGTTATATTTTCTTGTGCATTCACAGCAACAAATGCTGATTTACATCCATTCATTTTTATATGAAACAGATTGGAGAAAAATAATTCATTTTAACTACATATTGAACTGTTACTTTAATTTTAAAGGCAAAGTATGACCAGAATAAAGCTAGAAGAAGAGCAGAGATACTACCTTATGTTCACAGTGAGACCAATCTGACAGCTCATTTATTCAAGAAAGGTCTACCTCATTCCAAAACAGAAGCAAATCTACTTAATCGGAATGGTATGATACATCCACAGGATCATATTTTATTACAGAATGATATCAATGTAGATCACTTCACGATATTACCTCCTGCTCAACTGCCAAAACAGCGGGGACAGGTTATAATCACCAGGAATATTGACAGTATGGCCAATCTACACTCAAGATCTTCACATAGAATATTTGATATTTAGTTTGATTTCATTTGATAAACTAAGTCATTAGCTGTAGTTGGGAGTATGAATTTAAAACATTTCCCACCGTCTGATATTACATGTAGTACAATATGCTCAAAGCATCATTGTTTTTATTTAAATTCTGTAATTACATATCAGCCAATAAAATTATGCTGTTGTTAGAAAAGGAATGCTAGACCAGATGTAAATAAATTTATTCATGGTAGTAGGCATAATTTTGTAGGCATAAGTGTTTATAATTTAAAACCAATAATGGTACAGCTTTATCATCTTCAGGTTATAAAGTGGACAATACCAATAGATGCTACCATATGTCATATATATTTTGGTCATTATGGTCATGAAACATCACCAACAGTCATAGTCATCAAAATCATCATCAAAAATATCATCAGCACCATTATCACCACCACCATCATCATTATCATCATCATTAATTTTGCCTTTTTTATTTTGAATCATTTTTCAAACATTTCCATTGATATTTTAATGTATTTATGTTTTTATAGGAGTGTAGAAAGAACTATTTTGATGATTTGTTGTAATTGTGCTCACCTAAGACAAATTTGGTCAAGCAGTTGCTATAAATAAACATTTTGAATTGATTCAAAACATTGATTGAATACATCATGTAATACAGTAACAAAAACAAAACATTTTATTCAGTGATGAATAAACTGTAGCGAGATCAAAAATAGACTCACTCTTGTTTTCTTCAGTGAGTGTTCACACAATACTTACTTTCGTCTAAATTCAAAAGGATTTACTTTTTCTGACCCTGAATACACAAAATCTAGACTTCATTAGATGCTGGGATGATGCTTTGTTTACAGAAATGACTTTATTTGTAGTGCGCGCAGTTACAACAAGCAGCTGTTGATAGGATGTAGAATTGACATTTGAGTAATATGAACAGATATTGAGGAGTTACAAAACAAAACTTTATTTGTATTTTAGATGTAGAATTACTAAAAGACAGATATTGTGTGCAGGCATCAAGGCAACATTTAAATAATAAGATGTACATGTCATGTAGATTTGAATTAATGTGCTATGTTAAACTTCAAATAAATGTACATGTATGTATGTGTAAAGTGTTAAGTTTTACCTAGTGCCAAATGTTACTATAAATGGTATTATTCTCTTTACATAGAAACAGACAATACATATGGCCTCAGTCGGTAATCATATATTCAATGATACAGTCAATAATCATGTATTCCATGACAGTGAAACTGTCGTAAAAGACCACTCACATTAATAGGTTGCTTAGGATTGAGTTAAGTAATTCTGTATACATAACCTGTTCTGAGAGACTGTTTCTGAAGATCACCATACAGTGGTACAGATGATGGTCTCTGTTTGGACTGTTTTCACTGTATTTTGTGACATATACAAATTCTCATAATAATATGAATGCAGTGGTTGAGTTATAAAGTAAATGGCCAGTAATAATATTAGGTATTTAGTTGAACCAATAAACTAAGCTATTCATTTAGATGATAATTTAGAAGGTTTGATATTTTTGTTTTGTTCCTCTAATGTAGATACACAAAATTAATTGAATTATAAACTGTGATTGCAGTGAATAATTTATATGGATGCTTATTTCACTTGGGTTTTAGTGTGGGTCTACATACATTGTCTGGTCAATATTTGTATTAAAAAAAATACTGTAGGACTTGAGGTGAATCTGTGCAAAGTTTTCTCAATGAGGGTGCAATATGTATAGAACCATTTAATTTTTTACATTTTGATATGCCAACTTAAGTGTAGACAAATATTTATAAACCATTTGATAATTTCTTGGTTTGTTTATTAAGTTTGTTATTGGTACACATTGGTCATGGTACATTTTACTCTTAGTCATTCAAAGTACTGAAACGAGGTGATGAATAATACAGCTTTGATTATGTAATGCCTGTAAGATCTGCTAAAGGTGTCTTGATCTGGAATACACAGAGAAATACGTGTCATCATGTATAATCTATGTTGGTCAACCTATGTAATGCCTGTAAGATCTGCTAAAGGTGTCTTGATCTGGAATACACATAGAAATATGTCGCATCATGTGTCAATCACAAGCATTATTTTCTGACTCACTGTATTTCAACATTATCCATTGTGTTGTTGTGTGTCAGCATTTATAATCTAAATGACCAGTGCAAGTAGTTGCATAATTAGGCTATGACACACGTAGATCTATGTAAAGATTCCACTTGTAAACAACAATCTGGCACATATGAATTTATAATTATGTTTCACTGATGTCTAAAAAACACAATCTCAGGAAATATTTTCTTTGATATTTCTTTCCATTTAATCATTTGATTGTCTTCATTAATAGTCTTCCTAATCAAATTAATTCCACAATTTTTATAAATTAAAAAACTATATTTTTTGGAAGCAGCTGGGTATCGTTTCATAAAAAGTCGTAAATCAGGAAAAAATTTGTAAACCCAATACTACGATTACAGACCGTTTCATAAACATTTCCAATTATTGATTTACGACAAAATTTAGTCGGTAATTTCCGACTGGGTTTAGGCAGTCATAAATACTTCTTGTTTTCAACAAGATCTTATAATATTTTGAGAAATTGTTTGAAATGTGTTTGAAATTATTGCAATTGATGAGTTAGAGTGAAATAAGACTGGTAGGAGACCCAGCGTCTTCCAATACAGACATACCACTTACCTCCCTTTGATCGTATGGAATAAAGGACTGTATCATGGATCACACTCATCGTGTTCCGGAATTATATATTTCAAGATAAAGTACTGAATCATGCCCTTTTACCTAAAAGACAGACATCATTATTGACTCTCCTACAATTCATTCCACCTTTAATAAAAATGTTTTTAACCGTTATATTCCACAAACTAAATAATCGGCAGTCTTCAGAAATTTGCGTTATGAAACGGTCATAAACATTGTCGGTGAATCTTTTATGAAACAATGTCCTGAATTCTATTTCTTTAATTAGCGGTGAATTGTCCAGACAGAATTTTGGGAACTCTTCGAGATCATCAATAACAAACACATGCACATATGTGCGATAGAAATAGTTATCGTAGGAATACCTTAATCGTCTATATATTTATATTATCGATTTTATCTTTTGTACCATTTTTCATAAAACATAATTGATAAACTTAGAGTCTTTTTCTAATCTGCAAAGATTTATCTTTAGAAGAAAACATTGCATTCTCTTGTGAACTCGTGAACTCTTTTTTAAGCGTATGGATAAAAGTAAACAAATCAAGGATAACAAATCTCCAGCCAGAATTTGCAGTTTATCACAGGTATATTTTGTATCAGATTTAAGTGGGTTCAAGTTCTCTTTCATGTTCTGATGAGAGATAGTTCATAGTATTTGTTTTATTAAAATAAAACTGATATTTAAAATTGTAGTTATTCGGTTGTCAGCCATCTTGAATTTCATACCAACTAAACTCTGTGACTTACGTCGCCATAAAATGGTAGTGATTATTCCTTCACCAAGTGGATTACATACAAAGTTACAGTTCTGTTAGATGAGACTAAATCCTAGGTCCTGTGTCATGTCAAGCATGGCACATAAAAGATCCCTCACTACATTAGTATCAACCCATAACACTAGTCCAGATTTGTTGCACTTCACCTAATGCTAGTAACGTCTCTATATAGGTGAAAATTTTTGACGGCATGTAAAACAACAATAAAAATTTCTTGTTCCTAAAACTGTCATCAGTTGCTACAAACAAATAACCAGTTTTGTTTGTCTACTACTTTAGTGTTAATCTTATGGAAATTGATCTTATATTCCTGCAGAGTCTGAGCATGGGTGTGTGTTGAAAGACACTTCTCAATTATAAAATTTGGAGTCCATTGTTGGAATGAGATTAATGATAAATAATGTAGGAAGATATTTCACGTTTGTGTGTTGAAATGTAATTATATTATACAGTTACTTTATACAGTTATACACAGTATATTTAAGGTAGTGCATCTGTATAGAGTAGGATATAAATGATATTATAGAGTGACTTCTCCATTTAGAAAAAAAAAAGAAACATGGAGTGACTTTTGTATTAAACAAAAAAGATATTTCAGTATAGAGCAGAATTTTATTTATATATTGTCTGTACAGATTAGAATGTTAATGCTCAGCCAGTGTACATTATGGTGTTTCATGTTTAGTTTGGAGACTATACGGTCATTATACAAAGTCGAGCATAACTGCAATGCACAGAATTGTAAGATGTTTTATGTTTATTTTGGAGACTGCTGTCATTATACAAAGCCGAGCATTATGCAAAAGAATTATACAATGTTTCATGTTTAGTTTGAATATGGTACTATTATCATATGAAGCTGAGAGTAACTTCAGTGCACAGAATTGTACAGTGTTCCATATTTAGTGTTGATGTAACTGTTATTTATATAATATTTCAGAAAACATATAGTTATTATATCTCTTGTTCTACTGCAGGTGAGTCATACATTCCGTGATGGTGTTATTGTTGAGGTATATCTCACTGTACTCTTTCCCCAGAATTGGTCACTGAAACTGCATCCCTGGAATTCAGTTTGCTTCATTTTCATTTCATTATTAGTCATCCTTGAATATTGGTGGAATTGTTATTTTTTTCTTTGAATTCTTCTTTTTTATTCATTTGTAATTCTATGGAAATTGATTTTATTAAATCATTTCTGTCAGAAATATCTTCAATAAAAACCTTGAACTCCTCATTAAACCTCACATATTGTCATATATTGGGTTTGAAGTACACATCTGTTGAAGTTAAAGGGGATCAGACTGAAGGAATGTGGTTGAATATAATAAACTGCATATTCCTTGTTTTCATATTATTTGATTTTATGTGTATATATATATATATATATATATATATATATATATATATATATATATATAATTGTCAAATTTTGTATTTACAACAATTGAACAAAATTTCTGAATTCAACTGGTACCCAAAATGATAGGGTAAAATTAAAATTTCAAATAAGCTATACATTCATATTATTTAATTTACCATCTATTTATTTTCATTTAAAGATTTCAGCTAATACTGTATGTGTATTTAAGTTAGCACACTCATATTTTACCGCTCTAAGGGAGCATGGACATATTAGCGCAATCTTAAATCGCGCAAGTAATTTCAGTATTTTTTCTGTGTATACTTTTAAAAAGTTTCTCTTTTATAATAGATATTCAGGTATGCTTTTTTAAGGTAATCATTATTCAATCTCTTGTTTTGGTTTTATCCTGTTTATCAAATTTTATCATCTTATTTGTTGTAATCTGCATGTTAGCGTGTCATCATTTTTATTTACATTAAATAAAGGATTGAAGGATAAGTACATGTATGTAAGTTTATATATCAACTATATCTTTGAAAATGTACATAGATTAAACTTTGGTATTATCTAATTGGCTTGTGTAAGGTAATTAGTGGATTAATTGAATATGTATGGTACAACTAATGCAGGTCTAAAGAGTTATCATGTTTATAATATATATTTAAATATCATCTGTGGTGTTGTATCAATTTAGTCTAAAAATGTGCTTTTTAAATCAACAAAGATGAATTCAATTGCATTTGAATTCTCATTTTATGTTAGGTATTGATATATTTTGTGCTGAATTTTGTTATTCCAGGTCGTGTGAAAATTGAGTGTATTAAAAGTCAGCAGTATGTGTCACAAATAGACAGTCTCAATTGAAAAGATGTACTCATCTCAATATCTGAAGGTTCACATCATTTGATATATCCATCTCAATATTTCACTATATCAATTAGATATGTGTAACCATAGAATTCTACAGAATGGACAGAGAACTGTAAAGACAAGTGCTTAGTAAAATCATAAATGATATACGTGTATATTGCATTTTTTTTTAAATCATTTGACATTTGGTCTTCCATCTTTCTCAACATTTTTCATCTGTCAATAACTGAAAAATGTAGTGTCAGATGAGTTGTCAACATTTTCATTTTTTGATCAATGTGCAGCTTACATATGTAAATTAGCATTAATATATCATACAAAACGTTAGGGATGAATTTTTCCGTTGTGAAATAGCATTTGTAGTGATATTTTGTCAAATGATGATCCATAAATCAGCTCTTCAGTTACAAAATACTGTTATATTGTAATTGTCAGTTTTCTTCATTTTGTGATTGTTGAAACATTGGTAGACATGTTACATAATCTTTTGTAACAGGTGATCATGAGTGTACATTAAGTGTTCTATTTTATAAACATAAACCTTTGACTAGAGTATTAGTGTGTACATGCTCAAGATAAAACATTTATTAAGATTTGAGTGTTGTATTTAAGAAGTGAACAAATCTGCAACTGAGTATTATCAACACTCAATCGACTTGTTTGTCTAATGGTAACATCTTGCATTGTTATATAGATATATTTTAAGGGTTTAATTAATACAATTATTTTTTTTTCTATTTTAGTTATATCATTACATTGAATATATCATAACAAAGGCCAAACAGTTGGAATGACACCAAAAAGTTTTGAATGTTATCATGTTTTTTTGCAATAGTGTGTTCAATGCCATAGGTAAATTTGCCATATGCAAGATATTGTATACCTGAATGGTATGAATGTGTGCTAGGTAAATCCAATGATGTGTGCTAGGTAAATCCAATGATGTGTGCTAGGTAAATTGTATGATGTGTGTTAGTTAAAATCTTTTTTGTATGTTAAGGTATTATGCAAAACAAAAAACAAACTTTATATATTAAGATGTTTCCAGATGTTTATAAACATATGGAAACAACTGAATAATTCTGTATTGTTTATTACATATCATGCAGTGTACTTATTAACAATGCGCATCAGACTTACATCAGATGTGATGGTAATGGAAACTTGTACATGTATATTGCTATTTAAGTCCAAACTACATAAAGTTTGTAAACGTATGGAAACAACTGAATAAATCAATTCTGTATTTTGTTCTACAGTACATGTACATTTAATGTAGTCCAATACTTATTTTGCTCTTATGACTATTATATTATTTTACGCTGGTATGTTTTATATCATTTTAAACACTTGGTGTTAAACTGTTATGACAGTTCATTATTTGTATTGAATTTTCTTCATTTTTTTTTCATTTTCCAAACTAAGCCATTTTACTGGTTTAATGTCAATTTCAAAGATGAACGGTTGGAAGGGGGTATTTTATTTGGCTGAGAATGCGTTGATCTTCATGCACATGTCATAAATATTAAATAAATGAATATTATTATATATCATCACCAAATCCCAATGGCATACCATTGTCATATTTCGAAGAATGTCATTTGCCATTGTATTTTTATGGGTGACAAAACTGGTAGAAGTATAGGACCCAATCTAATTAAAGACCGATCACCTCATTGCTCCTGTTTTTAGCCCACCATCAACAGATGGTGGGCTATTCATATGGACCTGGATCTGTGGTCTGTCGTCCGTCCATCCTGAACAATTCTCGTTACCGCTATTTCTCAGAAATGACTGAAGGGGTCTCCTAGAAATTTAACATGAAGGTTTCACTTGGGGTCTAGTTGTGCTTATTTACATTTTCAGAGAGATCGGATTCCAACATGGCCTACAGGGGGCCATCTTAGATTTTTTCACCAAAAGAAGATTGTTACCACTATTTCTCATAAAGTACTGAAGGGATTTACTTAAAATTTGATATGAAGGTTCTCCTTGAGGTTAAGTTGTGCATATTACATTTTCAAAAGGATCAGAATCCAACATTGCCGACAGGCGGCCATCTTGGATTTTGACAAAAGGAAGATTGTTATTGCTATTTCTCAAAAAGAACTGAAGGGATATCCTTGAAATTGAACGTTAAGGTTCCCCGTGGGGTCTAGTTGTGCATATGACATTTTCAGAGAAATTGGATTCCAACATGGCTGACAGGTGGCCGTCTTGGATTTTGACAATAGAAGTATGTATTTCTTAGAATGTACTGAAGGAATCCTTTTGAAATTGATTATGGAGGTTATCCCTGAGGTCTAAATGCGTGTATTACAATTTCAGAGAGATCAAATCCAAGATGGACACTGTCGGCCATGTTGAATTCCCTTCTCTCTTAAAATGTAATATGTTCAGTTCAAGTTCAGTTTCATTATAATGTTGTGGAAAAAGTATTTTATAGAAATATGGATTTAAGTTCAAATTCAATGTTGAGACACAAAATAAGAGAAAAGAACGGTCATAGATCAGACATACAACATTCCATGGTGGGCGCCAAGATCCCTCTGAGATCTCATTTCTGATATGCTGTGTAGAGGATCTAATTAAACCCGCTATGGGGGTCACATGTGAGTACCTCACAGATGTGTCATGTTCACCTAATGAGAATGCAGATTATGTGATCTTAAAAGTTTATTGAATGGTAAAGGAATGTAAAAATTATAATCATTCTAAACAATACTGAACACACACAATCCAGAAGTAGAGAATTCCTTTCATAACCTTGGATAGGATCTAATCAGCAAAGATGCCTCAGATTTTGCAGACTGTCGATTTTTTGTTATAAAAATGAGTTACATCACTTAACCATATTGGATAAACTTTCATGATCTTATTTGTAGTATTTTCATTGGTCAAGCGGTGTATGTATATGAGAAGTCACTCGCATGTGACCGCATAGCAGGTTTGTCAGATCCTCCCAAGAACATACCAGAAAATGGGATGAATTTGAGATAAATAGATACACTGTATTTTGGAATGAATCATTTGAGTGACAATATTGACTACAACTAAGTAGCATTTATTCTCATTTCTAAGAGTTTTATATGAAATGTTTATTTCATGATAATTCTTATACCCAGATGGAGCTGTGTTTCCCATTCTAATGTCTTGATCGTTTTACTGCAATAATATTTTTTTGGTATGTTTCCCATTATACCTTTGGTATTATGTTTATAATATTTACCATCTAACTATTTAACAACTGCCTTCACTTGACCTCTTTGAATTTCTCGTGTTCAAAGTTTTATTTTTGCAACAGTTGGACATGAAATCCCACTGATTTCATTCAGGCGTGTATTTTAATGCATATATATTTTCAGAAATAAAATGAAAAATAATTCTTAAGTACTCAGGTGTTCAGGAAAAGTCATGTATGAGTATTTTAAATGACTTTTTGTGTGGATGTGTAATGTAAAAGTGGCAGGTCATAGGTAATAATCTGAATCAGGATTATGGGACATTTGTTTTTATACCACATGCTCCGTAATTTAAATGTGATTGTTTACATAAATGTGTTTGTTGACATGATATATGTTATAGATATGTGAGAGTGATGGTTGTATCTGTGCATTAACCTTATTGTTTGAACGTGCTGAACCTGAACTACAAAGAAAACGTGATTTGAGATGAATGTTGACATCATTAATGGTGAGTGATTCATGTGTTATTAAATATGCCTGTAAAATGCACTTATAAATGCAATACTTTTCATTGATTCTTGCTTTGAACCATAATTATGTTTTGTAAAGCATGTTTTCACTTGAAGCAAGTTAGATAGTTTAAGGTAATGAATGGGTAGTGTGTATTGAATGTTTTATCGTAGAAAGGACAGACTGTTATAACCGTTTTGTCATATAATTTTATTCTTACGAAAACTCTTTATTGTTAATTTGTTTTTAAAGGTTTTTGGTATATTTTATGATGGATCTGGTTGTCCATCATTTGTTAATAAATGATGTAAGTACATAGATGTCTTCAGTTTTATTAATGTTACTGTATTTATCTAACATAAGATGCCGTAACTGTTTGCCACCTTTAAAGAATACCTGTATATGAGTATTGACAACGCCCAAGACTCCCTGTTAACTTTCCAGTTAAAGGGGCATTAGCTGTGTTTGCCATAATAAGATATTGTATTTTTTACTACTTTTACTATTTGAACTTGATGTAAAGTAAAAATTAAGAAGTACCCATCAATAATCGAACTCAAGTCCATTAGAACACGATGAATTAGATGTGCAATGGTCTCAACATGAAGAACAATTGCGAATCCCAAAACGGGATAGGACCAGGTGTCCGGAAGGAGTCGGCATCAAATAAGAGCTATACACATGCATAAAAATTCTTATATTCCTAAATATTTTGCGAAAATAAGGTCAGGTCCAGTGTGGTATTCCTATATTAATAGTAAGATTGAGTTAATTGCAAGTGAAAAAGTGACAAACCCAGGTTTTGCAAGTAATTTTCACAAACTATATAGGAATTTAAGACTTTTTATGCCTGTTTTTATCTCTTGTGTTGTTGTATAGAAATAGGAGTAGGAAAAGGCTGGACATTGTTTTGAAAAAACAACACAGCTAATGCCCCGTTAAAATTACATAGATCATTTCTTTGTCCCTCCGACTTTCCAGATTTAAGTCATGTGTAACCACACAAATTAAAGTTACTTGTAGTTCATTTTCAGAGATGCTGTCTGATATCGTCTCCTCATATGAGAGAAAAATAAAATTATAAATCAAGGTCTGGTCACTAGAGGTTGCATTCAGAATTCTGCCAATGGTAATTTTGGTACCAACCAGTGGTTACCATCGGCTGCCAACCAATGAATACCGATGACTACCAATGTTATCATTGTTACCAATTAAACGATGACTGGTAACAGTTGGCAAATAGATATAGTATTTCCGGATATAGAAATTGATGCATCTTAATATCTTATATGATTGTTATCTATTATTATTCGTTTTACCTCGAAAGATTAAAGAATACATATTTTTGTAGGCATTTGCTGTGTTTACCAAAAATTGATTCGATTTTTTTCAACTTTTGCTACTTCTGCTTGATATGCAATAACAAACAAGAGTTAAACACAGGCATTAACAATCTTATTTTCCTACTTATGTCAGATCCAGTGTTGTATGCATATACACATAGTAAGGTTGAATCAATTAATTCAAGTGAATAATTGCCAAACTGGGTTTCTCAAGCAATTTTCACAAAATACATCATGTATATAGGAATTTTAAAAAATTTACCCCTGTATATATATCTTTTTTTTTGTTATGTTATATCAATCTAAGTAGTAAAAAAGGAAAAATATGTTTGAAAAAAACACAGCTCATGCCCCTTTAAAGTCGTCCAAGGCGATTTATTATTATTTACGTTCATAAGTAATCGAGTGTGTATATTCTATTCCGTCTCCGGTTCTTGATACAGAAAAACGATCCCACCAGTGTTGTGGTTATGCTTAATAAAAGGAAATTTTTACAACTAAAATATGTCATTGCCTACCATAGTAAAGTTATCAAATTATTATTCAACACTGGTTTGCGTTAAAAGAAGTATAAATTTCTTACCATTTATTGTAAGTTTCAACTGGGAACTTTTTTTTTTGGACTCCTGTGTTGGCCACTGCCATGTTGATAACGTAGTTTCTACACTTACCAATCCTACCCAAGGACACAGGAACACTGTTCTTGTGTAAAAAAGCTAGCCCAAACGCGAAGATCATCGACCTGCAACACTGCTCTCGGTACGAATTTTCACACCATCTTTTAAGAAGGAGCGAGAAGAAAAAACATGGCGAACTAATAATGTTACAGTTATTGATCACCCTCCCATCCGACTTCATTTTTTGTTTTCCATCGTATTCTCGGTTGTTGGACGAGATTGGATGAGAATTATGTTCTTGCACTACCCTAGATGCACCAAATTGTTTCCGCCCTAGGTGTAGATTGTCTATAGGTTTGGTCACCAACGCGGGAAATTGTAAAAGACGTCGGTATCAGATGATCACCAGTTTCTACCGTTGGTAACTATTTGCAACCGCTGGTTACTATTGGGTACAAATATCACCATTTGAATCCATGTATCAGTTCCCGTTTATCCGTCTATAACTAGAGGAGTGTTGCCTACCTATCTACAGCAATTTCAGCAATAACAATATGTCATTTTTGTAGAAGGGGGTTGTGTAGTGCTGCTGCATAAACATTGCAACGTCTTTTAAGAGCAAAACTGATGTATTAGGTTTCCTGTACAATAATGCCTTCCTAACATAATTGAATGTGTATATACTTTTATATCAATCCATTTGTATCACAAACATTTCAACCTATGACAATTTAACAAATATAATGGTCAAAGGAGACCAATTTGAAAATGATTTTAATCTATCGCAGTCTTTTCTTGGTAACCGAGGAATTGTTTTGATATATATAAATGTTCATGTATGGTATTGTAGAAATGTCGGTGTCATACTGAAGAGTTATCCCGCTTTATTCGGTATGAGTGATTTGGTTTTCTAGGACTTTAAGACGGTGTTTTAATTTTTTGTGTGTGTTAGATAGGTCAATTATTCTTTTAATTGCACAGAATACAAAATCGTAATACGGCATAGTGATCATTTGTTGTATGTAAGAACACGCTATGTAAAAGAAGAAGAGCTATTATTATACCGATCGTATATCCACATTTGTATAGAATACAATATCGTAATACGGCATAGTGATAATTTGGTATATTTAAGAACACCCTATTTAAAAGAAGATGAGCCATTATTTTTCCTATTTCGCATAACCGATCATTATCCACACTTGTTTCTGTCGCAAACTCATTTAAAGTACAAAATATAGTTATAACACAATGCAATACACTGATTTCGTTATCATATAACTAATAGTGATCCCGATTTTTTCTTCTTTTTTTTTAAGAAAAAAAAACCAAACTTTTTATAGCAAGATCAGTTGTTATTTTTTCCATTCCATATAACTTTTTTTGAGTTAATGGTACATTAATTCTGTTATGTCTACAGTCTCCCCGTCACAAACTGAAAGCACATTTTCAGAAAGAGGTTACTACTTATAATAACGGGAAATTGCAAATTTATGTGAAAATTATCACAAAATTTTTTTTTTTAAAGGTTTCTTTAATATGTAAACATCCGAGTTTTGAATTTAAAAAAAGATCAGTTCGTTTAAAAACGTACAAACATACGCCTGGATAAATTTCCCTATAATCTGATACACAAATATCCTTTTAAGTATTGTGATATTTCTTACTTGTTTTAAAGTGTTCATACCTTCAATTAAATGGGCATTATGAGTGGTAACCAAAAATATATTTTGATTTTATCTACTTTTATTACTTTTTCTTGATGTACAATAACAAATAAGAACTATACACAAGTATAAAAAACCTTGGATTCCTATATATATTCTGAAAATAAGGTCAGGTGCAGTGTGTTATTTATATACAAATAGTAAGGTTGAGTGAATCAGTTGCAACTGAAAAGTGCCAAACCTGGATTTCTGAAGCAATTATAACTGGTACGGTTCGTCGGTTACATGTAGGGAATTAATTCACAACTCGCTTGGTATCCATTTTTAATATTTTAAATTATGTACACAACATCACACTCTGAAGTCTGAATCTGAACTGTTCCCAGATTATATATCCTATACAAAACTTATGTTCAGGTATGTAAACAATGCTCAAATTTTCCGAATAATAGTTCAATTAAGATAATCCCCATTGTAAACAATTGCCATGTAATTTATTTGATGTTCCGAAAGTAAATTATGTCAACCAGAAGTTGACATATAAGATTTACTTTTTATCACCTAGCGATTTGAGGTATTTATGTCTAAAGTCGGAGTTAATTACAAACTAAACAACAATAAGAATTACATTTCGTCAACCTATTGTATATCTTTGTACCGTATTTTATTTGTTTAAAGAATCGTATTTTTCGATTAGATGTGTCAAATCTCATTTTCATGAATTTGTATGAATTTAAAATAATAAAATTCATATACATATATGTGATATTTTACAATTTTCACCAAATGTATAGGAATTTAGGAATGTGTATGCCTGTGTTTATCTCTTTTTGTTGTTATATCAATCTAAGTAGTAAAAGCAACAAAGAAAGAAAATTGAAAAAACAGCTAATGCCCCTTTGATATTAATTGTGTGTAATCATGATAGAATTGATATTTCTTATGCTAGTGTAATATGCAAATGTGTTTAGTGTTCGATTCATGTATTGTTTTTCAAGCTGGAGTATGAAAAATAGTGAAATTGTTTTCACATCGTTTTCACTTTCAAAAAGTTAATCTTTTTATATAAATTTTCAAATATATAGACTGGCTCAGTCGGTAGCGCGGTCGACTCTTGATCGTGAGGTCGTGAGTTCGAGTCCAGCCGGCGGCAGGTTGGTTTCCTGTCCTTCGGATGGGACAGTAAAAACCGAGGTCTCGTGTCACAGTAGTTTTGGCACGTTAAAGAACCCTCAATACTCAATGGCTGTAATTGCCGAGCATAGGCCAAAATTTGAAGCCCTTCACCGGCAATTGGTGACGTCTCCATATGAATGAAATATTCTTGAGTGTGACGTTAAACAACAATAAACAAACAAACAAAATCAAATACATGTATATAGAGAAACTGTAGTAAAATCCATTGTACTTTTGAGTTTTGGTTTCATTTATTCTTATGTGCAATGATGTCTGGTATAAATCCAGTACCTGGTATTTCGGTACCAGCTGATTATTTTGTGCTAAAGTAATATTTCGAATGGATAGTTTCGTTTAAATTTTAAATTTCTCAAAAGCTAAGATAAGCATAGCTTTTGGCCTTGTATGATACGTGTTGTTTTGGAACTCTTCTTGGAATATTTCAAATTCGTACTCAACTGGTGAAGTGTACTTGACATAAACGATCTTTCGGAGCATTTGTTTGACCTCTATTTGCAAAGTTATAACTGTTTATAATGTTTGTAAAGGTAATATTGATACTTTGTACTGTTGTTAATTTGTTTTCCTGGGACCTGTTGCGACCACATCTATCAATTGCTACTTTGTATGTGAATAAAGCACTGTGTACATCTTCTAGTGAAAACTAATGAGATGTCACTACTCTGTAAAGTATTGCGTCATTTAAATATCTGAAGATGTAGCATCATATCCTCATATTGCCATTCCGCTGTGGACATTAGAAGCTGCGTTATTCCATGTGGCCTTAACTGATAAGAATGGCACAACAGTCTTTGAAGTTGGGAAAGTTTCGGAAGTTACTGTCGCATAGGATATGTCGATGTAGTATAGCGTTTTAACAGGGTTATAACAGGGCCATATTCTCGGTAAAAAACTGTCTCTCTTTCTTTAAATCAACAATATCTGTAACATAGACATTTATATATATATATATATACTTTATTATATATGTATATATTGTATGATACCACATTTTCTTTAGAAATTATTATCTTATATTGGAGCTCAACTGATGAAATGTACTTGACAGAAACGATCGTCTTAAGCATTATAACTTGGGTATTATGTTTACAATATTTGGTACTTTTCGATATAACATTTCATTGGTATCTGATTAACACATTGTCTTGTAAATCAGCGACTTTTTTCATACGCATGTGAATGCAATGTATCCAAGCAACTAGAAATTAAAGACACCACAGAATCAAGCACATACGCTTACTACCTGGACATTTTACTTACAGTAGACACAACCAAAAATTTAACAAAAAGTTATACAACAAACGCGATGATATTTAAGTAGTAATATCTTTTCATGGCTTGCATATGTTTTTATATTTTGCAGATGCTAGATATATGCCAGCTCAAGTGCAACTTATGAACATTTCAGATACGCAGGCAAACTACGTATTGATACGCAAAATACGTTGCTATCACAACAAATCGGTATTTGGCAAATTTAACGATCGTATAATGGTCATGGTTGTAATAACTATGTTTTACTAAATGCTATGTTGCTATGTATCTATTTGATATGGATTGTGACTAAGATTATTTCCTCACTGATTTCATTTCAATTTGACTGGAGATTCGCACCGAATGTGATGGGTCAACATAGGTGCTTACTCCCCCATGGCAAATGATTCAATCTCTGAATTTTCATAGGCCCTAGTTTGTCCAATATTTATCAGATTTGTATATTATCCCCTGAACCCCCAGACGATTGATATTTTGTTATCTGTGGTTTTAATAGATTTACCATATACCTAATGGCAATCCCCATTTTATTAACCAAAACATTTTCGTCAATTGTGCTCTTCACCAAACTTGATCTCTTCGCCGAATTTGACCCGTTCATCGAACTAGAAAGGTTTCCATGAAACGTTTGTGGCATGCCAGCAGGGAACGCTGACTCCTTCCGGACACCTGGTCATATCCCGTTTGGAATTCAAAATTGTTCTTCATGTTGAGACCATTTGCACATCTAATTCGTCGTGTTCGATCATCAACTGATACTTCTTCATTTTTACTTTATCACCTACATGCCACAGTTACATGACAAGTAATATATAGCAATATATGTTTGTGACAGAATAGTCAAGCTATGTCAAAAGTGATTTAAAAGATACAACTCGTACTGCTTTGAATCAGTTAAATCCTTCTAACCAAACCATACGGAATAGATCCTGGCTTTTAGAGATACATTATGGACATCTAGATTATTTGTCATTACTATCAAGAAAATGTTACAAAGGTGGCATTACATTTGAAGTACATGTATGACACTTTAACGAAGGACACATTGATAATATGTAACTGTGGGATGGACAAAGAAATGCCATTTATAGTATTACTGTCTTGTAAAATTATCAAAATATGTAACTGTGGGATCGTCAAAGAAATGCCATTTATATTATTACTGTAAAATTATCAAAATATGTAACTGTGGGATCGTCAAAGAAATGCCATTTATACTATTACTGTCTGGTAAAATTATCAAAACATCAATATTACGATATTCACGAAAATGCCTTAAAGATATCTATATTTTAGGAAGTTGATTGTCAGCAGCAGTTCAGTATTAGGGTTTATAATTTTTGTCGTGGGTGTGACGTGAAATGTGACATAAATGGAAAAATGAAAGACACTTATCAAATACTGCTAAAAGATAATAGGAATCTCGCAATAAGATATGATTTGTCAGCGATCATCCCTCGCAGTAAAAGCAATTAATTTGTTTATCTGTGTCGACCATTCGTAATGGCAGAGGAAAATCTGAAAAGAAACTTGCGAACTTCGCTACAAAAAACAATTAGACTCAAAGGAAGTTCAAACCGGTGCTGACCAGGGCTTAAAACGCATATAAATATTCGACATTACAATGTTTTATATGAGCCATTTTCACAAACCATGTCACTACCTGTGGTACAACCATTCACTTGTATTGATTGATGTTGAGTTTAAAAGTATAAGACAAATCATCCATATGAGTTACGACCCTATAGTTAGTCAAATGTCTGCTTTAAAGGAAAGTGTTCATAACCCTGTCACAACTACTTATCAATGAGTTGTAAGTTGTAAATTTCCCCACCGAGTCTGTACCAAATAAAATGTCCCAGACATGTGCTCGATTCTGTGAAATCTAATTTCCATTTTCATGGAAAGTATCCTCATCATATGACCATAAATATTGTCATGATTCGTGGCCAAACATGGTAGATGCATCTCTCTCTCTCTCTCTCTCTCTCTCTCTCTCTCTCTCTCTCTCTCTCTCTCTCTCTCTCTCTCTCTCTCTCTCTCTCTCTCTCTCTCTCTCTCTCTCTCTCAAAGAATACAATGCGAAATGTTTTGTTTATATATAAACTTAATGTCAACTTATGCGTTCACTTGGAACATAATTTTTGGTCGTATGTTTTTCATAAACAAACGTATATCTGTCTTGCTATGCCTTGCAATGTGAAATGTCCAACAACATTTAAAGTACAAGTGCACTAACAGGTGTTTGTCAAAGATAGTTCAAATAGTCAAGTACTGAAGGACATATATTGCGTTTTTAATCATATTAAGAACAAGTTAGCAATGTCCTATGCAATGTAAAGATGGTTCATTATAAACCATTAAGATATCTATAACGAAATGCTTATTTAAAATTACATCTTACACTATGTGTTTCATGTTTCATTTAAACAGTACATGTATAGTACTTTGGTATTAAGACACACATATGATAGCAGTGGTGCAGCTACATCTTTCACTGCTTTCTGCATAAATTTAATTTTCTGTATACCTATAGTCAATGTTGAACACAGATAGACAGACAGACACACAATCACACACACACACACACACACACACACACACACACACACACACACACACACCATACAGATATATATAAACATATATATATATATATATATATATATATATATATATATAATATATATATATATATATATATATATATATATATATATATATATATATATATATATATATATGGCAGTTCAATCTAGTTTTTGTTAAAAGATTGAGACAAGCAGAATTAAACAATAGGTAGTTGTTATCTTTTCGTTTTGTCTTTGGAATACATGGCGCCTTTAGGATTTACAGTTAAGCCTAAGAACTATTTCTTGTAACAACGGAAAAGGAAATCAAATAGATATGCATAAACAAAATTGTTTTACTGGAATTAGAATATCAGTGGACAGATTTGAAAGAAATATTGAGCGGAATACCTATCAATTCTCATTCCTCAAAATTGTTTATCAACTTTCGTTGCCGACTATCCCTTTGTGATACTGTTAGAAAACACTTGCTATAAGAAAATGCACAAATGGCATCAATAAAATGTGGGCTGTCGGAAATCATTGCAATCTTTCTTCCTTACATCTAATTCCTAGTTTGGCGTAAACTCATGAACTTGAATTTTATATCGTTATTTGTACAATGTCATGTATGGTATAATTGTTTTTATTTTACAAATGTAAAATAATGCATTAACTTTTGTACTTACATAAATACATTCGTTTATATCTATATTTGTGCTGAGTTCTTGAATTTGTGAATTTGTGAAGTATCTATCAATATTAAATACGTGATACGACAGATCTTACTACTGATATCATCAAACATTTTAATTTAGAGTTGATCATTTAACCATAGATATTACCGTACGCATATTTCATTGATACAAACTCGCATTTGTGAAATATAGATGATAGTAATGTCTCACTTGTATAATTTGTTTGCGAGATAAGATTTGCTTAACTCATTTATTTCGCCTTAATTTTCAAAACTGACGGTAAAATAATTCTCAGTCAACATTTATTGCCTCTCATCTGAAGTATCCGTCACAGTTGTATGTAAAGATTGTGTGGCTAGACACGGTTATGGTTTGGATATTACTTTATTACTTTCTGATCAGTATGAAGCAGCCGTGTGTAGGGATTACATCATCAGCAAAGGTACCCTGATTAATCACATCACGAAATATTACAATCGTTTGATTAAAGAATGCACATTCTGTGTTTTTTATTTTATATTTTTTAATATTTATCGATAGCATTAAAATGTTACAACATGCAATGATTAGTCATTCTAACAAATTGTTAGCAAAACATTATGGCAGATTTGTTCATGCCAGTTAAAATCATCAAAACATGGAGTGGTTCATAACATGGAAACGAATTACTTTGTTATTTGTCAATCCTAGATTAACACAACTAATTTCTCTTGGGTGTCATTTAATGCTCGTGAACTGTAGGTCTAAATGGATCCAGCTTTTTTGTCATGGTAATATTAGAGTTTAAGATATTTACGCACCTATTTGAAAAGTTTTTATCATTTACACGTGCCGAGTAAAATTTTTAGAATTGGGCAAAATACTCCCCATTTCGTTTTACTTGATATTATGCATTTCTTGTAAATCAGTACAGATGTCAGATTGCTAACAAGGCAATATACGATCGTCTTGAGCATTAAAACTTTGGTATTGCGTTTATTGTATTAAGGAAACAAAGTAAAATAATGATTTGGAGTACATCAGATATAGTACAATATCTACTACATTGTAAAGGGACAGTGATAAGCTACAGGATACATTATAAAGGGAGAGTGCTAAGCTACCGGATACGTTATAAAGGGAGAGTGCTAAGCTACAGGATACATTATAAAGGGACAGCGCTAAGCTACCGGATACATTATAAAGGACCAGCGCTAAGCTACCGGATACATTATGAAGGGACAGCGCTAAGCTACCGGATACACTATAAAGGGACAGCGCTAAGCTACCGGATACATTATAAAGGGACAACGCTAAGCTACTGGATACATTATAAAGGGACAGTGCTAAGCTACCGGATACATTATAAAGGGACAGCGCTAAGCTACCGGATACATTATAAAGGGACAGCGCTAAGCTACCGGATACATTATAAAGGGACAGTGCTAAGCTACCGGATACATTATAAAGGGACAGTGCTAAGCTACCGGATACATTATAAAGGGACAGTGCTAAGCTACCGGATATATCATAACAATGATATGTTTATGTCCGTATTGTCCAGAATATAAAAATGTCTCAGATACCAAGGTATAAATTACTAGGATGTCCAGGATATAGGTAAAAATGGACAAAGACGGACCTCTTGAAATCAAGAGGTTGGATCAGGTGCCATGGAGGAATAAGCAACCCCTGTCGACCGGTAACACCCACCGTGAGTCCACAATCAAATTAAAATGAAATACATGAGGAACGAATCCTCGTCATAATTGGTACAGACGTCTCAAAGAAATAATGATATCGTTTACGTGATTAATTCATTGGTTTAATTATGCACTTAGTGAAATAGAAAGGAACTATGCGATTGAGTGGGGTAGTTATAACGCTTTGGATGAAACTATTGATGCATGACTGTAATACAGTGTGATATAATTCTACAAATTTCTGTTTCAATTAGTTCTAATGAACCCATCTTGTGAGACTACTGTCATAGAACATAACCAGTCATGTGAAACCAAGGTCAAAGAAGACCACCTGTCGTTTGATACCACAGTCATAGAAGACTACTTGTCTTGTGAGATCACAGTCATACAAAACCACCTGTCTTGTGAGACTACGTTGATACAAGACCATCTGTCCTGTGAAACCACAGTTATAGAAGACCACCTGTCTTGTGAGACCAGTCATAGAAGACCAGCTGCCTTGAAGATCACAGTCACACAAAACCGCTGTCTTGCGAGACCACAGTTATAGGGGACCACCTCTCTTGTGAGACCAGTCATAAAAGATCACCTGTCTTGTGAGAACAGTCATAGAAAACCAGCAGTCTTGTGAGACCACAGTCATAGAAGAACACCTGTCTTGTAACATTGAAACCAGTCATAGAAGACAACATGGCTTGTGACCAATGGTCATAGAAGACCACCTGTAATACTGAGACCACAATCATAGAAGATCGTTGTCTTGTGAGACCAGTCACAGAAAATCAGCAGTCTTGTTAGACCACGATCACAGAAGACCACCTGTCTTTTGAGACCAGTCATAGAAGACCACCTGTCTTGTGAGACCACAGTAACAGACAACCGCAAGTTTTGTAAAACTACTGTCACAAAAGACCACATGTCGTGTGACACCACTGTCATATAAGACCACCTGTCTTGTGAGACCATATTCTTGAAACCACTCCGATAAATATTGGTTGAAACCTGTCTTGCAAGATTACATTTCAGTTGCAAAAGTGGTTGTCTTCCAAGACAGGTTCTACTGTTTTATTTATATTATATATAGACTGTACGTGATTAGTGTTCAATGAGAAAAACTTTTTATCTGACATTATTTATCCAATAAAAAATCTAACGATGTCAGATTACCATAAATTGAACTGTATTATAATAACGCTGTTTTGAAATGTTTATCAGGTTCTTTAAATGTATATTATATACATCATAAATCGCCGACAGCGCATCTGCGTGAAAATCTTGATAACCAATTATTTCGTTGTTTCTTAGCACTCCTAAACGTCAAATATTTTCAAGATGACCTGACATCATATATTATTTTCAGAATTTGTTTTCTATTTATAATAAATTCACTGTAATATAAGATATTTAATGATGTTTTTCTTCTGTTTCACTGCCCGTAAGGTCACCTTTCATTAAACATTGTTTATGCATATTAATGATTATGTTCAAGTGAACTTTAATGGTCTAAATTCCAATTGTAATTTTAATGAAATCTAGTCATGAAATTGAAGATCAGTGTATGTCAGCAAATATCTGTGATAAATAATGGTATCTTAGGTTTTAAATAGCTCCTGGGATTAAAAACTCTTTTGATGAATCATGATAAGGCAATATGCATGTTAGCGATGGCGTTAACGTTAAGTGTCAGAAGAAATCCGAAATGCAATGTTGAATAAATCAGAAGAGATTTAGTAATTGTAATTTGAATGTTAAAAAATCAAATACGAATACAAATAAAATGAATAAAACAATGATAAAAACAAACAAACTAGCACAAACAATATATAAAAACAAAACAAACTAGCACAAACAATGATAAAAACAAAACAAACTAGCACAAACAATGATAAAAAAGAAAAGAAAATGGGAAACCACATTTGAAAATTAACCGATGTTTATGGAAATAAAAAAGAGTAAAATAGAGTTTTGTAGTTACACAGGATTCAAAATGAGTGATTTAACAAATCAACAAATAACTACTGGTGCGTGTGTATTTTTTGTGCACCTGTGTAGTGAGGTATTGATCCATCTTGTGATTCTTTCTAAATCTAATTACCTGTCCTATTTTAATCATTGTACAGAAATATAATCTTTACAATTTCCGACACGACATTTGAATTTAAAATGGTGACTTTATGATATGGACATCGAGGTTTTATGTACAAGGATCTCGTATCGATACATTTATACATGGGACTGTGCTAGATAAATAGAATATAAGAACTCCAAACAACCAGACTCACACAGCCCATTGTTGTAATCGGTCTAGTTTATAAACAGCTAATCAATGAGGATGGAAATAGAAGCATGAATTACTGTAATTCAGGAGAAAGAGAAATGTTTATCTGATTAAACAATGTTTCATAGGCGACTGCCGTAAATCTCTTAATTTCTTTCATTATTCAATCATCTATATGCCTTGTATAATTATCACGTCAGTCATTGAACATATCTAGGCATCTGTGATGGCGAAAAAGATAAATTACTGGGAGAAAGAAGGTGTTTAGACCGGAAATAGGACGTAGTTCAGATCTTCCACATATTTTGGAGAACAAACAACAAAATATTTATGTCGAACTATGTCATCATTCTAGACTTATAGACTTCGGTGCTGATTTTCATCACTGAAATTAGATTAAATAAAAAAGGACGCACTGAAAGTATCACCGACTTAACTCAAAGGACGATAAAGTATAATTAAATGATGTTAATGAAATTTTAAAAAGTAAAATGATGCGCATACAAAATTAAACGGTAAAACACGGTATTGATGTGCCAACGAAAGTAACTTTTAACATATTACTGTCAACATAAAATACATTTAAATGTGGTTATAGGGAATTAAGGATATATATTTCCAACATACTTGCTATCAATGTATACTGAATAAATAAAATATCGGAAATTCAATTCTTCCCAACTCTCTCTCTGATTCAACACAAAAATACACTAAAGTTGATATAAAAGGATGCTGGAGATTCAAATAGGCAATATATATGTAATGTTTAGAGACCAGGGGCCCCAGGGCCATAAAACTATTTTCAGACAAATGTTTTTAATCAACGATACTCAAATCTTGAGAATTTTCTCAACTTGGGTAAAGTTGTGGACCATAAAGAAATTCTTAGAAAAGTTTCTTTCTCAAGTGATAAACTACTTAAGTACAGCATGTAGCTGACTAATAATAATGATAATTAAATAAACGCTAATGTCATTGTCATTGTCACCCTAGAGTATTTCGCGACATGTTTAATCCTTTGGCTTTCGAAAACAACATGTTATATGAGCGAAATAGGTTTAGGAGACAAACACTTCTTTCTCTGTTGGCTTGTTTTGGACATACGACAATTGTTTACATTAACAATAAGGGAGCCGGCCTGGCCTCAGTCGGTAGCGCGCTCGACTCTTGATCGTGAGGTCGTGAGTTCGAGTCCAGTCGGCGACAGGTTGGTTTCCTGTCCTGTGGATGAGACAGTCAAAACCGAGGTCCCATGCCACAGTAGGTGGTGTCGGCACGTTAAATAACCCTCACTGCTCAATGGTCGTCAGTGCGTGGCAAAGGCCAAAATTTGAAGCCCTTCACCGGCATTTGGTGACGTCTCCATATGAGTGAAATATTCTTGAGTGGGACGTTAAACAACAACAAACAAACATTAACAATAAGGACAGTGTAAATTTAGATCGGTACATGTGTCCCGGTGTATGTCTTATATAATGTATATGCTAAGTTAATTGAATCTTGAATATCGTTAATTATATACATTATACGTATCATATGTATAAATTACTGACTTCGGTCATGTATTACCATTTTACAAGACATTTTTAATGTTTTTTTTAAAAAGGTATATATTTATTCCCCTTTTTATGCCACAAAACGTGCAACTTATATGATATTTGACTCGTTTTATATATTTTGATTGGTTATTAAATAGTTAATCATAGATTATGGTAAGAATAATGTTCAAACATCGGAATTTGGTGGTCGGGTTTTGAATTGGGACATATGTTCTGAACGAGATTTATACTGCCCCTTGACAATCTTACCTCAGTTGAGAAAATTCTAAACGCTTGCTATGGTCCACGAGTTTCAATTTTTACTCAGATGCGTTTGATGTCAACGTTCCGCAAATTTTTCGTTCGGAATAATAGTCTTCTTTGCGATTAATCTGTTTCACTGGTTGAAATGTTGAGTTACCTTTTCGTTGGTGCTGTTCAGACATCTATATCAATTGTAACGAGGATTCGGTCCTCACGTATTTCATTTGGACTTCACTGTGGACTCACGGCGGGTGTGACCGGTCGACAGGGGATGCTTACTCCTGCATGGCACCTGATCCCACCTCTTGGTTTCCAGAAGTCCGTGTGTGTCCATTTTGCCGGATTTGTATTTGCGTCCTGGACATCCTATAGATCTATACTGAGATGTTATATATGATTAAATTTATGATTTTTGAGAATAAAATTTGTCTCAGAATTTTCCTTCTTTATGGTCTCGGGCACAGGTCTTCCACCAAACCATAGATATTTCAATGGGAACTAGTTGTGCTTACCCGTTTCTTAATTTACATAAGCAGACTTCTTTCAGAAACTTTTGAATCAAAAGAAGAGAAACCTATCTAGCCGTGGCCTTTAATTTGACATTAAGATATACTAACGACGTTTTGCCAATTAATAATGATAATTTTCATATGTACATAATTACAGATAGCACACAATCTATATATACACATTCTACTCGGACATTTTACATACTATAGACACAGACGGGACATTAACAACCTAGCTATATGAAAAATGTGATGGTTTTGGCTTTTCTATTGTCAACATTCCATATTAAAGTACTAATGTTTATTTTTCGCTTGTATATGGTGTTTATATCTCGCAGATGATCCGATATGTCAAGGTGTGTTCAACAAATGATCATTTCATAAACAGAGATAAACTACAATCTGATACGTTGTTGTCACAAGGATATCAAGAATGACGTTTAATGTCAACATTTCGCAAATTTTATGGTCGGTGTGATGATCTTGTTTGTAATTACAGTATTTCACTGAGTAAAATGTTAAATTGCCTGTTCGATAGCGGTTGTTTAATAGTATTTATTAATTTAGACGAGAATTAATTCCTCAATGATTTTATTTGCATTTAACCGTAAACTCAAGAAGGGTGTGACTAGTTGTCAGGGGATGCTTACTCCTCCATGACACCTGATCCCATCTCTTTATTTTCAGGGGTCCGTGTGTGTTAAATTTTCATCAGATCTGTATATTGTCTCATGACCCTTATTAATGCCTTGAAATGTGTGATTTTGATATAGCAAAATGCTTGACTTGACGTACACACATTATATGAGCTATTCAATTACAAACAGGTTTTGCAGTGCCTAGACATCAACCATGTTCTACACAACACTGTCACATGTTCATGTGCTTCATCTCCTTTTAAATCCCCGGCGACGTTTCTATTGTTGAAAATGAAAGCCTCAAAAATCTAATTTTAAGATACCGAGAAGCCCATTCCTTTTTTTAATTGGCGTCAGAATTTCGGTTTAGTAATGAATTCTGTCGAAGATTATGCCAGACGATGGGCGAAACATGAAGACGTAGAACCAGAGACTTTGTCTGAATGGCTAAAAGCCATACGATAGTTGATAAAATCTCGTATTCGAAAACTTAAAGGGACTATGAAAACACGTTATCCCTCTGTATTTAGTGATCCAGAAGTAGTAACTGAACTGGATAGATTACATGACCAATATGTACTGGTACCAGCAGACAAAGCCTCAAATAATATAGCTTTTACTTGTAAGGCACATTACTATAGTTGTTTATTAGAAGAACTTGGGTTTAATGCGAATTCTGGAAATCCTACATACACACGTAGCTCACTTTCAAAGGACGAGATCATTCAAAATCACGTGTCCGTATCACGCTCAATTGATATACCTACAACGGATACCGATTTTGACCTACCATATTTATTTTGGGTACCTTATCTTCATAAAACCCCATATAAGCAAAGATATATAGCAGGATCCAGCAAATGTTCTACCATATACATGTATTTATCTTTACTCCTTACCAAGATATTGACAGCCGTTAAGGAGACACTTCATCAATACTGTACATTTGCTTATTCCAGAAGCGGTGTAAATCAGATGTGGATACTTAAAAATTCTAAACAGCTTTTAGAAAATTTGAAGGCACACCATTTTTCTCGAATTCACATTATCAAAAATTATTACTTCTCTACTTTTTACACAGCTATTCCACATGAAAAATTAAAATTCAGACTTTATAGCATCATAGACAATTGTTCTTCAGTAAAGGTGGTACCCGAAAATTCAAATATCAGGATACTTATTTTGTCCAACACCACTCTAATTCTACACATAAATACACTGAAGGTGATATAAAAAACATGCTGGAATTTCTAATAGACAATATATTTATAATGATCGGAGACGTGGTCTTTTAACAAACTGTTGGCATTCCCATGGGTCCCAATTGTGTCTGTTTATTGGCCGATCTGTTCCTTTGTTCATACGAAGCAAACTTCATTCAGAAACTGCTAAATCAAAAGAAGAAAAAGGTTAGCGGTGTACTTTAATTTGACATTTAGATATATCATCGACGTTTTGTGAATTAATTTAACAATTTTCATACATATGTCAATGCGATATATCCTAGCGAACTAGAAATTAAAGATACAACAGAATCAAGCACACACGCTTCGTACTTAGACATTTTACTTAATATAGACACAGACGGGAAATTAGCAACTAAGCTATACGACAAACGCGACGAATTCGGCTTTCCCATCGTAAATTTTCCACATTTAAGTAGTAATATCCCTCAGTCACCCGCATATGGAGTTTATATTTCACAATTGATCCGATATGCCAGGGCGTGTACAACATATGAAGATTTCATATACAGAGGTAAACTACTCAATGACAAATTATTGACACAGGGATATCGAAAACCGCGTTTAATATTAACGTTCCGCAAATTTTACGATCGGTATAATATTCTTGTTTGCGATACTCTGTTTCACTAAGTGAAATGTTGAGTTGCCTTTTCGTTGGTGGTTGTTGAGACGTCTGTACCAATTGTGACGAGGATACACTCCTCACGTATTTCATTGGACTTGACTCTGTACTCACCGCGGGTGTGAGCGGTTGAAAGGGGATGCTTACTCCTGCATGGCACCTGATCCCACCTCTTGGTTTCCAGAGATCCGTGTTTGTCCATTTTTACCGGATTTGTATCTATGTCCTGAACATTCTATTGATTTAAACTTTGGTATCTGAGATTTTTATTATAAATTAGACAGAAATATTTATTAAGACGAAGATATATCAAAACTGATTGTATATCCTTATTGAAAGAGACATGTTATTATGAGATATCACTGATAAATTGCGTTTATGACCCTCTTCATTCTAATTGAGAAAGATACATAGCGAGAAACAGATAAATCAATGCTTATTTTTGTCGTGGCATTCTCGACGTTTTTAATCACAATATCAACTATTTTACAAGTATGCGCGAAAATCCAATTAGCGTTTATCGAAATGGACACATTATAACTGTTTAGAGGCAGTTTTGATAAATTGTTGAAAAAATGAAAACTCATGATGATATTTCCTCATTGCCCACAAACAGCATTGTTACTGCATCAAGATGAAATTGAACTACCATTTTTTCACTGACGACAAAAACGTAATCACATACGACTATCATAATTCATTATCTTACATTTCAAATCGTAGATATTATCCCTTTCATAACCTCTTAGGTCAGATTCATAAACTGAAAGTCGATATACGGAGCAATAATACATGACAATTTGCTTCAGGGGGATCTTCAATACATTAAAATGATGAAACTTTGACATAGGTGACATTAAGCGATTATGAGAGATCAGAGGTAATGGTAAAACTCATCCGACGACGTATACTAGAATCACCAAAAGCAAACCCTATCCAAAACAAACGATCTCTCTCTCTCTCTCTCTCTCTCTCTCTCTCTCTCTCTCTCTCTCTCTCTCTCTCTCTCTCTCTCTCTCTCTCTCTCTCTCTCTCTCTCTCTCTCTCTCTCTCTCTCTCTCTCTCTCTCTCTCTCTCTCTCTCTCTCTCTTATATGCTACTTGAACATGTTGTGACGCCCAGTCCTATTCAAACTGAAATATCAGCAAAGAATGAAACCTAGAATTTTATAGTTGATCTTAGTTTTACTGTTGTTATTGGACTTATACGGTGTCGTTTTCCTCTAGTTAAATACAGTTTACTTGAAATTACTTATGCTTAGGGAAAACTACGTTTAACTAAGAAAAACTACTAGATCTATGTTTAGAAACAAAACACCAGTAAAAATATGTAAACTGAGAAAATAGATAAGAGTTGTGGTTTGTCATAGAATGCCTACACAGTGCAAATAATGTTTAGAAGGTTGATGTTTGTTGAATTTATTTCCTATACCACTTTTTTCTGCAATCTTATAAGATACAAAATCATATATTTGGATAATTTAGTATTCATAATTTATGTAGTCTCTGCTCTCCACAGGAAAGGAACAGTTAACATATCCACGTATACGTTATGTCAGAACATGCCCCTGTCATAAACGACTCGCCTTCAGCATAAACGTTGTAGAACGCTTAAAATCGTCACTAAATAAGTTTTATGGTCGATACGGGGATCTTTTAAACAATATGAAGACCCATATTAATAATGTTTGATAGTATTTTGGAGCACGACCATATGCAGTGACTCTATTGCGCCAGATCTGTAGCAGGCTGATGACCTTTTCACCGCCTTTGACCTTTTCAAGAACTCGAGAGGTTTCCATGGAACATTTGCGACAGGCTTGGCATGCTAACAGGGGCACTGACTCTTTTCGGACACCTGCAACCCTTTTCACAATTATTTAATCGTACAATGATCTTTAGTTTTTTCTTACGCCATTCTCACGAAAGCACCCATAAGACTGCGTTTCGCACTTACGACAAAAAATGAAATTACTCTTACGATTCGTTCTTACAATGATCTTATATGTGGAGATAATAAACACAGTCCTAGCAACAACATTGCAGTTTTTTGAATTTTGAAATTAATCAGTGATGTGCCTTATGGAAGATGGTTCTAGTGTCTGGACTTCAGAAAAAATAAAAAAACTCCCATACGGCCATATCTTTTAAAATTAAAAAAAAAATAAAAAAAAGTATTCACAATCTTGAATAAGTTCTCTTTGATGAAACAGTCCATGGATAAATATTATTTTGTCAATGAAATGCAACATGTGGGATAAAATGAGTCCCAATGGGAATTATATGATTTTTAAACTCTCGGGGCTTTTAAGACTGAAATTTTTTGAAAGAATATTCTGGACCACGTCAAAACATTGATTTTATTTCTTGGGGCTAGATAATGTCTCATCGGGATTCCAGATTGGACAATTCCAAAATATATCTCGCGACATATTCTCTAACCGCTAGTCGGCGCTGAATTCAACTTCATTTTGGAGATATAGCCGAATCAATCTATCAATGATATACTATTGAAAAGATAATCATCCTATCAGACCACTAGCATAAAGAAACGTTTTGCAAAATTTGAATATGTACCGAGGGAGCATACATCCGAAACTAACATTCACCGGAATTTTCTTTCATTTTTTAGATTTAATCTATAATTAGTTTATTAATGACTTATTTTGTTGGGGTAGAAAGGAAATATCTAAAAATATGGAAGCTGCAAATCAACCCCCATATCTTGTAGAAATTAAAACATTACGGAAAGCACTATGACGCGGACCACCTTACATTAAAATCTCTTACATGAATTTTGGTTGGTGAACCAACCTTCTTTAGAGATGGATAATCAATCAATATTAGCTCATGAACAGGCTGAGTTTCATGTCTGAACACGGGAAAATGCGTCTTTGGGCTTCCAAATTTCAAATGCTTTCTGAGAAATTTGTAAAACCGGTCATGACACTGAAGTGTGAAATTACACAATCTGTCACCGGCGACAATATGTACAACAATTTATGCTGCAACACGCACCCTAAAGTTGGAAAAATGTTTTTCTATAAAAATGTGAAAAAATTAATAACAAGTTACGAACAATTTCACGCTTTGCACGGTGAAGAAATTCTACCTTCTAACTTAAAATCTTCGGTCCACCTCCGGGGAATTATGACAGTGTTGTGTAACAGTGTTAAATATGAATTTATCAGCTGTTAGATATTAAAACTTGTTTACGACATAGGCGTAGGGAATTTTTGGACGCCCTCTTGGATTGCTATTGTAAAATATGTGTTTGTTGAAACTCAAATTATTTTTTGAAACAATTAGTCTGTAAATTTAATTTGAGATAAACTGAATATTTCTGGGAAGCGGGAAAAACAATGGTTGTATATCTGGAAGCTAGATAATACAATAATCATTGGGCTTCCGAAAACTTGGATAATTCCAAAATATATCTCAAGGGCTTCCTCCCGACCACTTAGCCATTGCCGAATTCAACTTCAATTTCAGGTCAAAATAATCGGTCTTAAAGTTTGGAAAATATGTCTAACAGAATTTCAACATGGTAGAAAACTTTCAAGTAGGTGATTTTAATGTTTTAAGTGATCATGCGTCATTTGCTTTTGATATTTGTTGTAATGTGGGTAGAGGCAGGAAAACGTTGCACACTGTTCGCACAATTAAGTGGAATAGTGATAAAAAAGATGCTTTTCGATCCAAAATGATTGCTTCTTTACCATATTTCAACACAATTGTAGTTCAGAAGTTTTCCTCTACGATATATGCTATAGTCTAATCTTTATCTAAAAAGGATATTGTATTGGACAGCCAATAAAGGTTGTAATTCTAAAGAGTGGTTTGTT
Source organism: Atrina japonica (assembly GCA_030159075.1). Lineage (NCBI taxonomy): Eukaryota > Metazoa > Mollusca > Bivalvia > Pterioida > Pinnidae > Atrina > Atrina japonica. Next base: position 415,417 of record BROG01000621.1, read on the forward strand.
AAAGAGTGTTATGAAGCTAGGCAAAAATATAAAGAGGCTTCTATATGTTTAACAGTTTTAAGTCTGTAGAAAATAGAGAGAAGTTTTTTAATTATAGGAAAGCCAAAGAATTAGAAAAATCAAAATGTTTGGGACTCGCAATTGTTCTTCATGTTGAGACCATTTGCACATCAAATTCGTCGTGTTATAATGGACTTGAGTTTTGATCAATGATTGGTACTTCTTCAATTTTACTTTTTTACCACTATTCATGTATCACTGCAGGTGGACTCCTTGTCCCCGAGGATACTTTTCGGGTAGTACATCTTCATGAATGTCAGACAAAAGAAATAACATAGTGGCTGACACGTCGCCCATTACAAAAAGGTGTAAAACTGCCATACCTCAGGACACGGGTATGTCAGCTACCACAGGTGTCCCTCGCGTGTACCTACGGGAAATAATTAACTCAAGTCACATCGTCAATGATGACGATAAATTATGGTATGGTAATGCCGATAGGTTCATTCCACTCAATCAATGTCAAGTGAACGTGGTTGATGTAATGAAAGACTACAAGGTTATCTCCACTGACAGCATAATTTCTAAATGCGGGAGCAAAAATTGCAAAACTTGTCATATACTCATTACTGACAATTCAACCTAACAAAACGTTCATTTTCAACACACAACTCCGAGAACCTTTCATATAAGTCTACCGACTTAGTATACGCTATTGAATGTTCTCTTTGTGGAATATTATATGTGGGTGAAACCAAGGGAAAGTTGAGTCGTAGAATGTCCGGACATCGATTCCAGATTAATTATGGCGGTAACCAATTACTATACAGACATTTTAATCTGCCTGATCATTCTATCCTTTCCCTGAGAGTCCGTATTTTAGAAAAGATATATCAACCCCAACTTAAGCACCCCTTTTCGACGAAAACGGGAAGAACACTAGATTCCACAGCTGGGAACCGCTGCACCATATGGATGTAACGACCATGTCGATAGCGTAGGGAATCTTACCAGACCTGGATGCCAATCGGTAAATGTTTTAAACCTATTTGACCGAACCAGGAGGAGACATCGCAGCCATGGCTCAAGGAAATATAACAAGCCCGAGATATATTATGTCTCATTCGATGGTCTTCTACCATTCGTCAATCGTCAATCAGGTCTGTATCATATTCGTACAAAACTGTACTCACTCCCTTTGAAAACATTACATGACTTGTACAAATCTACGATGGCAGTATGTTTTACTGATGCTGGTTCTCCAGAATATCGACTTCATGGTATCATTTTGGACATTTCATACAACAGGTTATTCAAAGCTGCCAGGACTAATGAACATAAAGAAACGAGTAATCGCCCGTTCCTCAAGGTCAAATTTGTTAATAAGGGAATTGACGCTTTGAATATAAGCAATATTTTGAACCAAAAATCAGTCCAAAGTAAGATCCCGCCATACTTCCATTACAAAGATTCACCATGTATTTCCTATAGCTATACGCGTTCAGTTCAGTTCAGATCTTTAATTACAAGGCAAAGCTGCAGCAACCCAGCCTTTCCCAGAACATTCCGCCTTGTACCTGTTCTACATCTAAATTCATGTACTCCCCATGTGGCCATGTTGTAACAGGTGATCTCAACATTGTGCGCAACAGAAAACTGAGAGATCTATTATGCAAAGGCCCAAAACATAGGGAACCTGTATCGTTTACATGGCACCAAAACTTATTATGGATGCATGTGAAGAGTACACCATACGCTGGGCTAAGAAAGAAGATGTCGAACCTGATACTCTTTTGGAGTGGATTAAGTCGATCAGTAATGTTCTTAAACGAAGAATTCGACGACTTAAACATTATGTCAACACAAAACACAATTCAATTTTTCGTGACCCTGATGTTGTCAGAGAACTTTCCCGTCTCCATGAAAATTTTATGATCGTTCCTGCTGACAAAGCATCTAACAACTTCACATTTGTCTGCAGGCGATACTACTTCAGCATCTTACAAAGGAACTTGGACTGAACACAGATCGACATCTTCTTTCTTAGCACAATGTATAGCGTACTCTTGACATGCGTCCATAATAATTTCAAAATTTTGACAGGTTTCCTATATTTTGGTCCTTTGCATAAAAGATCTCTCAGTTTTCTGTTACGTACAATGTTGAGATCACCTGTCACAACATGACCGCATGGAGCGTATATGAACTCAGATGTAGAACAGATAAAAGTAGGAAGGTTCTTGGAAAAGCTGGGTAAATTGAGTTGCTGCAGACTAACTTTGTAATTGTATAGCTATAGGAAATACATGGTGAATCTTTGTATTGGAAGTATGGAGGGATCTTACTTTGGACATATTTTTTGGTTCAAAATATTGCTTTTATTCAAAGCGTCAATGCCCTTATTGGCAAATTCGACTTTCAGGAACGGGCGATTACTCCTTTCTTTATGTTCTTCAGTCCTGACAGCTTTGAATAATCTGTTGTATGAAATGTCCAAAATGATATCATGAAGTCGATACTCTGGAGAACCAGCATCAGTAAAACATACTGTCATCGTAGATTTGTACAAGTCATGTAATGTTTTCAAAGGGAGTGAGTACAGTTTTGTACGAATATGATGAAGACCTAATTGATGATTGACAAATGGTAGAAGACCATCGAATGTGATATTGTGAATCTGTGGTTTGTTATATTTCCTTGAGCCATGGCTGTGATGTCTTCTACTGGTTCGTTCAAATAGATTTAAAAGATTTACTGATTGGAATCCAGGACAGTTAAGATTCCCTACGCTATCGACATGATCATTGCATCCATCACTTGCAGTAGTTGCCAGCTGTCGAATCCAGTGTTCTTCCTGTTTTCCTCTAAAAGGGGTGCTTAAGTTGGGGTTGTTTGTGTGATGATATATCGTTTCTAAAATGCGAACTCTCAGGAAAAGGGTAGAATGATCAGGCAGATTGAAATGACAAAGAGTTAAAGATGATTTTATACAGAAATAGGGCATTCTTCAATACAAAATAGTAGTAAACTTTTATCATACAAAGAGTTAAAAGTTTGCTTTGAAACAGAAGAGTATTCATCTTTTATTAGAAATAGACGGATGAGAATTTGCTTAACAAAACCCATGACGTCCGCACATTCTTTAAGAGTTGAAACTGGTAGATATCTGCAAGAAAAATATTAGAAAGAAATGATAGAATTTTGTTTTTTGTGACAAAAATGTTATTGAAGATGAATACCACTTTACTTTAGAATGCAATATGTTTGTTGAGCTTAGAAAACAAATCAAGAAATATTTTACTACAAGGCCAAGCACGTTCAAGTGTATAAAAATATAAAAATCTCAGATACCAAAGTATAAATCAATAGGATGTCCAGGACATAGATACAAATCCGGTAAAAATGGACAAACACGGACCCCTGGAAACCAAGAGGTGGGATCAGGTGCCATGGAGGAGTAAGCATCCCCTGTGGACCGGTCACACCCGCCGTGAGTCCACAGTCAAGTCCAATGAAACACATGAGGAGTGTATCCTCGTCACAATTGGTACAGACGTCTCAACAACCCGCCAACGAAAAGGCAACTCAACATTTCACTTAGTGAAACAGAGTAGTCGCAAACAAGACTATTATACCGACCATAAAAATTTGCGGAACGTTGACATTAAACGCGGTTTTCGATATCCCTGTGTCAATAATTTGTCAGTGAGTAGTTTACCTCTGTATATGAAATCTTCATATGTTGTGCACGCCCTGGCATATCGGATCATTTGTGAAATATAAACTCCATATGCAGGTGAGTGAGGGATATTACTACTTAAATGTGGAAAATTTAAGATGGGAAAGCCGAAATCGTCGCGTTTATCGTATAGCTTGGTTGCTAATTTCCCGTCTGTGTTGATATTAAGTAAAATGTCTAAGTATGAAGCGTGTGTACTTGATTCTGTTGTATCTTTAATTTCTAGTTCGCTGGGATATATCGCATTGACATATGTATGAAAATTGTCATTATTAATTGACAAAACGTCGTCGATATATCTAAATGTCAAATTATTTAATTCTTCTAAAAAAGACATAGTTATCTTCAGTAAATTTATTAATGAAGCTATTAAGTTACGAAAACTTGTCATATAATTAACATAATGTTTGGATTTATTTTCTATCAATCCATCCTCACACACTACATGCATATTTATGTAAAATGTAGACATGTTGTATGGTATAGGTACTACTACAGGTACTGTGCTAGATTTCCTTTAATTTGCCATTTTAGTGGTTCTATGTTAGAGTTCGCAGACAGTAATGTATAAGGTGTCTATAAATGCATTATCTATACATGTAGTTCATTTATTCAATTCCGAGGCACATGTTTATAGATCAATATCGTGCATGTTTTACGAAGGTACAAAAATGTATTTGTATTGATACAGATTTATAAACACTTTGGATGTCCTCATTGTGCACTGCCCGCCCAAAATGTACTCAATGATAGTTTTATATTGATGTACTTAATGACCCTGTGGTTGCACTTGAACTCGCCAATTTTAAGGATTGGTTAGGTTAAAACTTATTAACTGTCAGAATTCTGGAGTGTATGATATCAAGGTTCAATTCTGTTTAAATAAAAATGTAATTTTGACTTGTTCATTCCAGAATCTTGGTAGACACACTATTTATTGATTTGGGCGGGTCAGAGTGTTAAAGGGTTAAAGACATTTGCATGGTCTTGAAATATGAATTTTGTACTGAGAAGTGACATTGCATACTGTGGATACCTGAAGTGTATCACAGAAAATCACAATAAACCGTCATGTAAGTCAAATGCGATATAATATTGTACGATGATAAACTGTTTACAGTTTAAGTCAATAAAATCTTGTATCTTGTAAAGCTACGGTCACACCATTAAATTTTCTTTGTCAAAGTCCATCACAGAAAACTTGGTCAAATTTTTCTTTGATGAAATAACCTGTTCACACTATCAAAGTTTTTTGAGCAACTTGTACAAGAAAATGCGTGAACCATGTGCTCATAACATATAAACACTAATTACGTCATATCAAATATCTGCTTTTATTGGCTGAATTCCGTCAAAGTCCTTCAAAGTTTGAAGAAAAATGGGATGAGTTTCTATTCCACCAAAGATTTTTTGATAGACTTTGATAAAAGTTTTCTTTGACTGTTCATATTATCAAAGTTGGCGTCAAAAACATTGACCAAGAAAACTTTGATCTTGTGAACTTGAAACTTGCTAATGTTTGACGTCATTTTACTATTAATTACATCAAAGTCTGAAATCATGACAAACCAAAGTATATTTTAAAAACTCTAAAATGTATACCATCTTGACATTGTAAGACACTGCCCATTTTTTTTTTATCTCTCCTTGCTCTCAATACATAGATATCCGCCAATTTTTAAAGTTTGACGATTATTCGCTATATTTTAATCGTGCGAATGATTTACTTTACACTTACGACTTATTGTGTTCGTAGAGTAGCTGGAGGCAATCGTGGACTTACAATTATAGGCCTATCGTAAGTTTTCTTGTTAGATTGTTTATGAAAAACATTATTTTAATCGTAAGATTCTCGTACGATCTTTTTTTTATCGTAAGATTTTTGTGAAAAGGGCTACTGATCCCATCCTGTTCGGGATTCGAAATTGTTCTTTGTGCTATTATATCTTATTTGTTGTATTCTACTTGGAGTTTCGAATCTTTATAATACTTCAAATTGTATGATATAACTGTTTGCTGAAATAATAAAAAAAAAATGATTAAAAATTCTAATAATCCATTACAGGACATATATCTTACAATTTCAATAAATATGTAGAGTTTATGAACCCGTGGTATTAGTATAAAAATTATCTCAGTGTATCGTCTCTCCAATAACTCCAGATACTATGTTGTTTTTATATTTTGAATAGACAAATATTTTATCTGACTACAAATCACACATATATATATATATATATATATATATATATATATATATATATATATATATATATATATATATATATATATATATATATATATATATATATAATCCCTCCGCTCTATAACGTGGCACGTGTAAACTGACTTGTCCAATGCAATATGTTTACTCGGAAACGCAACACCATGACGCGACTGCATAAAAAGTAGAAATATTTTCTACTTATATCGATAAAACATATCTCAGGTAATTTTTCATTTAATATTTCATTCCTTTTTCCCGAAGAAAATTCATACTCCGTGTCATAAATACCACTCTTAATTTGGAATTATTTAATTTAAGAAGAAAAGTTAAATTACATGGATAAAAGTAAACATGTCAGCAATTTTCATTCCAAAAATCTCGTATTAGATTCCAGTGTATTGATGTTATTTTTCATTTTCCCAATACAAATGGTTTTTCCAATTCATTATACCCGAGAAATTGGAGAAAATGAAAATCACAGTTATCAGGCAGACATCTTGGGTGCTAACCTAACGTATTTGACTACATCTTATTGTAAGTAGATCTACGTTTATTTTACTGTTACATTTCGTAAATTGTAATGCAGCTACTTTTCTTTTAATAATTTAAAAAGTCCTAGATTTTAAAGTATTAAGTAGTTCACTACAAAATACGTTTAGACCAGGCAGCACATATTATTTAAAGACGACCGACATTTGGAAGATTATATATGTCGAAAGCAATATAACGATCATGACGTAATTCAAACCTAACAATTCAAAATGTCAATATCATTTTGATGACAACGTAAATGTTTCAACATTCCGACGTAGTGTTATTTAAAAATGTATTAGATGTAATTGACTGAGAGTTTACCGACCTATAATGAAAACGAATGAATAAAGTTACGATGTGCATAAAATATTATTTCAGCAATATCTGTCAAGTAAGGGATTTTGTAAATTTTGTAAATTAATCATTTAGTTGAAAGTAATACACCATACATGAACCGAAAAAGTACATTTGGTAACTTGTATGATAGGAATTGTTATTTCGGAACTCTACACTTTTTTTTTAAATCGAACTCAATTGATGAAGTCTTATTGACAAAAATGATCGCCTTGAGCAATTGTTTTGGCTCTACTTGTCGCAAAACTATATTTTTTTTATTATGATATCATAACATCGTAATTATCATAATCTTGGTCATCATCATCAGAAGCAGCAGCACTATCTCAATAATAATAATAATAATAATAATAATAATAATAATAATAATAATAATAATAATAATAATAATAATCATCATCATCATCATCATCATCATCTGACGTACTGCTTTTGATACGGACAGTAAAGTGCCTTAGATTCGATAGTCAGAAACAAAAACAACAGTGTTTATCCAAAATCAGTTGGAAATAAGCTATTTTTATAGAGTATAAAAAGAAACTTTCCGATCTACGTGCAGTTTTATACATAAAATAATGATATATAGCCTTTTGATTGTTTTTGAAACGAAAAGAAACTGCCGGCAAAATCAAATATAGGATGTGACGTCAACTTATGTGCGACTGCATCTTACAACTCTAGAAAAATGCAAACGATATATTATGTGACGTTTTACGGATATCCTAAGTTTTTATCTCTTTGCGTTTGTAAATTGGTTAAACCAATTAGCAAATATGTATAGAAATTGGAAGAGATATCTGACAAAATCGCATTTTTTTCAGTAAAGATTTAAAAGATGAAGATAAATTTGTTACGTTTACGAGAATCCAGAGATTTTGTGCTTTAGATCATAGCACAACTATGACGCATATTATGCGTCCATACAAAAATTACCAATATCTGGGAAAAATAAAAATATGCATTACTTAGGGTGAGAATCTTACTGATAATTTTTTGTGACTCTAGGTCAATTAAACTTTCAGACATCGATTAGAAATCAGATTTAGAAAAAAAATATTGGACTTGTGTTTCTAATAATGGTTTGTTGTATGTTTGCCAGTTTTACTACAGAATCTTTTCAACAGCGACATAAATTCATCATGTCAAATTTACATGTCTAAAATGCACCACTATTTCATCACTCAAGTAAGTGTTAAAATTATATATTTTTAGAATTGTTTTGTTGTAGCGGACACATACTGTTCCCTATCAAGTGAGATCTATATAAAAACTCAAATCCCTATCAGTTGCTGGCACATATCTCCCGCTTTTAAACACAATAAATGTTCAGGAGAAAAAAACAAGTGAAAAGAAAACAAATGTTGTGGAAATAATGAAAAAAATATTCAACTGCAAATACATATGTGTAAAATTTAGCATCGCAATGGATTTCAAACGAATCTATATACCAATCAACTAGGGAAAAGGAATTTAGTTAAAAATCAAAGACGATTGTGTTGATTGCAAATACAGTTTATTTTCCATAGCCTCTGAATCTGTGTAATCACCTCGTTTTATTACTCATGATGTATCTTAAATCATGTTATATACCCTTACGCAAGTCTGACGATAAGAATACTATTTTGAATCTCCTTAAACTTATTACCAAATCTCATTTACTTGGTCTATATCACCCCACAAAAATGCAAAACGAAAAACGGTTTAATCAACTCTGGTGCAATAAAACATTATGATTTACATTAGTTAGCAATTAACTCATTTTGACCTTCTCGACAAATCTAATTGCAGACTTAATCATATTTGAGGAATGTTTCGGTGCATTTAATAGTTTTATTGCACCCAGTCTCAGTCTTAGATATTCGCGAAAGGCGGGGTTGGTGAAGTAAGTAATATTTCTGTGGGCCTTGGAGAACATTTAAACAAATTTGGCAATATATTTGGAATTATTATTTGGTCTTATAAGACACCACTTTTGCTTTCGAAAATATACATTTATATTAAATTCGAGCTCAACTGATGAAATGTTATTGACAGTAACGCTCGTCTTGATAATTTGTTTTGGCCTCTTTTGTAAAACGTGTTTAAATATTGTCCAGCCTGTCAAGTCTGGGTACCTAAGCGGGGTCAGCTATATACTAAGTTTTAAGATCTTTGTCACGTAATACCTTTTTGAAGTGATTATTTATACAAGATATGCTTTCTGGTTAGTTATTGTAAAAAAAATGTTTCGAAAGGGTATATTGTGCATTATACACAATACATAATATAATGAGTGGTACTCAGATCAGATATAGGACATGTTGTGCGTCATACAAAATATATGATATAATGAGTGGTGTTCAGATCAGATATAGGTCATGTTGTGCGTCATACACAATACATGATATAATGAGTGGTGCTCAGATCAGATATAGGACATGTTGTGCGTCATACACAATACATGATATAATGAGTGGTGTTCAGATCAGATATAGGTCATGTTGTGCGTCATACACAATACATGATATAATGAGTGGTGTTCAGATAAGATATAGGTCATGTTGTGCGTCATACACAATACATGATATAATGAGTGGTGTTCAGATCAGATATAGGTCATGTTGTGCGTCATACACAATACATGATATAATGAGTGGTGTTCAGATCAGATATATGTCATGTTGTGCGTCATACACAATATATGATATAATGAGTGGTGTTTAGATCAGATATGGGTCATGTTGTGCGTCATACACAATATATGATATAATGAGTGGTGTTTAGATCAGATATGGGTCATGTTGTGCGTCATACACAATATATGATATAATGAGTGGTGTTCAGATCAGATATAGGACATGTTGTGCGTCATACACAATATATGATATAATGTGTGGTGTTCTGATCAGATATAGGACATGTTGTGCGGCATACACAATATATGATATAATGAGTGATGTTCAGATCAGATATAGGACATATTCTGGACATCCTGAAGATTAATACTTTGGTATTTGTGATTTTTATCAATTCGATATTCGTACGTCAGAAATTCTGCAACTGATATATTAGTTTCTACAAATGTCATGATGTATTTATACTTTATTATGACATTGTAATAACATCAAATTAAGTAATGATTTAGAAATAGTCATTCCTACTATGATAACATGTGCATTCATATTTCATCTATAATAATCTATATTATTGCTGCTGAGTCAAAAGAGGAAAAAGCTAGCGATGTCCTTTAATTTCACATTTAGATATATCGACGACGTTTTGAGGAAAAAGTTAGCGGCGTCCTTTAATTTGACATTTAGATATATCGACGACGTTTTGAGGAAAAAGCTAGCGATGTCCTTTAATTTCACATTTAGATATATCGACGACGTTTTGAGGAAAAAATTAGCGTGGTCCTTTAATTTGACATTTAGATATATCGACGACGTTTTGAGGAAAAAGCTAGCGGTGTCCTTTAATTTCACATTTAGATATATCGACGACGTTTTGTCAATTAATAATGACAATTTTCATACATATGTCAATGCGATATATCCCAGCGAACTAAAAATTAAAGATACGACAGAATCAAGCACATACGCCTCATACTTACACATTTTACTTAATATAGACACAGACGGGAAACTGGCAACTAAGCTATACGACAAACGCGACGATTTCGGCTTTCCTATCGTAAATTTTCCACATTTAAGTAGTAATATCCCCCAGTCACCCGCCTATGGAGTTTGTATGATATTTCACAAATGATCCGATATGCCAGGGAGTGTCCAACATATGAACATGTCATATACACAGGTAAACAACTTTCTGACAAATTTTGACACAGGGATATGGAAAACCGCGTTTGATGTCAACGTTCCGCAAATTTCACGGTCGGTATATTAGTCTTGTTCTCGGTTACTCTGTTTTACTGGGTGAAATGTTGAGTTGCCTTTTCGTTGGCAGTTGTTGAGACGTCTGTACCAATTGTGACGAGGATGCTTACTCCTCGATGGCACCTAATCCCATCTCATGGTTTCCAGAGGTCCGTGTTTGTCCATTTATGCCGGATTTGTATCCGTGTCCTGGATATCCTAAATATTTATACTTTGGTATCTGAGATGTTTTATATTTAGTATTCCTTATTTTATCACGACATTGTAATATAAAACAAAATGAAGAAACAATTTGAAATGCAATCGAAATTCAAATTACGGCAATAATTGAATTCACGTAACATCTTATGAATCTACAGAAATTTTGTAATTGTCCAATGTGTTTTTCTTTCAATGTTAGATACACTTCAAACAAAAACAACATTGTGATTGACAGTTAATTCTTGTGTGTATCAACATCAAAAATATTTAAATGTATTTAATATTGAAGGATATGGTTAAAAAATAATTTTGTTGAAAATGATTCAATATCATTCCATTGTGTTGAACATAATTCAATATCATTCCATTGTGTTGAACATAATTCAATATCATTCCATTGTGTTGAACATAATTCAATATCATTCCATTGTATTGAACATAATTCAATATCATTCCATTGTGTTGAGCATGATTAAATATTACGAGCCGACCTGGCTCAGTCAGTAGAGCGCTCGACTCTTGATCGTGAGGTCATAAATTCGACTCCAGCCGGCGACAGTTCCTTCGGATGAGACAGTAAAAACCGAGATCCCGTGTGATAGTAGGTATTGGCATGTTAAAGAACCCTCACTGCTCAATGGCCGCATGTGCCGAGATTAGACCAAACTTTGAAGTCCTTCACAGGCATTGGTGACATCCCCATATGAGTGAAAAATTCTTGAGTGGAAAGTTAAAAAACAATACACCCAACAAACCAATATCACGTCATTCTGTCAACATGATTCAAGATCACATAATTATGTTGAATACGGTAAGATTCTATATCACATAATTCTGTTGAATATGATTCAATATTACATCATTCTGTTGAATATGATTTGATGTTACACCATTCTGTTGAACATAAATCAATATTACATCATTCTGTTGAATATGATTCAATATTACATCATTCTGTTGAAATAATATAAACATAATACCAAAGTTATAATGCTCAAGACGATATTGTTTCTGTCAATTAGACTTCATCAGTTGAGCTCCAATTTAATATGTGTATTTTCCAAAGAGAAAGTGGTATCATACAAGGCCAAAAATAGCTCTCAAAGTACATCCGAAATCGTCTAGGAGTAACCACTGTAAAAAATGTTTATCTTAGCTTTAGAAATTTTTGGAATTTAAATGGTGTTAACAGTGCCAATTGTGAAAATGATTAAATATTACATTATTCTGTCGAAAATGATTCAATATTACATCATTCTGTTGGATATGATGCAATATCACACCATTCTGTTGAGTTTGATTCAATATTACAACATTTTGTTGAGTATAATTCAATATCACACTATTTTGATGAGTATGATATAAAAAATCTCAGATACCAAAGTATCAATCAATTTAATTTCCAGGACATAGGTACAAATCCGGTAAAAAATGGACAAACACGGACCTCTGGAAACCAAGAGATGGGATCAGGTGACATGGAGGAGTAAGCATCCCCTGTCGACCGGTCACACCTGCCGCGAGTCCACAGTCAAGTCCAATGAAATATGTGAGGAGTGAATCTTCGTCACAATTGGTACTGACGTCTCAACAACTGCCAACGAAAAGGCAACTCAACATTTCACTTAGTGAAACAGATGAATCGCAAACAAGACTATTATACCGGCCGTAAAATTTGCGGAACGTTGACATTAAACGCGGTTTTTGATATCCCTGTGTCAATAATTTGTCAGTGAGTAGTTTACCACTGTATATGAAATCTTCATATGTTGTACACGCCCTGGCATATCGGATCATTTGTGAAATATAAACATATGCAGGTGACTGAGGCATATTACTACTTAAATGTGGAAAATTTACGATGGGAAAGCCGAAATTGTTGCGTTTGTCGTATAGTTTGTTTATTTATCGTCTGTGTTTATATTAAGTAAAATATAAAATATGAAGCGTGTGTGCTTGATTCTGTTGTATGTTTAATTTTGAGTTCGCTGGGATATGAATTAAGGAACAGGTCGGCCAATAAAGGGGCACAATTGGTTCCCATAGGAATGCCGATAGTTTGTTGAAAGATCACGTCTCCGAACATTACAAATATATTGTCTATAAGAAATTCCAGCATGTTTTTTATATCGACATTAATGTATTTATGTGTAGAATCAGAGTGGTGTTTGACAAAATAAGTATCCTGATAGCCAATCACTAGATATTAAAATTTTTGGGTACCACCTTTAGTGACAAAACTGTTGTCTATAATGCTAAAAAGTCTTTCTTTAAATTTTTATATGGAATAGTTGTGTAAAGAGTAGAGAAGTCATACGTTTTGATACTGTGAATTCGCGAAAAAGTGTGTGACTTCAAATTTTCTAAAAGCTGTTTAGAATGTTTAAGTATCCACATCAGATTTACGCCGCTTCTGGAATAAGCAACTGTACAGTATTGTTGAAATTTCTCCTTAACGGTCGTCAATATCTTGGTAAGGAGGATAGATAAAGGTTTGGTAGAACATTTGCTGGGTCCTGCTAAGTATCTTTGCTTGTATGAGGTTTCATGAAGTTTGGGTATCCAATATAAATGTGGTAGCTCAAAATCGGTATCCGTTGTAGGTTTATCAAATGAACGTAATACGGACACGCGATTTCGATGGATCTCGTCCTTTGAAAGTGAGCTACATGTGTATGGAGGATTTCCAGAATTCGTATTAAACCCAAGTTCTTCTAATAAACAATTAGTGTAATGTGCCTTACAAATAAAAACTATATGATTTAAGGCTCTGTCTGCTGGTACCAGTACATATTGGTCATGTAATCTATCCAGTTCAGTTACTACTTCTGGGTCACTAAATAAAGAGGGACAGCGTCTTTTCATAGTCCCTTTAAGTTTTCGAATACGAGGATTTATCAACCAATATCACACAACCATTCATATGATTCAATATCACACCATTCTGTTGAACATGATTCAATATCATATCTTTCTGTTGAATATAGGTATTATGTTTATAATATTCATAATAATAGTGTAGTATGACGACATTTTGAATCTCGGTTTTTACATTCAAATAATCGAGGACCGTCTGTTGCGTTATCAGTAGGAAAGCACATGGTTTTCACAAACTGGATGATACTTTGTGAGTTTGATACTTTAAACTTCTATGATACGAAGTGTCTTTCTATGATATATGGTGAGAAAATTAATTTGTTAAATGATTTTAAATGAGCAAAACAATGTGAAGCCATTAACGTAGTCGTTGTTTTATTAAGGTTTGTCAATATGTCAATCCTTTCTTTGTGAAAATTAGTGTGGACTTTGAATGAGACTGATTGATATTTCTTAAGTGATGATATTTATGCTAATGAGATATGTTTTTCTACACGGTATATTTAATTCGATGGTTTTCCAGATCATAATGTTATCACGTTGACAACATGAAATCGGAATTCAAACACAGCTCGAGCCTCAAGTACATCATTCACGAACTAAGATAAACATTAAAACATAAAATAATAGATACATTTAATAATAAAACATTAAGAAACATAGATTCAACCGGTGACATTATCATCAAATCTAACGCATTATATTTATTATTGTACATCATATAAATGGTTTGCTGAAGTTCACCGTATGATCAGTTTGCAAAACATAATACATGTATATGTATTACCCGGGAGCACGTACCCCCTTTGGAACCACCTATTATATCAATCAGAGCTCTCGTTTTTAGAAGTAGACATCAACGTTATCAGCAGGTAAACAAAGATGGAATTAAATAATATAATCAATCAATAAATATTAACATTGTTAATGAACTTGTTTCATTTACAGTAACTTGAGTTCAGTGTAATAAACAATTTATGTCCCTGGTTGTAGGGTGATATGAAGATTAGTTTACCCTCAGTAGTCATATTTCCCCGAGGGTTACGCCCTTGGCTAAATATGACTGCTTCAGGTAAACAATTAGGGACAAATATATGATATTACCTGATGATAAGCTTGTTTGCATTTGGAATTCAATACAACATCATGCAATGCAAATAAGACTTAGATGAGATTTTGGCATATTTATATCTTTCTTATTGTTACTTATATAAAAATCTAGTAAATTAGCAAAATATAATAGAATTTCCAGTTGTTCCCTCCCTGATAAACTGCACACACAGGAATAAACCCCATACACTTAACCTGAATATTTTAATTTGAAAAAACAATCGAGTAGGCATGAAGAGAATTTACGCGCCAGAAAGACGATGGTAGTAGTCTTCGGGGAAATCTCTTTTAGGAAACAACGCAATACCATCTAGTTGATAAATTGATAAAAGCCATATTATCCATATATAAACTAAGGTTAAATGACACATTTCATTTAATGTTCTTTTTATCATAAAAGTGACGTTTATTAAAGTTTTAAAAAAGGAAACAAGGATGAAAGGTTGCTGTTGATTTAACCGATTACTTTAGAACATGTACTTCAGCAAGTTTTGTCGACGTTGCTCGATCTTATTTATATAATTATATATTATCACGCAAATCTGATGGATAACTCCATCCAGGGTAATGGTAATTAAAATGAAGTATAATGAGAAAAATCAAAATTCTGGAAGGGTAGTGGGTCCTGGCAAAAATCTCGACGGACGTGCGTCAACCAAATTTACTTTATCCTTTACACAAGACACGTAATGTCATGACCAGTATAGAAAACCGCAAATATTTTATATAGGTGTTTTATCAACCGTACGTTACTTATTATTTGGATGTATAATTAGTAATTACAACTCTCAGTATTCCAAGTGTTTACTGAAATGGAGAGGCTATGGTCGGATCCCGGATAATATATCTTTAAATCTGGTTTGTATTAGTTACCATGAGCGCTTTAGATGCGAGCTCTCGGATGTAAGAGAAATGTATTTACGTAAGACTATTGCACAGGTAAAACTTTATGATATTTCATTTCTTGTTGATGACATCTCCATATAGGTGAAAAATTACTGAAGGTAGACAAAAAGTCACTAATATTATTGAAACAAAATATGGAAAAGATGGTATATTACAACATCACTCGATCACTTATTTTAATATCATTCCGTTTAAACATCGGCGAACTCACTAACTTAGATATGTAACTGCTCAAGACTTGGCGTACTTACAAATATTAATATGTAACTGCTCAAAACTTGTCGAACTTACAAATATTAATATATAACTGCTCAAAACTTGTCGAACTTACAAATATCAATATATAACTGCTCAAAACGCGTCGTGATCACTAATAATATGTAACTACTCAAAACTCGTCGTGCTCACTAATAACATGTAACTGCCCATAACTAGTCGTGCTCACTAATATTAATATGTAATGCTCAAAACTCGTCGTTCTCAATAATATTGCATAACACTCGTCGTGCTCACTGATATTAATATGTAACTGCCTAAAACTCGTCGTACTCACTAATATAACTGCTCTAAACTCATCATGCTAAAAAATATTGATATGTAACTGCTCAAAACTTGCCGTGCTCACTAATATTAATATATAACTGCTCAAAATTTGTCATGCTCATTAATGTTAATATGATACAGCTCAAATCGTGTCATGCTCACTACATCATTGATAAGTATGAAACTGCTCAAAACTTGCCGTGTTCACTTCAGTTAATACGAAACTACTCAAAACTTGTCGTACTCACTAAAGTCAATATGATTCCGCTCATAAGGTGTCATGATCAATTATATTCATATGAATGTGCTCAAAAACGTGTCATGCTAAATTATGCTAAGATGATACCGCTAAAAACTGTCATGCCCGCTAATTAACATGACACCGATCAAACCTCGTCGTGCTTACATATACGATGTTCGCTAATATTTAAATGATATCGCTCAAATTGTTGTGCTCAATAATTTTTATACAACTGTCCGAAATGTGTTGTACTCACTAATATCAATATGTGACTGCACAAAACTCGTGCTTATTAATATTAATATGAAACTGCTCAAAACTTGCCGTGCTCACAAATAATAATATGATATCGCTCAAAACCTGTCGTGCTCATCGATGTTAATATGATACCGCTCAAATTGTGCCATACTCACTACTATCAGTATGAAACTTCAGTTAATAGTTGTCGTACTCGCTAAAGTCAATATGATTCCGCTCATAAGGTGTCATGATCAATTATATTAATATGAATGTGCTCGAAACGTGTCGTGCTAACTTATGTTAAAATGATACCGCTCAAAAATGGCCATGCCCGCTAATATTAATATGACACCACTCAAAACTCGGCGTGCTCACATATACTATGCCCGCTAATATCAATATGATACCGCTCAAAACATTTCGTGTTCCCCAATATTATACAAGCTAATATCAATATGATACCGCTCAAAACATTTCGTGTTCCCTAATATTATACAAGCTAATATCAATGTGATACCGCTCAAAACATTTCGTGTTCCCTAATATTATACAAGCTTATATCAATGTGATACCGTTCAAAACCTGTCGTGCTACCTAATATCATACTAGCTAATATTAATATGATACCGCCCAAAACTTGTCGTGTAATATATTTTAGGGTACCTCATCTGTAGTAGGTTTAAAAATGATATGGCATCACTTCGTCTCCAGTTCATTTGAAATACGTTTGTGGCAAAAAATATTTTGCACAACATGCATTATACTATTCCAAAAACATGTTTCCGTTATGATAATTTTGCCAAATATTTCATTATATTTGAATACCGGATACATTTTTTTATTTGAAATTTCAATTTGTTATTTTCTCTTTACATGCATTTGACTTCTAAGATATAGACTGATATTATTTTGACTAAACACGATTCTATTACGTATTATAAACATAATACCAAAATTACATATAACTAAAATAGATGTTATCAGTTGGTTATTTATCATATTTCCCCATTTTGTTCAAATCAAGTGCTTTATCTTCTAATTTATATTTCCTGAAATGTTTTATTTTAAATACAGACGAAGATGAACAACAGATAAAATATTTGAAATGAAACTATAAAAATATAAAAATTTGAATGGTTAAGAGATGTTCTATTACTTTGGTATAGACTGTTTACATTAAATGCACGCATTGTACTAATCTGATCCCTACATTTTGATAAAAGTAACACGGATTCTTTAACCCCAGAATACATACTGAACTCATTATAATGGACAACAGTTATCACAGGCTGTTCTGAACTGTCTTTTCCTTAAACTTAAATTTACAAATAAAGGCATAGACGCTTTAAACGTTGGCAATGTTCTAAATCACAAAAAAGTTAAGTCCTGTGTTCCACCATATTTTAAATTGAAGACCACGCCTTGCATTTCATACACCTTGCATCGCACCCAAGCTATTCAATTACAAACAGGTTTTTCAGTGCCTGGACATCACCCATTTTCTACACAACACTGTCACATGTTCATGTGCTTCATCTCCTTTCAAATACAATCCTATCGTTCATGTCATCACCGGCGACGTTTCTATTGTTGAAAATGAAAGCCTAAAAAATCTTATTTTAAGGGGCCCTAAATACCGGGAAGCCCGTTCTTTTAATTGGCGTCAGAATTCCAGTTTAGTTATGAATTCTGTCGAAGATTATGCCAGACGATGGGCCAAACATGAAGACGTAGAACCAGACACTTTGTCTGAATGGCAAAAAGCCACACGATGGTTGATAAAACCTCGTATTCGAAAACTTAAAGGAACTTTGAAAACACGTTATCCCTCTGTATGTAGTGATCCAGAAGTAGTAACTGAACTGGATAGATTACATGACCAATATCTACTGGTCCCAGCAGACAAAGCCTCAAATAATATAGTTTTTATTTGCAAGGCACATTACTATAAGTGTTTATTAGTAGAACTTGGGTCTAATACAAATTCTGGTAATCCTACATATACACGTAGCTCACATTCAAAGGACGAGATCCTTCAAAATCACGTGTCCGTATTACGCTCAATGATATACCTACAACGGATACCGATTTTGAGCTACCACATTTATATTGGATACCTAAACTTCATTAACCCCATATAAGCAAAAATACATAGTAGGATCCGGCAAACGTTCTACCAAACCTTTATCTTTACTCCTTATCAAGATATTGACAGCCGTTAAGGAGGAACTTCAATAATACTTTACAGTTGCTTATACCAGAAGCGGTGTGAATCAGATACTTAAAAATTCTAAACAGCTTTTAGAAAATTTGAAGTCACACAATTTTTCTCGAATTCACAGTATCAAAACATATCACTTCTCTACTCTTTACACAACTATTCCGCATAAGAAATTAAAAGAAAGACTTTTTAGCATCATAGACAATTGTATTTTAACCAAAGCTGGTACCCGAAAATTTAAATATCTAGTGATTGGCTATCAGGATACTTATTTTGTCAAACACCACTCTGATACTACATATAAATACATTGAAGTTAATATAAAAACATGCTGGAATTTCTAATAGACACTATATCTGTAATGTTCGGAGACGTGGTCTTTCAACAAACTGTCGGCATTCCTATGGGAACCAATTGTGCCCCTTTATTGGCCGACTTCTTCCTTTATTCATACGCAGCAGACTTCATTCAGAAACTGCTGAATCAAAAAAAGAAAAAGTTATCGGTATCCTTTAATTTGACATTTAGATATATCGACGATTTTGTCAATTAATAATGAAAATTTTCATACATATGTCAATGCTATATATCCCAGCGAACTTGAAGTTAAAGATGCAACAGAATTAAGCACACAAGCTTCATGCTTAGACATTTTACTTGCTATAGACACATGCGGGAAATTGGCAACTAAGCGATTTCTGCTTTCCCATCGTAAATTTTCCACATTTAAGTAGTAATATCCCTCAGTCACCCGCATATGGAGTTCATATTTCACAAATGATCCGATATTCCAGGGCGTGTACAACATATGAAGATTTCATATACAGAGGTAAACTACTCACTGACTAATTATTGACACAGGGATATCAAAAACCGCGTTTAATGTCAACGTTCCGCAAATTTTACGGTCGGTATAATAGTCTTGTTTGTGATTACTCTGTTTCACTAAGTAAAATGTTGAGTTGCCTTTTCGTTGGCGGTTGTCGAGACGTATGTACCAATTATGACGAAGATTCACTCCTCACGTACTTAATTGGACTTAACTGTGGACTCACGGCGGGTGTGGCCGGTCGACAGTGGATGCTTACTCCTCCATGGCACCTGATCCCACCTCTTGGTTTCCAGAGGTCCGTGTTTGTCCATTTTACCGGATTGTATCTATGTCCTGGACATTCTATCGATTTATTCTTTGGTATCTGATATTTTTGATATTGTAAACAGTATAACGAAGATAAGAAAGAAAACAAAATGAAAATGTAAAAGGCTGTGAAGTGATTTATTTTGAAGAAATAATTAAACATATACAATATATAATCAAGTAATGACAGGGAAAAGATAACAACATTTAATTACAATTACAGTGATAGGCCCTTTACAAATACTTATATAGTAATTTAAGTAAACAATGAATGATATATATTCTTGATCTCGTGCACGGGAACTGACAGGCGATAACAAACTCCTTTACAGGTCATCAAAATGATCCATCAAACCTACTGAAAGATGGCCAATGTCATATTTTGATAAAATGTGCTCTTGTTTTATCGATTTGATGTTTTTACCATGTATGGACGTTAACATACTCCAATGACTAGTTCTGCTGTATTCCGATTGTTATCGAAACACTTGATTTGGAATAAAACCTGTTGTATGTCGTCCTCCTGACTTAATCCATCGGTAGATTTCAAACTACTTCCGCTAATAGATCGGGCAGGACTTGGCCTCTTTGAGTTCGATCCCGAGCTTTGATGAATAAGCTCGTGCTCTCCAAACTTCGTCGCTGGTGTCGTTCCGGTTGCACCACGTATACCCATTGATGTGTAGATTGTTTCCGTATGGCTGTTCCCGTGCACGAGCTTTGAAAAAGGCGGCCTTCTACGAAAGGTGATAGGACGCTTACGACAGCACATTGGTTTCAATAGCGTCTGCCTCAAAGCTTGTCTAAATTTTAACGACATAATGCTGTAGAGTACGGGGTTTATCGTACAACTAACAAAATAAAATACCCCAGAAAGGTAGAAAAGAACCTTGTATATTTTCAGCAATGGATATGTCCATTCGGTAAGTAAGGCAGTCATCATCCTTTCTGTGTGGAAAGGCGCCCAACAAACGAAGAAAGCGACAACAACGGCGACTGTAATAGAAAAGTAAAGGTAGATATAGATGAAAAGAACAATTATTTTTACTAAGTTGCTACACGTATTTTATTTCTAAACTTTCGAAAATTGAAAACGAATGTTTATTAGCTCACAACACTCATTAATACGCCAATTTAACCAAACAATAAACAAAAAGTGTCCACTCATCCATGGTCTGACAAACATATAGTTCAACATACCTGGCACTTGTATTTGAGCACTAATCTTATTATTTCCCCAAAATAAATTGGCAGATACACAAAAAACGAGACAATTGTTTTCTAGATATTGTCCGTCTTATTTTAAGGCAAACAAAACCACAACATTTTTGTTTTTGTACAAAAAATGTAATTCTAAACTTTGTAATAAAGAGATAGTGTGTTATGTATCGGCGATAAACAGTGATGCATTCTTCATTTTCCATTGTGTTTCTAAACCGCCTTACGGTAAATCGGTACTACGAACGCTTAGTATATATATAATTTTTAAACATGGTATGTATGACATGCATCAAACGCGTCTTGTTGATAGCAGTGATTTGTCCGAATCTAACCAGTGCCAGAATGAATTATATCAACTTTTTGAAACGGAATTACGGCTATCAAAAGTAATACTAGGTTAGGTAATTACTACCTAATGCAGAATTTCAAAAAGACTAAAATTCAATCATTTTGTGAATCATATTGACTTGTTTGAAAGTATGGTCAACAGAACCATGAAATCAATGATGTAATAATGCTTAAAGACGGAAAGTCCTCTTTGGAAGCAAAATTTCAGATACAGTGGAAATGACTTCATCTCCTGAACTTACTTAATCTTGATTATATTTCTGATGCTGGTGTATATTTGATATTAATTATAAATGTAAATACAACATA